>JAJJWX010004113.1:0-594929 GCA_023529315.1 Papaver bracteatum | reverse complement strand
GAAGATGAAGATTATAGTAACGCGGAAACTTTTGATTCAACAATGGTTCGAGTATCTGAGGCTTTTCTCCATTCTTCTCGTGGGTTAGGAAACTCTCCTACTGCGAATGCTCGTAAGCTTATTGCGAAGGCTTGCAAAGTTCCTACTGTACTCAATAAAAACTCTCTTAGTGGAATTTCAAGATTTGTCTCTCCTGCTACATTATATGCTTTAGGGAGTATGGTAAGTTTCTTTTCTATTCCTTGTTTGTTTACCTTATTCCATTAATTTCTAACCCTTTTTTATTTGTTCAGGTTGGAAGAGTCACCATTAAATGCTTCTGATTGGGAAAGACGTCATTCCATTGCTGAGAAGAAAACCTTAAGCCGTTGTAAGAAGTTAGAGGTTGAATATTCAAGACTTCGTCAGAAAGTAGAAGATTTAAGTATTGATAATGCAGAATTAACATCCCGTCACGAAGATAATCCACAATCTGCGAGCATCGTAGCTGATAGTTCTTCTCTTCTTGAGGAGAATAATCAACTAAAGCTTGAAAACTCTTCTATTAGTGATGATAAGAAGCAATTATAAGGTAAATTCTTCATAATGATAAGTGTTTTGATTACTTTTCCTTCGTAACTTACTAACCTATTTCTTAATTTCTTCCCTTACTATAGAAAAATATGCGAAGATGAATGATGATATGGAAACTATTCTTGCCGGTCGTAACCAGAAGATTTCTAATTTAAGGTCTCAACTTCTAATTTCCCAGAACAAACATAGCTTATATGTCAAGCGTTTCCGAGCTAAGATGACTCGCAAGATTTGTGAAGACAATCAAATTCCTCTCAAGAAGTACCAGACGCTCCTTTCTGAAGAAATTCCTGAAGATACCCCATATCTGGAAATCTCTGATAGTGAAGTTGAAGATGATCTCTCTGAAGAAGAAAAAGAAGATCATTTTGATGGGAATAAATCACCCGAAAAATAGCTTTACTCTTTTTTGTATATCTGCTCTAGTTAGTTGCAGAATAACCTACAACTATACCCTCAGTAGAATTTGTAAAACTTAAGAAGTTCTTGATGATGAATGACACTTTTCTTATTAATTCTCTCAATCGATTACATAGAAGTATCTAAATGGAACTAGAATAGTTACAACTTTCTCTATTCTCTTTCCTAAGATATTTTCTAACACTCATTAAAAGAACCTCCCGAATTTTACATTTGAACTCCTATTTATAGTAAAATTTGTACAACTTTATATGTGTTGCGAAGTACCGCAACATATCTTCGCAAGATTATTTTATGCTCGCAAATCTTTCATACTTCCCTGTGCTTCCTCTATCATCGCATTGTTTTGGTAGCTCTTTCCTCTTATATTTATTACGATGTTCGTAAGCTAATGTCTTGTGATATTCGGTACTTACAGTTAGAGATTTAGAATATTTACATTTCGCAAGAACAAAAACAAGTAGAATACATGGAAAGTTTTCATTCTTCGCAGGCAAACATTACTCATCTTAATGATTATACACAGCTAACCAAATTTACTGAACGTTTGCAGCAAAAAATTTCCTTTGCAAGAACTTCCTTCCCAAACGTTTGCGTAGAAGAATTTGAGCTGAGACTTTATATCAACATCAAACTGCTACGTCAAGATGACTAATTCCCACATTTTACAAAGTTCTGCGTCACAGGCGAAGAAGTGTCATTCCCGCGAAGAAACTTACTAAGCATTAATCCAACTGCAATCAACGGGGTAAATGTCTACGAAATAATCATACAGAGAAATGTGAACGAAATACCCATTTATCATTTACACATCTGCGAACAACACTTGCGAGAAATACAAATTTTGTAGAGACGGGAGCACAACAAGGAAAGGAGAGTGATTATTCCATCGCACTAAGAACGGAAGCTGTTGTTAGGAAACACTTTGCTGATGATGGGACAACCAAAGTTGCTCACTTAGTTCACAACATCTACTGTTACAGCGCAGAAGATCACTTCCAAAGAGAAGATGATGATATTGCGAAGGAATAGCAAAGAAAAACTAAAGGCAAATGTCTATCTAAAGGACCATATGAGAACAAGAGAGACATATTGAGGAAAACATATATAATAGCCAAAAGGTAAGTTCAGCTTAGTTACACAATAGCACAACTTTGATTTAGTAAATGAAGGAAGAAACAAATATAAATGATGACAGAGTATCGATGAAGAAGGAGTTTACAAAGGAAACCCTGTGCCAAAGTAACTCTTGGAGTTTGGTTAATTTTAGGAAGAAGGTTTTCCCAGACACAAAGGAGTATGCATTACAACATCAGGTGGATATTTTAGTAATAAAACTATTAGCTTCAAGAGAAGAAGAAGATGAACAGTCACGATTTACAGGGATGAATAAATATCGAAAGGGTTCCAACAGGAACTAAAATCAGCCCATTTCAAGTAAACACCGATTCCTGCGAAAAAACAAACTAACACAAGTTCTGCGATTGATCAACACAGGTTGCGAACAATACAAGATCTGCGAATGATCAACACAAGTTGTGAACAACACAAATCATGCGAATGATATTTCAGAAGCAAATATCAGTGCAGCTCCAGCAAATATTTACAAATATAATGGAATTGCTCGAGCTGGCGGCTGTGAGGATTTGAGATATTCAAATTTCGAACGAGATGATTTACTGGAAGCAGAGAATTGAAACATCAATGGAGATGCTTGAAATGGATTTCAATGATATGCCTGAGAAGTGGAGACGCATGTGAAAATAATCAAGAAAAGTTTGGTCAAAAGCATAGTAATCAGTTTTGCGAAGCTTTAAGACAGATTCTGCGAAGAATGTCAACCTGCTGTTGCTTAGGATAATTAGCATAATGCGGATTCTCAGTTTTAGGCTTGAAGCTTTGCGAAACACACCTGTGAAGAATTAGCAGAAAAAAATCTTGTATAATATGATTTGCACCAGCGAAGAAAAGACACGGAAGAGTAGCATATTGCTTTTGCAGGAGAAAAATGAAGAAAAGTGGAATTGAAAAACATTAGTGATTACAAGAGCATAAGTTAAGCCAAATGTATCTTTTTAAGCAAACAGAACCTAGTACAAATGGATTGAGGTGCAGAGTACAATCAAAAAGTCGCAAGTTCAAGTCCTCCTTTTTACGCAGAATTTTTTGCAGAGCAGGGATTCATACCGTAAATAGTTTCCTTCGCAGAAGTTTACGTTGCGAACATTCGCAGATCTTCCCAAATACCACCTTTAATAGGAAATGAGTCGCAAGAAAAATTAATTAAATATTCAAGCCCAGTTTATCCAACCCCGCTAAAGTACTCCAAACTATTTCATGCAGGCAATTGACTAGCGAGCAAGTGAAGTCCAATTTCCACAAGATGCATTCATTTCAGATAAGAGAATTCGCCAAGAATGGTTAGAGGCAGATCAAGAGTTAATTTCGCAAGCCTTCATTTCTCATTTCTTCTCAATTTTCAAGCAAATCATATACATCGGAAGAGACAACAGCAACAGAAAATCGCATGAAAGCTAAGTACCACTTTCCTAAATTGCAAGATTTTAAAATTCTTAAGACTTCAAAACATTTCAAAGATTTTGACTTCAAAAATCATAAAAAATTCTTGCAAATTATCGTAAAAAGTTAGAGATTACAAAACATTATAAAGATTTTTTATTTCAAAAGATCATATAAAAAAAAAAAAAAAAAAAGGTCTGCGAATTATTGCAAAAAATTAAAGATTTCATCTTTTTCAGAGATTTCAAAAACTACAAAAAGCGAAATTATCGCAAAGATTTCTAAGATTTCAAAATATTTTGATTTCATTTACAAAGAGCGATACAATCGCAGAATTACAAAAATTTTACAATTACAAAAATTTCAGAATTACAATATATTAGAATTTTTGTTGAATATTTACTTCAGATGATATGATATTATGAGAATGAAAACAGAAAAAGTGGAAAATCATTCACTCAAAGAAATAAGCAATAATAATATGTTGCGAACAATCATTCCTTGCAAAAAAAAAAAACGCAAACTGTGATCAGCTTTCAAAAAAGAAACAAAGTCGCAGAAATTTTACACAGGGAAACCTTTATGACGTACACCCTAGTTCGCGAAGCAACATTTCGCAAGAGGCAAAGTCCTAAAGTACGTCATTTAAGGGGGTACCTATAAGCATGGCTCAGGGGAAACGGAACACCACCACGGAACCTGAGTACATGGACATTACGGGGTACATAACCCAAGAACGGGGTACCTATCCGGGTAAGACACCTTGGATTCTCAACCTAATCTTGCGATGTAACATGATTTAGGTTGGGCGACTAAGGCATACTGTCTTTCCCAAGAAGTGCAGAAAACGATCAAGGCGTCGAGGTACACGGTTGAGTCAAGAGTGCCGGATGGGTTTGAAGCACATCTGCCATTTTTGACAAGTCTTGGAAAATGATGCACTTGGCCCAAAGATACCCCATAGGGTGGAACCTCGTAACTATAATCCCTATTGGTAAAAAGGATAAGAGGTTGCGAACAAAAGCTGGTTGTTGGCAAAACCGGATGGGAAGAGCTAACCTTGTATGGTCGATGTACGCTTCCTTGAAGGGGCAACCAGGGGGGAGATAAAGGGAAGCACCCTCCATTAGGGAGCTGATACGTGCTATAAGACGCAAATGTCATGAGGCTTTATTTTCGCAAGAACGTAAAGGCTTGTCATATTTGTGCAACAATCGTATTTCTGCGAGCCTTCTAAAAAAAAAAAAAAAAACTCGCAGAACATAATAAAGAAGTTAAGATGAAATCAATGGTTCGCTACATGAAAGTGTAGAGACATCCTGCGATTTCATCGCAAGATGACAATGTCACAGGGCTTTATTTTTGCAAAATTATTTAGGACTATCATATTGTCGCAACACTTCCTGAAGAGGCTAAAATACTATACAAAAAAAGTTAAGGCAAGTTGCATGAAAGTGTAAGAACGTCCTTCGATTTTGTCGCAACAAGAGGTGGCAAAGTAAGACCTTTACTTAGGAAGGCATGATGAGACCACAGAAGCTAATGAAGTCAATTCATCAATATCATTGGAGATTCTTTATATTCTCAACAAGAATATATATCAAGAATTACTACCAAAAAAGGGCAGTTTTATTCGCAATCAAGGACGGATATTTCAGAAACTTGCGAAGATTATTATATGCAAGCAAATAAGCTTATAAAAATGATTATATGTGAACATATTTACTGTAATGAAATTGAGATTATGTACCTTTGATATTTTATTATATTATGTGAGACTAATAGTGCAGGAATAAATAGTGGAGAAAATAACAATGAGGCACAAGAGAATAAACTTGCGAGAACAAAGAAAAATGCTTACACTAGAGGAAAAATCCAAAGAAATGGAGAATGGAGGCAATTTAAGGCTACATCAATTTTATTGTGGCGAAACAAGCTAAGTAGCATAAACATCAGCTATATATTGCAATAGATAAGCATTCTCATCATACTCGCATCATGGCATAAGCATCGCATACACATTTCATGATATAGCCATTACATAAACATTATATCCGCACAAGTATTTTACAAAATTTTACAGAATAATGCTGTGAAATTTCGCAGGACTATTCATATTTTGAGCCATTATTCGCAACACTATTCACAACACTATTCGCAGAACTATTTGCGACACTATTCATAAATTCACAGAAAGGTTCAAAAATTCGCAGAAATATTCATAAAATTAGCAGGGTTATTCATAATCACGTAGACTCATTCAACCAGAATTTCGCAGGAATTGTGATTATTTTGCAGAATGTGATTATTTTCTTAAAGTGATTACCACTTGAGGCAGAGGCAAGATAAGAATAAAGAAGCAATTCAGTCATTCAACATTTTCTCAAGGATTCTCCTTCATAGATAAATAACAGAGGCAACTATGGATTACCAAGAAAATATTTTATGTTCTTTATCTTCTCAGTAAAAATCATTTCCAAAATGGGCAAGAATTCTCACCAAAAATGAAGAAATAATTTCGCATGAATAGAGGTAATATTTCTTATTCGAGGATAGATTCTTTTTATATTTCGAGGATTGAGTACTTCTTCTAAGATACTTCATACTTCTTATATATTTTGAGGATTAAGTACTTCTTATACTTCAAGGGTTGATATTCTTTACTTCGCAACATTATGGAACTTCGCAAAAGAATAGAGGCAAGTACGTACTTTTCAAGTCCAGTATTATTTCGCTCATTCCTTCATCAACAAAGATCAAAGACTACTCCAACAGCTACAACAACTAGTTTTTTCCTGAAGATCACTCTTCAAGCAATATTCAAGAAAAAAGAGGCAAAATGTAGGAGCAGAATCTCGCAGCATTATTATGCTTTCAAATAATTAACGACGCAACAAATGATAGCTTGCGAAATTGTGGATAGAAAAGACATCTTGCGAGAAAGACTGTGAAGACTCGCATGACATATTTTAGATCCGAAATTGTGGGACAACACAACTGTCATATTTTATGTAAAATCATATAAATAGCCATTTAGGCATAAGAGAAAGGGAGGGTTCTTTTGGAGAATAGATTTTGGAGACACATTTGAAGTTAGAATTTTGTAAAGAGAGAGAGAGACTTATTTTCTTGATGATCTTATTCCCCAAAAAATCTAGAGCTCCAAATATTCTTTAATGGAGTCTCAATTGTAAAATCATGTAATTACATACAATCACTAGTGAAGAACCATGGATGTAGATCACAATGATCGAACCATGTAAAAATTCTTGTGTCTCTTTTACAATTTTAGTACTTTAATCTTCATTTTCATATCAAATAAATTAGATCATCAAATCAAATTAATAGAATCTCATGAGGGTGTAGTTGTGGGATTTCCTGCAACTACAATTACCATTGTAGCGATTTTGCGTAGTCTCCTTTCTCGATTTTCATGATTATTTTGTCGCACTGCTTCTCGAAATTCATGTTCTTCTACTTCTTCCCTTAATCTTTCCCTCTCGCGAGCTAGACGTGCTTGTTCAGCGTAATGACTCTCAATTTCTTCTTCAATCATTCTATGATTCTCTCGCCCATGTAATATCCTCCTACCTTCTTCTGGATTTTCTTCTTCAATTTGGTTGTTTCTTCCCTCTTGATTTCTATTGTCACGCGGATTATAGCGATTGCCAATTATCCCTTCTTCTCTATTTTGCACTTCTCCTCGAGTATTTTCTCTAATATTTCTTATAGGGGAATTTTGCCTTGGTTCTTCTCTGAATGATCTTGAATTTGATCTAACAGTACTTCTTGATCTCCTTCTTTGTAACCTCAAATTCTCCATTCTTAGCTCATGATTTTGTCTTGTTAAATTTGCACGCTCTTCTGCCTCTAATCTCCTTTCTTCTTGTATTCTCTGTCTCAAATCATCTACTATTTCACGTCCTTCATGAATTAATCCTCCAACTATTTATTGATTTCTTTCTCCTTCTTCTTCATTTCTTAATTGTCGATTTTCTGCTTTTTCTATCGAATCCGACCTCCAAGTATGCACACTCACTCTATCATAATCCACATTCCTATCTTGTGTTTGTGTTTGTTGATTCGGCTGCTGAATTGAACTTTCTGCTTCATTTCTTATTCTATTTCTTCCTGATCTTATCCTTAAAGATTCTTCCAATTCACCTGTTCCCTCACCTGCAAGTCTTTTACTTCTCCTCACAGTTGTCGGTGGTTCTGATGTATTTCTTTTTCTTCTAGCCATTTCTTCAACCCTAAAAATTTCTTCAAATTTTCAAGTTGTAATTAGAGATTTCTTAGCTTGATTCTCCATGTTTCTGGGCGCCAAAATGTAGTTGTAGGAATTCCCACACTACACCCTTGTTAAGATTCTATAGAAATCTATTGGAAATCAATTAAACTTCAAATATTTAAACGACACTTTACTATTCAAATCTCAAAAATGTTTACAGAATTGGAAGAAATCAAGATTACAAATATTCTCTTGAAGTTTCTCTCTCCTCAAGACTCTTTCAACTCTTAAAAATACATCATCCTTTTCTGGATTTATCGAGCCCTTTATATAGGGATTTACATAATGGATGACAGCTAAGTTTTCCTCCTATTTCGATCTATTCTGCGATCTCATCGCGATCGCTACAATATTCTCTATCGCAAGAATGATGACCATCGCAGGATCAACATATTCTTCTTTTATTTCTTCTATCGTCAGTTTCTTTTGGATATTCTGTGACGCTCGTGAAACGTTGTTAAAGGATTGGCAGTGACGCTCGCAGAAACGTTGTTAATATCGCAGGAATAACGTTGTAGCGATATTCTGGTCCTACATATAATTTTAGCCCCATTAATTAAATTCAATAGATGTCATCCCTGTTGTGCTTCCTTCATTTTTGACATGATTCTGCGATGCTGTGGTATTCGCACAAATGTAACGTCTCTAGAGTTGTTGTCCATGGCGATCTTTGATGTCAGTTCACTTATGTTATGCATTTGTTTGTTATGGCTTCATTTGTTCAAGTGGAAGTTAATTTTGTTGATAAATCAATTGCTCGCCAAAGTTAATGACGAAATATTATTTATTGTTGTTCCTTTACTACGTTGCTTTTCTTCTTCTCTTTCTACTGGCTCTTCTCTGCGAGGTGATGATTTAATTAATCTGAGAGGTTGGTCATTTTGATCTTCACTGTGGCACCTCCTTTTATCGTTGTCCAAAGATTGGATTCGCAGCAATTACTCTCTGTTGATGTTGATAATCTTGGTCTTTGAATTTCATTTTGTATACTTTTCAGTGAGCAACATCATTTTTCTTGCATATATTCCTTTGAGCCTTTTTCTTCGCTGGAAATCTAAATCTACCATTCTGACCTCTTTTTTGTATCATGATGCTTTTAGTCCACCTCCACGTGATTGTGACGTATTTTCTTCATCCTGCAATTTTTTCTGGACTTGTTACTGCAAACTTTAACTCATCATTCCCCTCCTCCAGTGAAGTCATCGCCCCTAGTAATTCATCCGTGGAGATATCTTGACATGTTTTATGAGATTGTTCTCAATCGTTTGCTGTAACATCAAACCATTAAAAAAGAAATTAATGTTTGTCAGCTGAATCTGCAAATTAAATCCAAATTTCAATATTTAACGTTTTCAAAATTAGTTGATTGGTTTTTGTAAACAAATTATTATGGAATTTTAAGATGTCCATGAAATTTTGATAAATAATAAAATCAAATATTCATGATTTTTTTTTATTTTTTTTTTGACTAAAACATTTTAAAATCACAAGATCTGAATCCTTATGGAAAAAATTAAAGAGATTGAGTTAGAATTGGTCTTCATGAATCAATTGTTGGTGTATATTTTGACCAATTTCCCTTTACTGACTATCTTCCCCACTGATTTTCACGAGCATATCTTGTACTTTGTATTTTTCTGTCATTCAATTTCACCAAACTTCTAACATCACTTGTTGTCTGTTGATCCAATTTTTCCTTCGTAATGTTCTCTTTAATCCACCTTTAACAAATTGACAACTTCTCTTTATTTTCTTCAATCTAATCCACTGCAGGTAGTGTTTCTAGCGCCAAAATGTAGTTGCAGGATTTCCCACAACACGCCCCATGTAATATCTTGATAATAATCTCTTGATCTAAACTAATTTGATATTAAAAGTATGATTAAAATTCTAAAAATTGTAAATAGACACACGGATTTTTACATGGTTCGATCAATTTGATCTACATCCATAATTCTCCACTATGATTGTTAAAATTTACATTTGATAATCTCCATTAATGGAGTTCTAAATCTAGTTTTGGGGAAGAAGATGATAAAGAAAAATACATTTTCTCTCTCTAAAAATCTCTCTGCAAAATATCTTTCTCTCTCCTAAAATTGTCTCTCTCCTCAAGACTCTCTCAACTCTAAAAAATACATCCTTCCCTCCTGAATCTATTGGATCTCTATTTATAGGAAATTACATAAGACAGCTAAGCTGTCTTCTAATTTCGGATATCTCTCGCGATATTATCGCAGTATCTATATGTAGGATCAGAATATTGTCACAACAATATTCCTGGGAAATAACCAACAGTTCTGCGATACACCAATGATATTCTGCGACAAAACTCAAAGTGACGTAAGGAATGACATATCAGATGAAAACGACAGAAACATGAGTAAAGTGTGACATTTCTGCGACCAACCAATAAAACCTGTGAATGATTAAGGCGGTGCTAACTGCGATTTATCGCAAGAACTCAGATCCGAAATTAAAGGGAATCATAACTGTAAATGAGCTGTCATGAGCTATAATCCATTATGTAAATGCCTATATAAAGGAAATGAATAGTTCCAGAGAGAGAGAGGAATTTTTGAGTGTTAAGAAAATTTTAAGAGAGAGAAAATCTTATTAAGTGAATTGTATTCTTGATTACTGTAATTCTTTTAAGATCATATTAATAAATAGGTCCTTAATCTTCAAATTGTGTCATAAATTCTTGAGTTGCGTGTAGTGTGGGAATTCCTGCAACTACATTTTGGCGCCCAGAAACAGGGAGAATCAATTTGAGAAATTTCAAATTGCAATCTGAAGATTTGAAGAAATTATTAGAATTGAAGAAATGGCTAGGAGAAGAAGAAATACATCAGAACCACCAACAACAGTGAGAAAAAGTAAAAGAATTGCAGGAGAAGGAACAGGTGAATTGGAAGGATCTTTAAGGATCAGATCAGGAAGAAGTAGAATGATAAATGGAGCAGAAAATTCAATTCAACCACCGAATCAACAAACACAAGCACAAGATAGAGATGTGGATTATGATAGAGTAAGTGTGCATACTTGGAGGTCGGATTCGATAGAAGAGGCAGAAAATCAAGAAGTGGAAAGAAATCAAGAAGTGGATGGAGGAGTAATTCATGAAGGGCATGAAATAGTAGATGATTTGAGACAAAGGATACAAGAAGAAAGAATATTAGAGGAAGAAGAACGTGCAAATCTTACAAGGCAAAATCATAAACTAAGAATGGAAAATTTGAGGTTGCAAAACAGAAGATCAAGAAGCAGCATGAGATCAAGTTCAAGATCATATAGAGAAGAAACAAGACAAAATCACCCTATACAAAATATTGGCGAGAATTTGATAAATGATCGTTATATTCCACGCGGTGAAACTTTGGACATTAGACATAATCAAGATGAGGGAGAAAATCAAGAAGAGAGAAGGAGAATATTACGTGATGAAGAGATTCGAAGAAATCGCAGAATAATTGAAGATGATATTGAGAGGCATTATATTGAGCAAGTACATTTAGCGGGAGAGAGAGAGAGATTTCGAGCGAAAGTAGAAGAACAAGAAATTCAAGCAGCATTGCGTCAGAATAATCATGATAATCGAGAAAGACGACGTGCACAAAATCGTAATAATGGTAATCTCAATGAGGAATATGAGAGAATTCGCAGAGACATATAAAGGCAACGAAGAGAAACAATAAGGGATGAGGAAATTCGCAGAGAAGAGAATGAAAGACAAATTAACTTGCAAGTTCAAGAAGAAGAAAATCGTAGAAGAAGGCAAAATCAAGATGTTGGAGAAGAAGCGAGAAATATCGCAAGACAAGAAAGGCATGAACGCAGACGAAGAGAGGCTGCGTTGAAAAGGTCAATGGAGCAAAATTCTGATAGTAATGAACAAATCTTGCGGGAATTAGCATAAATGAGAGGAATGATAAGTAACAGAAGAGAAGGAGGAAGAATACAACTTGATGAGGCAATCGAAGAAGCTGCAAAAACTCCATTTACTCAAGAGGTACAATTAGGAGGGATACCTCCAAAATGAAATTTACCGGTGTTGACCAGTATTTTTGATGGGACTACATGTGCCGTCCAACATATCAAAGCCTATATTCGATGCATGCTACAATGGGAGAACCATGATGTCGTTTTGTGCAAATACTTTGCATCAAGTTTAACTGGCGAAGCATTGAAGTGGTTTGAAATTCTCCCCAAGAATACAATAAATTCGTTCATGCACTTGCAAACTACCTTCTTAGGAGCATACATAAGTAATAACTCTACACGACCTGGAATTGAAGATGTGTTTGGATTGAAACAGAGAGTTGGAGAGAGTTTAAAGCACTTAACGATAAGATGTAAGACAATGTGTAGTGAAATGGCAGGAAGAGTAGATGAAAGATATCTCATTTTGTCCTTCATAAATGCTATGTTTGCGACAAATCTATTATACATCCAGGTATTCAGAGTTAAAAACACAATCACTATGACAAAACTGTGAGAACTGCAAGAAGAGTATATCGCTTTGGAGGAAAAACAAAATAAGATGGAGTCATATCCAATTCTCGCAGGCACAAGTTCAGCCGTAGCAAATGGAAGTTTATTACCAAGGATGATTAATACAGTAGCAAGTACCTCCCAAAATCAACGAGAGAAAATGGAGATTGATAATCAACGTAAGATAGTAGCAATTGGGAGTAGAGATCAGGAGGAATTGGAAAAGGAGAGAAATTTCTATAATCGCAATAACAATAATAAGGTACCAAGGTTTGATCAACCGCAGGAGACTTATGGTGGACAGAGGCAGAATTATTCAAGAGAGCAAAGAGGTCAAAAGATTATATGGGAAGATGTCAAATTGCCACATTTAAATACCAGTATAGACAAGATTTGGGAAGCGATTATTTTGATGGAGAATATACCCTCAACCTGGAACATGGGGAAAGAACCACATCCTAACAACCAAAATCAAGAGTTTTGTCCCTATCATCATTTTCATTGCCATTCTGTGAATAATTGTAGAAATGTAAAAAGAATTATTCTGCGAATGATTGAACAAGGGAAGTTAAATCATTTTCTAGCGAGATATCCACAACCCCAGCAATTTCCGCAAGCACCAGAAATTCGTAGAGTCAATGTTGCAAAAGACGCAGAAACATTTGTCATTGGAGTAGGAGCTACAACAAAAAATCTATTTTGCAATTCAATTGTACATTCGCAGAAAACAAAAGAAGATTTCCATGATAATGTGCTAAGTAGAGTATTTGCGAGGGATATAGAGGGAAGAGAGGTGATGAATATTGCGAAAATTTCTCCGTTAGAAGAATGGAAGAAACAAGTTATTTCTTTTTACTTTGCACAAGAAATACCGAGCCCGGAAGATGCATGACAACCCGTTGGTGGTAAAGTTAGAAATAAATCCAAAGTACAGAGAAGAAGAAGAAGAAGATGATGGTGATGCAGCAAGTGATTCTTGGGAAATAGATAAGGTTTTAATTGATACTGGCAGCTCGGTAGACATCTTATTTTATCATACCTACCGTACAATGGTTGGAAGAGATGATGAATTAATCCCCTCAACTTACAAGATCTATGGTTTTAATGGCACTGCGAATAAGCCAAAAGGAGAAATCACTATGTAAATCCCATTGAACAAGATATCTATAAAAATTAAGTTCTGTGTAGTGGATATAGAATCTCCTTATAATGCCTTAATTGGAAGACCATGGCTCCATGGAATCTTGGGCATAGCATCCACATATCATCAATGCATAAAATTTCTACATCCTCATGATATTGGGATAATTAAAGGTGATTGGTTTGAAGGGAAAAAGTGTTATGAAGTTGACATTAATACTTTCGAAGAAAGGAACGCCAGAAATCGTAATTGGCAACACAACAGGAAGCAAACTCAGAGAGCAGAGAAATTAATGGTTGACAGTATAGAGTTGCAGGGAAAAGATATATTACAAGAATAGTTTGTGCCCAAAGAATCAATGGTGATTAATTACGCAAAGAGGAGAATAAGTTGAAATCTTTGCTTCGCAGGAAAAAAACAAGTGCAAGGTGTTGGAAAGGTTGAAATCTTCATTTCTCGCAAGAAAATAAAAAAGTAGCAAGATATTGCGAATAATCATTCATCAAGGAAGAAAAGAAGTGCAACAATATCATGTTGCGAACAATCAAAAAACAAGAACAAAGAAGTATGCACACAGAATATTAAAAGAAAAACTTTATTCAAAAATAAGAATTCTTTTCTTTTAAGAGAAAAAAAAAGATGATTTCAAATCATATAAGAATTTTTAAATGCAAATGCATAAGAAGGGCGCAAATCGCCTAAAAACATATAAGAATGGGACGAACTTTTATGACGCACACCTTAGTTCGCGGATTCTATTCCGTAAGAGGCAATGTCCTTAAAGTGCATCATAAGGGGGGTATCTCTTTGCATGACTATGGTAAAGGCTATACTGCTGCTGGAACCTAGTCATGGAGATTTGGGATTATAGAAAATCCATCCAGGAGAGATAACTTGGATTCCCAACTATATAAGGTTATACCCTGGTTGGGCGCCCGAGAGTTTCTCCTAAGGAATGAAAAGTATGATCAAGGCGCCGAGGTACACGATTGAGCTGTGGGTTCCCAGGATGGATGAACCTACCCTGGCCATCCATGGAAAGTCTTGGATTACGATGTGTTCGGCCCGAATAAAACCCCACTAGGGTGTAGTCTCATAACTATAAGCCATATAGGCATAAAGGATAAGAGGCTATGAAAACAACTGGTTGTTTCTAGAACCGGATGGGAGGAGATAGTCTTGTATGGCAGAAGTACGTCTCCTTGAAGGGGAAACCAGGGGGAGAGATAAGGGCAATAACCTCCATTAGGGAGCTGTGTATCAAAAAAGACGGCAATGTCATGGGACTTTATATTCTCAAGATTATTTATAATAATTGTCTAAGTGAAACTCATGGGACTTTATATTCGCAAGAATATTTAGGCCCGTCATATTGCCGCATGACAGGCCAAAAAGCCTAAAGAGAAATGTTAAGATGATATCAATGGGTTTTTGCGATAAAAACAAAAGATGAGATAAATTTGTAGTAGCAGGATTTCCCACACTACACCCCTATTAAGATCCTATAAAAATCTAAGTGAAACTAGTTGAAGATTAAAGAATTAAACGACAATTTTATTATTTAGATCTCGAGTATTCAAACTCAGAATTACAACTTTCTTTTCTGGAGTTTCTCTCTCCTCAAGATTTTCTCAACTCTAAAAAATACATCATCATCCTTTGGACTTACTTGAACCTTTTATATAGGAAAGTATATAGTGGGTGACAGCTAAGTTTTCCCCTTCTTTCGGATATATTCTGCGATCTCATCGTGGTATTTGTAATATTAATCTTCGCCAACTTTTGTAATCCTCGTGAAACAACACTCTCATAACATGTCTCTTCAATCGTCAGCTATTATGAAGCTTACTTGTGACGCTCGCCAAATGTTGCTGAAGAATCCTTACGACACTCTCGTGAACAATGTCATTTATACTTATAGGAATATTTTACCTTCTCGTGAAAGCGTTATTCTAACTACGAGAATATCGTTGTGGCGATATTCTGGTACTACATCTTGCCTCTTCTCATGTCTTTTCTGCGAAGAAGAGAAGATCGTGAGAATAAATTGTTGTAATCTCCTATCTTTTCACCTCCACCTTTATTCTGACACGTCTCTAAACCTTTCACTAGCTGTCTTCATATAATTTTATCACCCATATATTTTTCGACACATCATCTTAAACCGCTGCTATTTGACCATTCACGTCCTTTCATTGTATTAACTATTTTATTTTCTCGAGAAACTTCTTCTGCTATAAATACCTTCTCTCATTCTTCTCTTTTTCTTTCTTTTCATTCTCTTTCCTTCTTCTTCTCTGCAAATTTCATTGCTTTCCCGCAAATCGCGCATCTAATATCTTTCGCCATTTTTTCAATCTCCTTTCATTCCCATTCTCTCAAAATGGTTGCTGTTAGTGCTAAAAATCTTATTGCTTTCAATTTGATGCAAGAAAAACTTAAAAATCAAGGATTTGACTTATCTTTAATCCCAGATCAAAGTCCCAAATCTGTTATTTCTCTTGAATTATTTTCTAACTTCCAGTGTTCTCGTGAAAAAATTATAGTTTCATTAGGTCAACTTGAAGCTGGTCTTCGACTTACTCTCTACAACCCTGAACTTCCACTCTTTTACCAAATAATTTCTGATAAGAGATTTTCACGAGCGGTGTATCAACTTGGCGGGGATTGTATTAGATTATTACTGGAATATGCCTCTCGTGGTGCTGGCAAAGGATCCCAATATTCCGAAGAACATAAAAGTTTTAAATATAAACATATTCCGATTATCCCTGCAAAGTATACTATAGATAATTTCTTCCAAAATTACCAATTACTCCCCATGGTAAGGGATAGTACATGTTGGGGTGTTCGTTTGCATAAAAGGAAGGTCGCTAGTGAAAATGCTCTTATTCAAGACATTGATTTTCATACCAATACAAATGATGGCCCTCTTCATTCTAATGACGATAAGTGGTTTATTTTTCCCTTATGCCTTAAAGGTCCTTATATATCCTGTTCTCTCCAACTTCCTGCGAATCTCTCTCACTATGAACCATGGACTTTCAACTGGCCTGATAGGTCTTCCGATGTATATTCTCTCATCTTCTTATGCTATTATTATTTATTCCTTCACACTCTCTCTAACTTTTCCATTATCTTGCAGGTTTCCAAAATGAAGCTTAATTACAAGAAATATAGGAAACCCAACACTCTTCTAGCTCTTAGATCTTTCACAAATGAAGTAAGAAATATTCCTTTATTAATTAACAATATATTGTTGCCCCTATTTCTTATCTTTATCTGTGTTTGTAGGTAATTGAAGAATTACCACCTTTAGAGCCAAAACATAAGGAGAAACCTTCAACTAATCGTAAAGGGGAATCTACTGCTTCAAGTGAAGGAAGACGCTCTGCCCCTCGTGATAAAGAACCCAGCGAGCCTCCTTTGAAGAAAAATAAAACTCAGCATTCTTCTTCTCAACATACCCAATTGGATTCAATCGTTAGTAATAAATCTAATGATGAATTTATCGAAGAATTTGACGATATTAGAGAAGTTCCTTCTGTGAAAAATTCTTCTTCCTCTGATTCTTCCATGACCCAACTGTCCATGATTTTTGGAGATTCTTCTCGTGGAACTGCGAATGAGTATGGCGATGAGACTCTTAATGGGATAGCTCAAGCGCTCGTCAAAGTGTGCGATGCTCCAATCTTATCTGATAATAATTCTCTTCGTGGAATTTCTGAAACTCTAACTCCAAGATTCTTAAATGCACTTGGTATTCTTGTATGTTTTCTTAGTTGTTTCTTAAATCGCCAGATTTCTCTTGTCAAATTTTTTTGTACTTATAAAACTCTGTTGCAGGTTGGGAGAGCTTCTTTTGCTACTGCTGCTGATTTAGATAATAAATGTGCTTCATTTAAGAAAAAGGTTGTTAACCTTCGCCAAGATAAAGAGAAACTAGAGGCTGAAATTGTTGTGCTTCGTGAGAAAAATAAAATGTTGGAAACTGAAGCTTCAGTTGATAAACAGAAGATTTTGGATCTTAACAATGCCAACAAACAACTTTATGGTATGATTTACATTTTCTTTCTTTTAGATTTTTTATTTTTCTTTTATATAGCTTATCCAAGCAATCATTTTTGTACATGTTTATGGTCTAACTGACGAAGATACGTTCCTTCAAACCTATCCCGAACTTGTAGATGATAATACTCTTCTTGCTCGCCTTAATAATTCCTTAAGTAATTTTGCTGATGAACAAATTAAATCCCTCTCTATAGAGGAACTTAAATTTAAGTTTAATCTCCTGACCATTGAACACAAACACAATTTAGGATTATCTAATAAATTTAGGCGTCTTTGTCATGAATCAAAAGAAGTGATCAATGGATTAAGAAGTAGAATTAGTGATCTTGTTGACGAGAAAGATCAAGCAATTTAAAACGGCAGCGAAACTCTAGCAGATTTCCATAAAATTCTTCTCGAAGTTCAAAAGGAAAGAGATAAACTCTTCTGCGAAAATAAAGATCTTCTTGCAAGAGAAACTCAAGTTCGTTCTCGCCTTCTTATTACTAGCGATGATGAGTATTCTTGGGTAGCACAGGTTCTTGATAATGCTAGGAATAATTTAGGTATAAATGCTAGTCTTCATGCTGATCAATCAGCCTTAATTAGGGACTTGATTTCTGAAAAAGAAGGTTGTTAACCACTCTACTCTATTAACCTTTTTTTTTATTTTATTATTCTTTCTTATAACTTCTATCTTATCGATGCCTTATTCTCGCAGATTCTGAAGACAGATGACGTGTAAGGATGAGAGAACTAGAAGATATTAATCATCAACTCACGAACGATCTTACTGCTCGCAACAATAAATACTCACGATTAAAATCTCAATTTGGGATTACTTCTGAAAATTTTAACAGATCCCTCCTCATTACTCGTAATAATACTACTAGGCAGGTTTGTGATGATCATGGAATTCCTCATTCTCTGTATCCTGATCTTGCAAATGCAATACCATCAATGGTTCAAGATCTTGATATCTCTGATATTGATGAAGATTTTGACGAAGGTGAAGAAGAGAATAATGACGAAGAAACAAATTCTGGCGATGATGAAGAACCCAACAAAAATAATGAAGAAGAGAAATCTGGTGAAGAAGAATAATATGATAAAGATAACAATGTTGATAAGTGAAACAATATATCTGTCTAACTTCTTTCTTTGATGTAATTAATCGCGAGTTTCTTCAATTTGCTGCAACTTTCTTCAATTTAATGTGTAAATTTCTTTGCCCCCTTATCTATATGAATGAAAGAACAACCTCTTTTTTGCAATATAACTTGGTCAATATAGTTTGCATCTACTAATTATCTGTGCCTTAATATCCATATAAATTTCTCATATGGTGATGAATAATAATCTTTTTCATTCTATTCATTCCCATACTTGCCTCTATTATTCATCTGCAATATGAGAAAGTTAATAAACAAATATTTTGACGAATTTCATAATTTCCGCGATATTGTCTCAAACCCTGATATTTTTGCGATTTTATGGTCTTATCATGCCTTCCTACTTAAAGGTCTTACTTTTCCATAGTATTCTCTCTGCGACAAGATCACAGGACGTCTTTACATTTTCATGTATTGACCCATTGATCTTGTCTTATCTTCATTTCTTTATTATATTGCGACAATATGACGATCCTAAGTTTTCTCGCGAAAACAAAGCCTCGTGACATTGCCATCTTGCGATGAAATCGCAGGACGTCTTTACATTTTCATGTAAAAACCCCTTGACCTCATCTTAACTTTTTTCTCTTATGGCTTTTTGCCTCTGTATAATTTACGCGACAATATGACAGGCCTAAATGATCTTGCGATCCTAGAGCCCCATGACATTGCCGTCTTAAGACACTTATCAGCTCCCTAATGGATGGTGCCTCCCTTATCTTCCCCCTGGTTGCCCCTTCAAGGAGGGAACATCGGCCATACAAGACTAGCTCCTCCCATCCAGATTTACCAACAACCAGTTGTTTTCGCAGCCCCTTGTCCTTTATGCCTATATGGCTTATAGTTACAAGACTGCACCCTAGGTGGGGTTTTCTTCAGGCCAAGTGCATTGTAGCCAAGACTTACCAAAGATGGCCAGGGTAGGTTCGTCCGTCTCGGGAACCCTTGGCTAAACCGTGTACCTCGGCGCCTTGGTCATACTCTACACTTCTTGGAAGAGACTCTCAGTCGTCCAACCAGGGTATAACCTTATAAAGTTGGAAATCCAAGATCTCTCTCCCGGATAGGTTTTCTTTAACCCTTACATCTGTATGACTCAGGTTCCAGTAGCGGTATAACCTTATCCCTAAATCATATAAAGAGATACCCCCTTTATGACGTGCTTGTAGGTCTTACATTTGCCTCTTACGAAATTGTACTCGCGAACTAAGTTGCACGCCATAAAGGTTTGTCCCATTCTCTTAATCTCTGCGAAATTTCATTCGCGTTTCTTAAAATTTCTTGCGAGCTTTAAATCTCAATAATTTTTATTTATTTTTTATTTTTTGAACTTTTCAATTTCATTTTCTTCACTCAAACAGAAAAAACAACTTTACCTTTCTACTTCTAGCGATCTGCTCGTCATATTTCATCTTTCTATCACTTTATTCTTCTCATCTTCCTTATCATCTGTTCTTTTACTTAGTTTTTTCCCGCAAGTTGCTTGTCATTTCCTCCTTTTATGCTTTTTATACCTGTAATTTTGCTGCGTTTTATTTTTTGCTTGATTTCTGCGAGGGACTCGTTAGTTATTTCTTCATGCTTTTCTATTGAATCAACCATTAATTTGTTACTTCTCTGTTGTTGCTTAATTCTGTATTTCCAATTGTTGTTCTTCTCTGCTCTTTCCTCACAAGACTTGATATCTATCTCATAACATTTCTTACTTTCTCCCCAATCTCCTTTAATTACTCCAACACCATTTGGATGAGGGAATTTAATGCACTGATGAAAGGTAGATGCAACACCCAATATCCTGTGTAGCCAAGGTCGACCAATTAAGGTGTTATATGGTGATTCAATATCGACAACACATAATAAAATCTTGGAAGTCATTCCTCTTAACGGAATTCTCATTGTGATCTCCCCTTTAGGCTTGTTGGCAGTTCCATTAAAACCATAGATTCTGTATGTCGATGGTATCAAATCTTCATCTTTCCCACCCATGGTTCTGTAGGTGTGGTAGAACAGGATATCTACGGAACTTCCAGTATCAATTAGGATTCTATCAATGGCCCAAGACTCCTCCATTTAGTTATTGTTTTCTTTACCTCCTTCTTCTTCTTCTGCTTGTTCTGGTTTTATTTCCAACCTTACCACCAATGTGTTATCATGCACCTCGCCAGGCTCTGGTATTTCTTGTGCTGTAAAAGAAAGGATTTGTTTCTGCCACTCTTCTAATGGCGAGATTCTCACTATATTCATTATTTATTTTCCATCCATATCTCTGGCAAAGACTCTACTTAAGACATTATCGTGGAAATCTTCGATGGTTCTGAAAGAATGCATAATAGAATTACAAAATAAATTCTTTGCTTTAGTTCCAACCTCTATAAAAAAAGTTTCTGCTCCTTTTACATTAGTCATTCTGTGATCGTCTGGTGGTGGTGGAAATTGTTGCGATTGTTGATGCCCTTTTAGAAAATGATTTAGCTTCCCCTGATCGATCATTCTTAAGATTATTCTTTTTACATTTCTGCAATTGTTTATCGAATGCCCATGAAAATGATGATAAGGACATAATTCTTGATTACGAGTGTTAGGATGTGGTTCCTTCCCCATGTTCCATGGCGAGGGTATATTTTCCATTAAAATGATAGCTTCCCAGATTTTTTCTACACTAGCATTCAAGGGTGGCATCTTAATCTCCTCCCATATGGTTCTCATGTTCCCCTGATTTTTGAAATTATTTTTCTTTTGTCCACCATAAGTTTCTTGAGGTTGGTCAAGCCTTTGGATTTGACTATTTCCTCCATGATTGTAATAATTCTTCTCTCTTTCAAATTCTTCTTGATCATGACTTCCCATAGCCACTAGTTTTTGTTTGTCATTATTCGCCACTTTCTCTGCTTGAACTTGCGAGGTGCTCGCCACGTTATTTTATCATTTTGGGAAGCAAAATTCCATTAGCCATTACAGAACTGGTGTTTGCAATTGGGTATGACTCCATTTCGTTTTGTTTTTCTTCCAAAGAAATGTACTCTTCTTGTAGTTCTCTTAGTTCAGTCATTGTGATGGTGTTTTTGATTCTGAAAATTTGTATGTAGAGCAAATTGGGTGCAAACATTGCATTAATAAAGGATAAAATAAGATATCTCTCATCTACTCTTCCCACCATCTCACTACACATTGTCTTCCATCTTATGGTTAGATGTTTTAGACTCTCTCCAATTCTCTGTTTTAATCCAAACACATCTTCGATACCTGGTCGTGAAGAGTTGTTGCTTATGTATGCACCCAAAAATGTAGCTTGTAAGTGATCAAAAGAAGTAATAGTGTTTTTCGGCAATCCCTCAAACCATTTTAGCGCCTCGCCAGTCAAACTGGATGCAAAGTACTTGCATAAAACAACATCATGATTCTCCCACTGCAGCATACACCTAACATAAGCTTTAACATGTTGAATAGCACAAGTAGTCCCATCGAAAATATTGTTTAGTGCTGGTAAATTGCATTTTGGAGGAATTCCTCTTAGTTGTACTTCCTGTGTGAAGGGAGTTCTAGCTGCTTCTTCGATTGCTTCATCAAGTTGACTTCTTCCACCTTCTCTTCTATTATTTATCATCCCTCTCATTTCTGCTAATTCCCTCAAAATTTGCTCATTTGCAGTTGGGCTTTGTTCTATTGGTCTTTTTAACGCACTTTCTCTTCTCCTGTGATTTTCCTCTTCATTTCTATCCTAAATTCGCAATTGATTTTGTCTCCTAATTTCTTCTCCACCAACTTCTTCATTTCTCGCCAATTCTCTTTGTTGTCTTTCTATCCTTCTCTGTATTCTGTCATATTCTTACCGAATATTGCCATTTTCGCGATTTTGTGTATGTCTTCTTTCTCGATTATCATGATTGTTTTGCCTTATTGCTTCTTGGAACTCCTATTCTTCCATTTCTTCCCTCAGTCTTTCTCTCCCGCAAGCTAGGCGTGCCTGTTCAGCATAATGTCTCTCTATTTCATTCTCAATAATTCTTTGATTTCTGACGTGCTCTCGGCCATGTAATACTCTTCTACCTTCTTCGTGATTTTCTTCACCATCTTGATTACCTTCATTTCTTTTATTTTCAATATTTTGTCTTCCATTTAAAGTTTCTCCTTGTGGATCGTTACAATCATTATTTACTCTCTCTTCTCCCTGACGTTGTCCTCTATTTGGATTTTCAGTTTCTTCTTGTACATTTTCTCAATTATTTCTTATGGGAGAATTTATCCTTGGTATTTCTCTAAATGATCTTGAACTTGATCTAGTAGTACTTCTTGATCTTCTTCTTTGTAACCTTAAATTCTCCATTCTCAACTCATGATTTTGTCTTGTTAAATTTGCACGTTCCACCGCCTCTAACCTTCTTTCTTCCTGTATTATTTTCCCTAATTCCTCTGCTGTTTCATCTTCATCTTGATGAATCGACCCTTCTTCTACCTCCTGATTTCTTCCTACTCCATTTTCTTCTCTTAATTGTCGATTTGTTTCTTCTCTCATTGAATCTGATCTCCATGTATGCACGCTTACTCTATCATAATCCACTCTTACATTTTGTACCGATGTTGATTGGTTTGGTTGTTGAATTGAATTTTCCCTTTCATTCCTTGTTCTATTCCTCCTAATTCTCATCCTTGAAGATTCTCCTAATACACTTGTTTCTTCACCTGCAAGTCTTTTACTTCTTCTCACTGTTGTTGGTGGTTCTGATGTATTTCTTCTCCTTCTTCCAGCCATTTCTTCAATTTCTCCAAATCTTCAAATTGTAATTAGAGATTTTGGATCTTTAATCCCCTTAGTCGGCGCCAAAATGTAGTAGCAGGATTTCCCACACTACACCCCTATTAAGATCCTATAAAAATCTAAGTGAAACTAGTTGAAGATTAAAGAATTAAAAGACACTTTTATTATTTAGATCTCAGAAATGTTTACAGAAAATATTCAAACTCAGAATTACAACTTTACTTTCTGGAGTTTCTCTCTCCTCAAGATTTTCTCAACTCTAAAAAATACATCATACTCCTCTGGACTTACTTGAACCCTTTATATAGGAAATTACATAGTGGGTGACAGCTAAGTTTTCCCCTTCTTTCGGATATATTCTGCGATCTCATCGTGGTATTTTCAATATTAATCTTCGCCAACTTTTGTAATCCTCGTGAAACAACACTCTCATAACATGTCTCTTCAATCGTCAACTACTATGATGCTTCCCCGTGATGCTCGCCAAATGTTGCTGAAGAATCCTCACGACACTCTCGTGAAAGCGTTGTTCTTATCATGAGAATATCGTTGTGGCGATATTCTGGTACTACACAATCCATTCTGGGTATTTTGCTTCTCTTATGATTCCTGCATCCAGCATCTTTTGTAATTCTTCTTCTATTTGTGCATGATAACTTTGCGAAATCTTTCTTATTCTTTGTTTGAATGGTCTTACGCTTTTATCTATGTTCAATCTATGACACGCCACTGATGGATCAATTCCTGGTATTTCATCTACACTTCCTGCGAATATATCTTTGTATTCTCGTAAGAGATCAATAATTCTTTTCTCTTCTTCTTCGTCCATCTTAGTTCCAATTCGCAAGATTAAAGGTTCCTCTTCAATTCCAATATTTATTTATTTGGTTGGTTCTGCTGCAACGTAACTAGGACTTTGCTCTCCCATAGGTGTTGGTTCTTTGATTACTTTCATTGGTTCTCCTTCTTTTTCTGGGATCTCACTTGGTATTCCTTTTCCCTCTCTTGCTCTTATTGTATACACTCTGAACTCCTCTTCCTTTTTCGCTTCTTTCGCAAGTTTTCTACGAAATTGTTTCTTTCTTGCTCTCCCTCCACACTGTTTTACTTCAATCTGATAACAAAATTTTGCACTACCAAGATCCCCTTTTATTTCCTGTATTCCGCTTGGTGTGGGAAACTTAATTGATTGATGTAATGTCGAAGCAACAACTTTAATCGCATGAATCCATGGTCTTCCCATCATCATATTATATGGAGATTCCATATCTACCACACATAAAACTATGTGTGTTTCGATTTCTCCCAGCGGTACTCGTAACATTATTTCCCCTTTGGATTTTGTTGTAGATTTTCCCAATCCATGGATAAGACATTCTGAATTTGTGATCTCTTCATCTTTAATCCCCATCCCCTTAAGTGCATGATAGAATATAATATCAACAGAACTCCCTGTATCAATCAAAACTCGGTTTAATTTCCATTTTTCTATAGATTTTGTAGCTTTCTTTTCCTCTCGCATGGTCGGAATTGTGACTACTAATGGTGAAGTGTGGTTCAAGTCTTCATTTGAAATTTTTCTACTGAAAATGTGATTTTCTGCTTTTCCCATTCGTTCAAAGTTGTTATTTTCTCCACTTCCATGATCTTTCTTCCTCTATAATCTCGTTTGTGTATTCTTCCCTTCATGTTGTTATGAAATTCATCAATCATTGTCTTTGTGATCATATTACATTCTTCTCTTTTGCAATCTTCATCTACTGACTCCATTTGATCTTCAAATTTCCAAAACTCCTTCAAATTTCTGCTATAACAATCTTCAAGTCCCTGTTTCTAGCGCCAATTATGTAGTTGCAGGAAATCCTACAACTACACCCTCAGTAGAATTTGTAAAACTTTAAGAAGTTCTTGATAAAAAATGACAATTTTGATTAATATTCTCAACTGATTACAAAGAAATGTGTTAATGGAAATTCGAATAGTTACAACTTTCTCTGTTCTCACTCCTAAGACTTTTTCTAACACTCACTTAAAGAACCCCCCCAATTTAACATTTGAACTACTATATATAGTGAAATTTGTACAACTGTATATAGCTTGCAAAGTATCGCGACTTCTATTCGTAAATTTATTTTATATTCGTAATCTTTTCACACTTTTCCCGTGTTTCTTCTATTATCGCATTATCTTGCGACACTTTTCTCTTGTATTTGTTACTATGTTCGTAACCCAATATCTTGCGATATTCTGTCCCTACAGAGTACAGGAAATACAAGGTTGGTTGCGCATTAATTAATAATGTTGTAAATTCATAGGGTATATGGGATTGTTGCCACATGCTCCAACCTGGATGAATTTCGTGTATTTTATTCATAGAATGGGATTGTTGTCGCATGCTCCATTCAAGGTGAATTAGTAAAGTGAAGGAGTATCCATCACTTATTAATGGCCTTATCTTTTACAAGATGTTAGCGAATAATTTTTAGGTTTTACAATTTTACCCTTAAATGAAAATCCACTATCAACAACATGAGACGAAATATATCAGAATTGAACATCACAGGTTCTAAGATTACCAAAGTTAGACCTGAATTTCTCGTTCGGATGAACTGAAGACAAAATATATCAGAATTAAAAATCACAGGTTCAAAGATTACTAGAATTAGACCTGAGTTTCTCATTCGGATCAACTTGAGACGAAATATATCAGAATTGAACATCACAGGTTAAAAGATTACTAGAGTTAGACCTGAGTTTCTATTTCGGATGAACAGAAGACAAAATAAATCAGAATTGAACATCCGAAGCTCAAATATTACTAGAGTTAGATCTGAGTATCTCGTTCGGATAAAATTTAGACGAAATATATCAAAATTGAACATCACAGGTTCAAATATTACTAGTGTTAGACCTGAGTTTCTCATTCGGATGAATTGGAGATGAAATATTTCAGAATTAAACATCACAGGTTCAAAGATTACTAGAGTTAGACCTGAGTTTCTCGTTTGGATGAACTGGATACGATATATATCAGAATTTAAATTCATAGGTTCAAAGATTACTAGAGTTAGACCTGATTTTCTCGTTCGGATGAACTGAAGACGAAATATATATCAGAATCGAACATTACAGGTTCAAATATTACAAGAGTTAGACCTGAGTTTCTCGTTCGGATGAAATGGAGACGAAATATATCATAATCGAACATCAAAGGTTCAAAGATTACTAGTTTTAGACCTGAGTTTCTCGTCCGGATGAACTGGAGATGAAATATATCAGAATTGAACATTACAGGTTCAAATATTACTAGAGTTAGACCTGAGTTTCTCGTTCGGATGAAATTGAGACGAAATATATCAGAATTAAAATTCACAAGTTCAAAGATTATTAGAGTTAGACATGAGTTTCTCGTTCGGATGAACTGGAGACGAAATATATCGAAATTAAACATCATAGGTTCAAAGATTACTAGAGTTAGACCTGAGTTTCTCGTTCGGATGAACTGGGGACGAAATATATAAGAATTGAGAATCACATGTTCAAAGATTACTAGAGTTAGACCTGAGTTTCTGATTCAGATGAACTGGGGATGAAATATATCAGAATTGAACATAACATGTTCAAATATTACTAGAGTTAGACCTGAGTTTCTGGATCGGATGAACTGGAGACGAAATATATCAGAAATGAATATCACAGGTTCAAAGATTACTAGAGTTAGACCTGAGTTTCTCGTTTGGATGAACTAAAGACGAAATATATAAGAATTGAACATCACATGTTCAAAGATTACTAGTTTTAGACATGAGTTTCTCGTTCGGATGAACTGGAGATGAAATATATCTGAATTGAACATCACAGGTTCAAATATTACTAGTTTTAGACCTGAATATCTCCTTCGGATGAACTGGAGACGAAATATATCAGAATCGAACATTACAGGTTCAAAGATTACAACAGTTAGACCTGACTTTCACGTTCGGATGAAATGGAGACGAAATATATCAGAATTGAAATTCACAGGTTCAAAGATTACTATATTTCGACCTGAGTTTCTCGTTCGGATGAACTGGAGACGAAATATATCGGAATCGAACATCACAGGTTCAAAGATTACTAGTTTTAGACCTGAGTATCTCGTTCGGATCAACTTTAGACGAAATATATCATAATTGAACATCACAGGTTCAAAGATTACTAGAGTTAGACCTGATTTTCTCATTCGGATGAACTGAAGACGAAATATATCAAAATCGAACATTACAAGTTCAAAGATTACAAGAGTTTGACCTGAGTTTCTCGTTCGGATGAAATGGAGATGAAATATATCAGAATCGAACATCACAGGATCAAAGATTACTAGTTTTAGACCTGAGTTTCTCGTTCGGATGAACTGGAGACGAAATATATTAGAATTCAAATTCACAGGTTCAAAGATTACTTGAGTTAGACCAGAGTTTCTCGTTCGGATGAACTGGAGATGAAATATGTCGAAATTGAACATCACAGGTTCAAAGATTACTAGAGTTAGACCTGAGTTTCTCGTTTGGATGAAATGGGGACGAAATATATTAGAATTGAGAATCACAGGTTCAAATATTACTTGAGTTAGACCAGAGTTTCTCGTTCAGATGAACTGGGGATGAAATATATCATAATTGAACATAACATGTTCAAAGATTACCAGAGTTAGACCTGAGTTTCTGGATCTGATGAACTGGAGACGAAATGTATCAGAATTATACATCACAGGTTCAAAGATTACTAGAGTTAGACCTGAGTTTCTCTTTCGGATGAACTGAAGACAAAATATATCATAATTAAAAATCATAGGTTCAAAGATTACTAGCGTTAGACCTAAGTTTCTTGTCCGGATCAACTTGAGAGGAAATATATCAAAATTAAACATCACAGGTTCAAAGATTACTAGAGTTAGACCTGAGTTTCTATTTCGGATGAACAGAAGACAAAATATATCATAATTGAACATCAGAAGCTCAAAGATTACTAGAGTTATACCTGAGTATCTTGTTCGGATAAACTTTAGACAAAATATATCAGAATTGAACATCACAGGTTCAAAGATTACTAGAGTTAGACCTGAGTTTATCATTCGGATCAACTTGAGACGAAACATATCAGAATTGAAAATCACAATTTCAAAGATTACTAGAGTTAGACCTGATTTTATCGTTCGGATCAACTTGAGACGAAACATATCAGAATCGAACATTACAGGTTCAAAGATTACAAGAGTTAGACCTGAGTTTCTCGTTCGGATGAAATGAAGACGAAATATATCAGAAACGAACATCACAGGTTCAAAGATTACTAGTTTTAGACCTGAGTTTCTCGTTCGGATGAACTGGAGATGAAATATATCATAATTGAACATCACAGGTTCAAATATTACTAGAGTTAGACCTGAGTTTCTCATTCAGATGAACTGGGGATGAAGTATATCATAATTGAACATAACAAGTTCAAAGATTACTAGAGTTAGACCTGAGTTTCTCATTCGGATGAACTGGAGACGAAATATGTCATAATTGAACATCACAGGTTCAAATATTACTAGAGTTAGACCTGAGTTTCTCATTCAGATGAACTGGGGATGAAATATATCATAATTGAACATAACAAGTTCAAAGATTACTAGAGTTAGACATGAGTTTCTATTTCGGATGAGAAGAAAATAAAATATATTAGAATTGAACATAAGAAGCTCAAGGATTACTAGAGTTAGACCTGAGTATCTCGTTCGGATAAACTTGAGACGAAATATATCAGAATTGAACATCAGAGGTTCAAATATTACTAGTGTTAGACCTGAGTTTCTGGATCGGATGAACTGGAGACGAAATATATCAGAATTGAATATCACAGGTTCAAAGATTACTAGAGTTAGACCTGTGTTTCTCGTTCGGATGAAGTGAAGATGAAATATATCAGAATTGAACATCACATTTTCAAAGATTACTAGTTTTAGACATGAGTTTATCGTTCAGATGAACTGGATATGAAATATATTAGAATTGAACATCACAGGTTCAAAGATTACTAATTTAAGAACTGAGTATCTCCTTCGGATGAACTGGAGACGAAATTTATCAAAATCGAACATTACTGGTTCAAAGATTACAATAGTTAGACCTGAATTTTTCGTTCGGATGAAATAGAAACGAAATATATCAGAATTGAAATTCACATGTTTAAAGATTACTAAATTTCGACCTGAGTTTCTCGTTCGGATGAACTGGAGACGAAATATATCAGAATCGAACATCACAGGTTCAAAGATTACTAGTTTTAGACCTGAGTATCTCGTTCGGATCAACTTTAGACGAAATATATCATAATTGAACATCACAGGTTCAAAGATTACTAGAGTTAGACCTGATTTTCTCATTCGGATGAACTGAATACGATATATATCAAAATCGAACATTACAAGTTCAAAGATTACAAGAGTTTGACCTGAGTTTCTCGTTCGGATGAAATGGAGATGAAATATATCAGAATCGAACATCACAGGATCAAAGATTACTAGTTTTAGACCTGAGTTTCTCGTTCGGATGAACTGGAGACGAAATATATTAGAATTCAAATTCACAGGTTCAAAGATTACTTGAGTTAGACCAGAGTTTCTCGTTCGGATGAACTGGAGATGAAATATGTCGAAATTGAACATCACAGGTTCAAAGATTACTAGAGTTAGACCTGAGTTTCTCGTTTGGATGAACTGGGGACGAAATATATAAGAATTGAGAATCACATGTTCAAATATTACTTGAGTTAGACCAGAGTTTCTCGTTCAGATGAACTGGGGATGAAATATATCATAATTGAACATAACATGTTCAAAGATTACCAGAGTTAGACCTGAGTTTCTGGATCTGATGAACTGGAGACGAAATGTATCAGAATTATACATCACAGGTTCAAAGATTACTAGAGTTAGACCTGAGTTTCTCTTTCGGATGAACTGAAGACAAAATATATCATAATTAAAAATCATAGGTTCAAAGATTACTAGCATTAGACCTAAGTTTCTTGTCCGGATCAACTTGAGAGGAAATATATCAAAATTAAACATCACAGGTTCAATGATTACTAGAGTTAGACCTGAGTTTCTATTTCGGATGAACAGAAGACAAAATATATCAGAATCGAACATCAGGAGCTCAAAGATTACTAGAGTTATACCTGAGTATCTTGTTCGGATAAACTTTAGACAAAATATATCAGAATTGAACATCACAGGTTCAAAGATTACTAGAGTTAGACCTGAGTTTATCATTCGGATCAACTTGAGACGAATCATATCAGAATTGAAAATCACAATTTCAAAGATTACTAGAGTTAGACCTGATTTTCTCGTTCGGATCAACTTGAGACGAAACATATCAGAATCGAACATTACAGGTTCAAAGATTACAAGAGTTAGACCTGAGTTTCTCGTTCGGATGAAATGAAGACGAAATATATCAGAATCGAAAATCACAGGTTCAAAGATTACTAGTTTTAGACCTGAGTTTCTCGTTCGGATGAACTGGAGATGAAATATATCATAATTGAACATCACAGGTCCAAATATTACTAGAGTTAGACCTGAGTTTCTGGTTCGGATGAACTGGAGACAAAATATATCAGAATTAAAATTCACAGGTTCAAAGATTATTAGAGTTAGACATGATTTTATCGTTCGGATGAACTGGAGACGAAATAAGTCAAAATTAAACATCACAGGTTCAAAGATTACTTGAGTTAGACCTGAGTTTCTCGTTCAGATGAACTGGGGATAAAATATATAAGAATTGAGAATCACAGGTTCAAAGATTACTAGAGTAAGACCTGAGTTTCTCGTTCAGATGAACTGTGGATGAAAAATATCAGAATTGAACATAACATGTTCAAAGATTACTAGAGTTAGACCTGAGTTTCTGGATCGGATGAACTGGAGACGAAATATATCCGGATTAAATATCACAGGTTCAAAGATTACTAGAGTTAGACCTGAGTTTCTGGATCGGATGAAATGGAGACGAAATATATCCGAATTAAATAACACAGGTTCAAAGATTACTAGAGTTAGACCTGAGTTTCTCGTTCGGATGAACTAAAGACGAAATATATCAGAATTGAACATCACATGTTTAAAGATTACTAGTTTTAGACCCGAGTATCTCCTTCGGATAAACTGGAGAGACGAAATATATCAGAATCGAACATCACAGGTTCAAAGATTACTAGTTTTAGACCTGAGTATCTCGTTCGGATCAACTTTAGACGAAATATATCACAAATGAACATCACAGGTTCAAAGATTACTAGATTTAGACCTGAGTTTCTCGTTCGGATGAACTGGAAACGAAATATATCAGAATCGAACATCACAGGTTCAAAGATTACTAGTTTTAGACCTGAGTATCTCGTTCGGATCAACTCTAGACGAAATATATCACAACTGAACATCACAGGTTCAAAGATTACTAGAGTTAGACCTGAGTTTCTCGTTTGGATGAACTGGAGACGAAATATATCATAATTGAACATCACAGGTTCAAAGATTACTAGACTTAGACCTGAGTTTCTTGTTCAGATGAACTGGGGATGAAATATATCAGAATTGAACATAACAAGTTCAAAGATTACTAGTGTTAGACCTAAGTTTCTATTTCGGATGAACAGAAAACAAAATATATCAGAATTGAACATAAGAATCTCAAAGATTACTAGAGTTAGACCTAAGTATCTCGTTCGGATAAACTTGAGACGAAATATATCAGAATTGAACATCACAGTTTCAAATATTACTAGTGTTAGTCCTGAGTTTTTGGATCGGATGAACTGGAGACGAAATATATCATAATTGAACATCAAAGGTTCAAAGATTACTGAAGTTAGACCTGAGTTTGTCGTTCAGATGAACTGGGGATGAAATATATCAGAATTGAAAATCACAGGTTCAAAGATTACTAGAGTTAGACCTGAATTTATGTTTCGGATGTACAGAAGACAAAATATATCAGAATTGAACATAAGAATCTCAAAGGTTACTAGAGTTAGACCTGAGTATATCATTCGGATAAACTTTAGACGTAATATATCAGAATTGAACATCACAGGTTCAAATATTACTAGTGTTAGACCTGAGTTTCTGGATCGGATGAACTGGAGACGAAATATATCAGAATTAAAAATCACAGGTTCAAAGATTACTAGAGTTAGACCTGAATTTCTCGTTTAGATTAACTTGTTTTTGTGGGTGAAAACTATTCCTGCCGATTTTGGTAATTTGGGGTGTGTGGATGAGGAATGAATCTAAACCTTAAACAATGCACTGCGCAGTGAGTGCTTGTAGATTCGAGAGGTCAATCTGTGCAAGTCCGGCCTAAACCAAAAATAATGGCCGTTCCAGACTTGTTTCGTCACAAAGTGAAGGAGATGGGGTTGATCTTAGGGAGGGAAGCGAAGAAGGTGTTGAGATTGTGAAGGTGTTGGCTACGTATGACTTGCAACAGGAAGGTGAGTAGGCTTGTGTTTAACATAAGCATGCTCTGTATGTTAACACTTGGTTTCTGTGTTGTGCTCTCTCTGTTCTGTCTTGTCTTGTGAGAAATAGGGCGGAGAACCTATTTATACAAGTCTTTTAGCCTAACCTTCGTATCTCGTGGGAAGTGGAGAAAGTGTAGTGATGGAGTAGTGGAGTAGTGTGTTGGTGTCCCACGACCAGGCTTGCCCACTTCTCCCATCATCACTAACCGTCCATGACTTCCTGACACGTTCTTGTGATGGCTCGTTGTGCGCTTCACGCTGTAAATCTCCAGACCAATACCCCAGTATGTGACATGATTGATGTCTTGAACGTGTGGATCATGGGACCCACAAAAGGTAGCATGTAATGCTACGTTATTTTGGAAATTGATACTTGTGAAGTATCTTGTGTATACTATGCAGGTACTGCATCGAGTATATTCAGCATGTATGAAGCATCGCTGTTTGAGAGTCTCAAAATAATATCATGTCCAGCCTACATCATGTGATAGTTTGGAGGTTGCGTAAACAAGTCCTCCCTTGGCCGACCACATGGTATGGTAGAGTAACGGGTGGTGATCACCATGAATCCACACTGACCAATTAACTCCTGACTAGGGTTGTATAACCAAGCCTGTGAAGTTAGACGGATGAGATGGTCTCTGAGACACGCATCTGCGACCGTTGATGGAATTAGGGTTTTGGAGAAGGTGCACAAGCACCACTCTTCATCCTGAATGAATCCAAGCTTGGGACACAACTTTGTCTAGGCCGGTCATGTATGTGTGTAGACAACATGACGATGTAGGCGCCCATACCTCATTGTCTCACGAAAGTGTGATCTAGGCCACTCAATTCGTCTTGTGAAGTTGTGTGGTCGAGATCAATTTGTGACAGAAAATTGGTGCCGAAAAAGCCGCACGCCATACCAACTTTGAGCGGGCGTTCCAAGACGATCAAGTCGGTCTTGGATGATTGCTCCAACATGTAGGTGGTAGGATGGTGTTCACGCATGTGCCATACCATCCCATGAAAACATGATCTAAGCCACTCAATTCGTCCGGCGAATTCGAGCGGCTTATATTAGTTTTCTATTTTGAAGGAGCGACCATGCATGATGGAGGCGCGCCAACCGAGAAGAAAAGGAGAGTTCGATCTTGACCGATCAGGTGAGGGGATAAATGGGTCCACGGTGGTCATGTTGGTATGACCGGACCTGCTTTGATCTAATCTCGGACCCTCTATTCATGCCGGAGAAATGGACGCTCGTGATTCAAAACCCTAATTTTGGGTTTCAAGGCCGTGCATCATGCTCCATTCAGGCGCACGATTTGGATTGACCAACCATGGTTGGTCCTGACCGATTGGTCAGGTATGTAGGTGGGCCCACGGTGATTGTGTTGACATACTCCGTGCCCTTTGAATCTCCATCTGCACCCTCCATCTATTTCAACGTTAAGAAGAGTTTTATGGAAGTTGGCTAGAGTCTTGGAACCATTTTTAACAGCAAGATCTTTCTCGTCAATAAGATCATTATTCCTCTTTCTTAATCTATTTATTTCTTTCTTTGAATCAAGATTAAAGTGCTTATATTTGTTGGTCAAACCTAAATTGAATATGTGTTCAATTTTTAAGAGATTAAGTTTGGATCTAAGTTCATCTATGGAGAGGGATTTAATATTATCATCTGAGAAATTACTTAAAGAATTATTAAGGCGAGCAAGAAGAGTATTATCATCTACAGGTTCAGGGAAAGATTGAAAGAGTGTAGCCTCGTCAGTAAGACCATAAATATCTGCAAGTTGAAAGTGGGTGCTTGAATAAGCCGCGATAGAGTAAGGAGAATTAAGAGAGAAGGGAAATAAGTCATACCATAAAGTTGATGATTAGCTTTATCAAGATCAGAGATTTTTTTCTTATCAACTGAAGCTTCAGTCTCCAACTGTTTATTCTTCTTGCGAAGCTCAATAACTTCAAACTCTAATTTTTCTTTATCTTCGCGAAATTTAGCAGCCTTCTTTCAGAGTTGGCGCGTCTTTTATCTAAATCAGAAGCAACAGCAAAGGAAGCTCTTCCAACCTGCGAAAGAATAATATAAGTTGAGATCTAGCGATGGAGTAAATACATAAACAAATTGAAGAAATAAAAGCATACCAGGGTACCAAGAGAATTTAAGAGACTGGGAGTCAGCGATCGTGAGACTCCTTGGAGAGAATCATTTTCCACCAGAATGGGAGCATCGCAGACATTGGAAAGAGCTTGGGAAGTCTTGTTAATAACTTCATCCTCATCATTACAAGTTATGTTGTGGGAAATATCGCCAAAGATTCTAGATAAATGGGCCATCGAAGAATAAGATGAAAAAGAGTTCTTTATAGAAGGGAATCTGCTATCATTATTATTAAAATCTTCATCATTATTATCCTTATCAAATTCAACACTTGGGTTTTCTGGAATGGTTTGAGGAGTTGAAGAAGAAGAGGGTCGGGTTTTCCTTTTCTTCAAAGGAGGATCGCCAGATTCTTCACCGCAAGGGGCAGAAGGTTTCCCTTTGGGAGGAACAATAGATTTATCCTGATCGCCAGATTCTCCACCGCGAGGGGCAAAAAAATTTCCTTTAGGAGGAACAGTAGATTTATCATTTGAAGGATTCTCCTTAGTTCTCACGGGTTTTATTGGCGCAAGTTCTTCAATTTTCTGCGAGCACAGAAGAAGATAAGAAATAGGGGCAACAATATATTATTAAAATTTATGAAGAGATATTTCTTACTTCATCTGTGAAAGATTTAAGAGCTAAGAAAGTTCTGGGCTTCCTAAACTTTTTATAACTGAGTTTCATCTTGTCAATCTGGAAAAGATAGAAGTCATTTAGCGAGAATATGAAAACAAAAGAAAGATAACAGATAATAATTATGTAAAATTTGGAGAGAATGTACCTCTTTAGTTTTTTCAGGCCAATTGAAGACCCAAGGTTGATATTCTGCAAGGTTCGCGGGTAGTTCGCGAGAACCAGAAATATAAGAACCTTCAACAATTAACGGAAAAATGAACCACTTATCATCGCTAGAGTGGCGAGGACCTTGGTTAGTACTTGTATGCCAATCAATTTCTAGCATAGGGACTATTTTATAATTTATCATCAGCGACCTTTTATTTTTTCAAACGAACACCCCGGCAAGTGCTATCCCTTTTCATAGGGACTATTTTATAATTTATAAAAAAGTTGTCCACGGTATAATCCGCAGAAACAATAGGGACATCTTTAAATTAAGGATTTTTCGCATCTTCAAGGTAGCGAGATCCTTTTACATCTCCGCGAGAGGCATATTCAAGCAGCAATCGGATACAGTCTCCACCCAATTGATATATCGTTCGCGAAAATATTTTTTCAGAAATTATTTAATAAAATAGCGGAAGTTCTGGGTCATAGAGAGGAATGGGAAGACCGGCTTCAAGTTTTCCTAGCGATACTATAATTTTCTCGCGAGAACATTGATCATCGGTAAATAATTTGAGAGAAAGTTCAGATCTAGAATCCTGATTTGGAATTTTAGACAGAGTAAAACCTTTGTTTTTGAGCTTTTCTTGCATCTCACCAAAAGCAATCAAGTTTTTAGCACCAGCGATAACCATTTTTCAAGTATGGGAATGAAGAAAAGGATTGAAAGATAAGAAAGAAATCACAGCAGTAACAGAAGCGCAATTCGCGGAAGAATAGTAAATTTGCAGAGAGGTTATGGAGAGAAATAAGAAGAAAGTAAAAGAGAAAAAGAAAGGAATGAGAGAAGTATTTATAGAAGAATAAATTTCTCGAAAAATATGAAGGCAATTAATGCAAAGAAAAGACGTGGGGTGGTCAGATCGCAGCGGTTAGAAGGGACGTGTCAAAAATTTATTAGAAGAAAGAATACGTTAAAACAACTGGCGAAGGACACAGAAACGTGTCAGAACAGAGAAGTCTGAAAAGATAAGCAATTATGGCATTCTAAAAATTCTCATGATCTTCTCTTCTTCGCAGAAAATACATGAGAAGAGGCAAGATGTAGGACCAGAATATCGCTACAACGCTATTCCTGCGATATTAACAACACTTTTGCGAGCGTCACAAAAGACTCTTTAACAGCGTTTCGTGAGCGTCACAGAATATCCAGAAGAAAGACATAAAAGCTGACAATGGAAGAGGTACAAGAAGATTATGTTTATCCTGCGATAGTCATCATTCTTGCGAAAGAGAACATTGTAGCGATCGCGATGAGATCGCAGAATAGGTCCGAAATAGGAGGAAATCTTAGCTGTCATCCACTATGTAAATCCCTATATAAAGGGTTCGTTAGGTTCAAAAAGGATGATGTCTTTTGGAGAGTTGATAAGGTTTTGAGGAAAGAGAAACTCTAGAAAGAAATTTGTACTTCTGAGTTCTTATATCTTTTGTAAAGAATTCTAAAATTAGAATAAGAAAAGTGTTGTTATTCATCTTCAAATATAATTCAATTTCTATAGATTCTTATCAAGGGTGTAGTGTAGGAACTCCTGCAACTACAACCTGAGTTTCTTGTTCGGATCAACTTGAGACGAAATATATCAGAATTGAAATCACAAGTTCAAATATAACTAGAGTTAGACCTGAGTTTCTCGTTCCGATAAACTTCAGATGAAATATATCAGAATTAAATATCACAGGTTCAAAGATTACTAGAGTTAGATATGAGATTCTCGTTCGAATAAATAGAAGACAAAATATATCAGAATTGAACATCAGAAGTTCAAAGATTACTAGAGTTAGACCTGATTTTCTCGTTCAAATGAACTGAAGACGAAATATATCAGAATTGAACATCACATGTTCAAAGATTACTAGTTTTAGACCTGAGTTTCTCGTTCGGATGAACTGGAAATGAAATTTATCAGAATTGAACATCACAGGTTCAAAGATTACTATTTTTAGACCTGAGTATCTCGTTTGGATCAACTGGAGACGAAATATATCAGAATCGAACACTACAGGTTCAAAGATTACTAGAGTTAGACCTGAGTTTCTCGTTCGTATGAAGTGGAGACGAAATATATCATAATTGAACATCACAGGTTCAAATATTACTAGAGTTAGACTTGAGTTTCTCGTTCGGATGAACTGGAGACGAAATATATCATAATTGAAAATCACAGGTTCAAAGATTACTAGAGTTATACCTGAGTTTCTCGTTCAGATTTACATGGGATGAAATATATCAGAATTGAACATAACAGGTTCAAAGATTACAATAGTTAGACCTGAGTTTCTGGATCGGATGAACTGGAGACGAAATATATCAGAATTGAACATCACAGGTTCAAATATTACAATAGTTAGACCTGAGTTTCTCGTTCGGATGAAATGGAGACGAAATATACCAGAATTGAAATTCACAGGTTCAAAGATTACTAGAGTTCAACCTGAGTTTTTCGTTCGGATGAACTGGAGACGAAATATATCAGAATCGAACATCACAGGTTCAAATATTACTAGAGTTAGACCTGAGTTTCTCGTTCGTATGAACTGGAGACGAAATATATCAGGATTGAACATCACAGGATCAAAGATTACTAGAGTTAGACCTGAGTTTCTATTTCGGATGAACAGAAGACAAAATATATCATAATTGAACATCAGAAGCTCAAAGATTACTAGAGTTAGACCTGAGTATCTCGTTCGGATCAACTTTAGACGAAATATATCATAATTGAACATCACAAGTTCAAAGATTACTCGAGTTAGACCTGAGTTTTTCGTTCGGATGAATTGGAGACGAAATATATCATAATTGAACATCACAGGTTCAAAGATTACAAGAGTTAGACCTGAGTTTCTCGTTCAGATGAACTGGGGATGAAATATATCATAATTGAACATAACAGGTTCAAAGATTACTAGAGTTAGACCTGAGTTTCTGGATCGGATGAACTGGAGACGAACTATATCATAATTGAACATCACAGGTTCAAATATTACTAGAGTTAGACCTTAGTTTCTCGTTTGGTTGAACTGAAGACAAAATATATCAGAATTAAAAATCACATGTTTAAAGATTACTAGAGATAGACATGAGTTTCTCGTTCGGATCAACTTGAGATGAAATATATTAGAATTAAACATCACATATTCAAAGATTACTAGAGTTAGACCTAAGTTTCAATTTCGGATGAACAAAAGATAAAATATATTAGAATTGAACATAAGAAGCTCAAAGATTACTAGAGTTAGACCTGAGTATCTCGTTCGGATTAACTTTAGAAGAAATATATCAGAATTGAACATCACAGGTTCAAACATTACTTGAGTTAGACCTGAGTATCATGTTCGGATCAACTTGAGACGAAACATATCAGAATTGAAAATAACAGGTACAAATATTACTAGAGTTAGACCTGAATTTCTCGTTCCGATAAACTTGAGACGAAATATATCAGAATTGAATATCACAGGTTCAATGATTACCAGAGTTAGACATGAGTTTCTCGTTCGGATACACAGAAGACAAAATATATCAGAATTGAACATCAGAAATTCAAAGATTACTAAAGTTAGACCTGAATTTCTATTTCGAATGAACAGAAGACAAAATATATCAGAGCTGAACATCAGAAGTTCAAAGATTACTAGAGTTAGACCTGAGTATCTCGTTCGGATAAACTTTAGACAAATATATCAGAATTGAACATAACATGTTCAAAGATTACTAGAGTTAGACCTGAGTTTCTCGTTCAGATCAACTTGAGACGAAATATATCAGAATTGAATATCACAGGTTCAAATATAACAAGAGTTAGACCTGATTTTCTCATTCCGATAAACTTGAGACGAACTAAATCAGAATTGAATATCATAGGTTCAAAGATTACTAGAGTTAGACATGAGTTTCTCGTTCGGATAAACAGAAGACAAAATATATCAGAATTGAACATCAGAAGTTCAAAGATTACTAGAGTTAGACCTGAGTTTCTATTTCGGATAAACTTTAGACGAAATATATCAGAATTGAACATCACATATTCAAAGATTACTAGAGCTAGACCTGAGTTTCTCGTTCGGATCAACTTGAGACGAAATATATCAGAATTGAATATCACAGGTTCAAATATAACTAGAGTTAGACCTGAGTTTCTCGTTCCGGTAAACTTGAGATGAAATATATCAGAATTGAATATCACTGGTTCAAAGATTACTAGAGTTAGACCTAAGTTTCTCGTTCGGACCAACTTGAGACGAAATATATTAGAATTGAAATCACAAGTTCAAATATAACTAGAGTTAGACCTGAGATTCTCGTTCCGATAAACTTGAGATAAAATATATCAGAATTGAATATCACAGGTTCAAAGATTACTAGAGTCAGATCTGAGCTTCTCGTTCGGATAAATAGAAGGCAAAATATATCAGAATTGAACATCAGAGGTTCAAAGATTACTAGAGTTATACCTGATTTTCTTGTTCAGATGAAACGAAGACGAAATACATCAGAATTGAATATCACATGTTCAAAGATTACTAGTTTTAGACCTAAGTTTCTCATTCGGATCAACTTGAGACGAAATATAACTAGAGTTAGAATATAACTAGAGTTAGACATGAGTTTCTCGTTCCGATAAACTTGAGACGAAATATATCAGAATTGAGAATCATAAGTTCAAATATTACTAGATTTAGACCTGAGTTTCTCGTTCGGATCAACTTGAGACGAAATATATCAGAATTGAAATCACAAGTTCAAAAATAACTAGAGTTAGACCTGAGTTTCTCGTTCCGATAAACTTGAGATGAAATATATCAAAATTGAATATCACAGGTTCAAAGATTACTAGAGTTAGATCTGAGCTTCTCGTTCCGATAAACTTGAGTTGAAATATATCAGAATTGAACATCACATTTTCAAATATTACTAGAGTTAGACCTTAGTTTCTCGTTCGGATCAACTGAAGACAAAATATATCAGAATTAAAAATCACATGCTTAAAGATTACTAGAGTTAGACATGAGTTTCTCGTTCGGATCAACTTGAGACAAAATATATTAGAATTGAACATCACAGGTTCAAAGATTACTAGAGTTAGACCTAAGTTTCAATTTCGGATGAACAACAGACAAAATATATCCGAATTGAACATAAGATGCTCAAAGATTACTATAGTTAGACCTGAGTATCTCGTTCGGATAAACTTTAGACGAAATATATCAGAATTGAACATCACATGTTCAAAGATTACTAGAGTTAGACCTAAGTTTCAATTTCGGATGAACAGAAGACAAAATATATAAGAATTAAACATAAGAAGCTCAAATATTACTAGAGTTAGAACTGAGTATCTCGTTCGGATAAACTTTAGACGAAATATATCAGAATTGAACATCACAGGTTCAAACATTACTATAGTTAGACCTGAGTATCATGTTCGGATGAACTGGAGACGAAATATATCAGAATCAAACATCATAGGTTCAAAGATTACTAGAGTTAGACCTAAGTTTCTCGTTCGGATGAACTGGAGACGAAATATATCAGAATTGAACATCACATGATCAAAGATTACTAGAGTTAGACCTGAGTTTCTATTTCGGATGAACAGAAGACAAAATATATCAGAATTGAACATCAGAAGCTCAAAGATTACTAGAGTTAGACCTGAGTATCTCGTTCGGATAAACTTTAGACGAAATATATCAAAATTGAACATCACAGGTTCAAAGAATACTAGAGTTAGACTTGAGTTTCTCATTCGGATCAACTTGAGACGAAACATATCAGAATTGAATATCACAGGTTCAAATATAACTATAGTTAGACCTGAGTTTCTCGTTCCGATAAACTTGAGACGAAATATATCAGAATTGAAAATCAGAAGTTCAAAGATTACTAGAGTTAGAACTGAGTTTATCGTTCGGATCAACTTGAGAGAAATAAATCATAATTGAAATCACAAATTCAAATATAACTAGAGTTAGACCTGAGTTTCTCGTTCCGATAAACTTGAGACGAAATATATCAGAAGTTCAAAGATTACTAGAGTTAGACCTGAGTTTCTCGTTCGGATCAACTTGAAATGAAATATATCAGAATTGAAATCACAAGTTGAAATATAAATAGAGTTAGACTTGAGTTTCTCGTTCCGATAAACTTGAGATGAAATATATAAGAATTGAATATCACAGGTTCAAAGATTACTAGAGTTAGATCTGAGCTTCTCGTTCGGATAAATAAAAGACAAAATAAATCAGAATTGAACATCAGAAGTTCAAAAATTACTAGAGTTAGACCTAATTTTCTCGTACAGATGAACTGAAGACGAAATATATCAGAATTGAACATCAGAAGTTCAAAGATTACTAGAGTTAGACCTAATTTTCTCGTTCAGATGAACCGAAGACGAAATACATTAGAATTGAACATCACATGTTCAAAGATTACTAGTTTTAGACCTGTGTTTCTGGATCGGATGAACTGGAGATGAAATATATCGGAATTGAACATCACATTTTCAAAGATTACTAGAGTTAGACCTTAGTTTCTCGTTCGGATCAACTGAAGACAAAATATATCATAATTAAAAATCACGTGCTTAAAGATTACTAGAGTTAGACATGAGTTTCTCGTTCGGATCAACTTGAGACGAAATATATTAGAATTAAACATCACAGGTTCAAAGATTACTAGAGTTAGACCTAAGTTTCAATTTCGGATGAACTGAAGATAAAATATATCTGAATTGAACATAAGAAGCTCAAAGATTATCAGAGTTAGACCTGAGTATCTCGTTCGGATAAACTTTAGACGAAATATATCAGAATTGAACATCACAGGTTCAAACATTACTATAGTTAGACCTGAGTATCATGTTCGGATGAACTGGAGATGAAGTATATCCGAATCGAACATCACAGGTTCAAAGACTACTAGAGTTAGACCTGAGTTTCTCGTTCGGATGAACTGGAGACGAAATATATCAGAATTGAATACTACAGGTTCAAAGATTACTAGAGTAAGACCTGAGTTTCTATTTCGGATGAACTTGAGACGAAATATATCAGAATTGAATATCACAGGTTCAAATATAACTAGAGTTAGACCTGAGTTTCTCGTTCCGATAAACTTGAGACGAAATATATCAGAATTGAGAATCAGAAGTTCAAAGATTACTAGATTTAGACCTGAGTTTCTCGTTCGGATCAACTTGAGACGAAATATATCAGAATTGAAATCACAAGTTCAAATATAAATAGAGTTAGACCTGAGTTTCTCGTTCCGATAAACTTGAGATGAAATATATCAGAATTGAATATCACTGTAGTTGCAGGATTTCCCACAACACACCCCTTGTAATATCTTGATAATAATCTCTTAATCTAAATAATTTGGTAATTAAAATTCTAAAAATTGTAAATAGACACACGGATTTTTACATGGTTCGATCAATTTGATCTACATCCATGATTCTCTACTATGATTGTTAAAGTTTACATTTGATTTTACATTTGATAATCTCCATTAATGGAGTTCTAAATCTAGTTTTGGGGAAGAAGATGATAAAGAAAAATACATTTTCTCTCTCTAAAAATATCTCTGAAAAATATCTCTCTCTCCTAAAACTTTCTCTCTCCTCAAGACTCTCTCAACTCTAAAAAATACATCTCTCCTTCTAAATCTATTAGATATCTATTTATAGGAAATTACATAATGGGTGACAACTAAGTTGTCCTCTAATTTCGGATCTATCTTGTGATCCTCTCGCGAACTTTGTAACCATCATGAAACACGCATGTTCTTCTCATATTTGTTCAGTCGTCAGCTTCGTCATTCTTTAAATTATTTTGTGATGCTCGTGAAATATTGTTGAAGAGTTTTCAGTGACGCTCGCAGAAATGTCATTAATCTCTCGTGAATATAATTGTGGCGATATTCTGGTCCTACATCTTGCCTCTTTTTTCTTGAATATTGCTTGAAAAGTAATCTTTAAGAAAAAATCTATTGTTGTAGTAGTCTTTGATTTTTGTTGATGAAGGAATGAGCGAAAGAATACTGGACTTGAAAAGTATATACTTGCCTCTATTCTTTTGCGAAGTTCCATATCTTTGTTAAGTAAATAAGAAGTATTAACTCTTGAAGTGCTCGTGAAGTATGAAGTATCCCTGAAGAAATATAAGAAGTACTCTTTCTTCAAAATATAAGAAGTATCCGTCCTTTAATGAAAATCAAAAGTATTGCCTCTGTTCTCGTGAAATTATTACTGGATTTTTGGTGAAAATCCTAGTCCATTTTGGAAATGATTCTTGCGAGAAGATAAAGAACATAAAATGTTTTCTTGGTAATCCACAGTTGCCTATGTTCTTTATCTATGAAGGAAGAATCCCTGAGAAAATGCTAAATGAACGAATTGCCTCTGCCTCATTTGATAAAATGATCATATTCTCGCGAAATAATCATTTCTCCCCGCGAAATTCTGAATAGTCTGCAATATCTTTGAATCGATCAAAATTTATGAATGTTTCTGCGAGATTCCGAAATAATGCTTTGAATAGTGTCGTCATGAATAGTGTCTATGAATAGTGGCGAGATTGTGAATAATGCTACGAGATTGTAGACATTCCTCTTGATAAATTCTGAATAATACTTCTGAGAAACTCTGAATAATATTTCTGAGAGATTCTGAATAGTACTTGTTATCTCTCTTGCGATGAACAAATCTTTCCTGCATTCTTACAAGAAAATAATTAATGTTTGAGATTATTCTATTGGTCTTATTTTGCCTTCCTAGTTAAAGGTCTTATTTCGCCAATTTTTCTTTCTGCGACAAAATCGCAGGACGTCTTTACATTTGCATGTATTGACCCATTGATCTTGCCTTATCTTTTCTCTTGAGGATTTTTGGCCTGTTATGCGACAATATGACAAGTCTAAATTCTCTCGCGAGATCAAAGTCTCATGACATTGCCGTCTTGCGATGAAATCGCAGGACGTCTTTACACTTTCATGTAAAAACCCATTGACCTCATCTTAACTTTTTCTCTTATGGCTTTTTGCCTCTGTATAATTTACGCGACAATATGACAGGCCTAAATGATCTTGCGATATTAGAGCCCCATGACATTGCCGTCTTAAGACATTTATCAGCTCCCTAATGGAGGGTGCCGCCCTTATCTTCCCCCTGGTTGCCCCTTCAAGGAGGGCACATCGGCCATACAAGACTAGCTCCTCCCATCCAGATTTACCGACAACCAGTTGTTTTCGTAGCCTCTTCTCCTTTATGCCTATATGGCTTATAGTTACAAGACTACACCCTAGGTGAGGTTTTCTTCAGGCCAAGTGCATCATAGCCAAGACTTACCAAGAATGGCCAGGGTAGGTTCGTCCGTCCCGGGCACCCTTGGCTAAACCGTGTACCTCGGCGCCTTGGTCATACTCTGCACTTCTTGGAAGAGATCCTCGGTCGTCCAACCAGGGTATAACCTTATAAAGATGGAAATCCAAGATCTCTCTCCCAGATAGGTTTTCTTTAACCCCAATATCTGCATGACTCAGGTTCCAGCAGCGGTATAACCTTATCGCTGAATCATGTAAAGAGATACCCCCTTTATGACGTGCTTGCAGGTCTTACATTTGCCTCTTACGAAATTGTATTCGCGAACTAAGGTGCACGCCTTAAAGGTTTGTCCCATTTTCTTAATCTCTGCGAAATTATATTCGCGTTTCTCGCGATATTTTCGCGTTTCTTCATTCTTTCATTTCTGTCAATTCTTTATATAATCTTGAATAATCTCGCGATTATGCTCGCAGCTCTGATTAAAATTTGTTTTTCTCATTTCTGTGAGTTGAAATATTCTTTAAAATCTTAGAAATATTTTTTGAAATCTTGCGATTTTATCGCATTTGTTAAACAAAAAATTTCTTTCTGTCTAAGAAATATTCTAGAGAAATATTTGAAATCTTGCGATTGTATTTTGGAAATTTGAAATCTTAGAAATTTTGGCGATAATTTCGTTTTCTGTAACTTTAGAAATCTTTGAAATTTTTTGCGATAATTCCATTTTCTATAATATTTTGAAATCTTTGTAAACTTGCGAGGGTATCGTTGTTTTGGAAATGAAATCAATTTTTTTTTCTTTTTTTTTTTGAAATCTTAGAAATCTTTGCGATAGTTTCATTTATTGTAATCTTTGAAATCTTTGAAAAATTTTGCGATCTTTAAATTTTTTGCGATGATCTCATTCTTTATAATTTTTTGATTTTTTTTGAAATCTTGCGATTGTATCGCTTTTTGGTAAGTCAAATAAAAAATCTTAGAAATCTTAGAAACTTTTTTGAAATCTTTAATTTTTTACAAATATATCGCTCTGGTCAATCAAATCAAAATTCTTTGAAATGTTTTGAAATCTTAGAAATTTTAGAAATCTTGCGATTATACCGCTTTTGGTAAATTGAGTCAAAAAAATTTAAATTTTTTTGAAATATTATAAATCTTAGAAATGTGCTTTGAAATCTGGCGATAATATAAATAAAAAAATTTTCATTTTCTGTAAGTAAAATATTCAAGGAAGTGGTACTTAGATTTTTGGCGATTTGCTGTTGCTGCCAATTCTCGCGAAGTATTTGATTTGCTCGTGAAATTAGAAGAAATAAGAAATGAACTCTTGACCTGCTTCTTGTATACTCTCGAAACATACCAATTGTTCTAACCTTCTCTTGCGAAATTAACTTGCGAAATTCTCAACTACTTTCTTCATTTTTGGCGAGATAATCGTCAACTTTTTTTTTTTGCCTACTCATTGTCTAACCGTTTGGGCTACTTGTTGTTGCGATACTGAACTTCTTCTAACTAATCCCCTACATCTTCTAACCATCGCCAAATGTGGCTTTCGCGAGATATTAACTAATCTCCTACATCTTCTAACCATCGCCAAATGTGGCTCCCTGTACATCTTCACATTCGCCAATAGCATTTAGCATAGGTTGGTGTTGTTTCTTCATGAATTTTGATTGCCCACGATCACTTGTTTCTTTAGGGAGAAAGTCTCTCTTCATAAAATGATGAGTCCCCACTAACAAAAGACAAAAGAGAATTTACACTATTCACGAAATAGTATATAAGTGTTGATGTGCTTTTGGTCTTGAAAGCACTACTTCGTGAAACAGTACTACATTTTGATGAAAGTACTACTTTGGTCTCATGATTTTTTAACTACGGTGGATTGATGTGCTTTTGGTCTTGTTTCTGGATTGGCTAGCTTCTTTTTATAAGCTGTCCTTCTTCACTCTTTGGCGGTGTTGCTCACGACAATCCAAAATCTTTTCCACTCTATGTCTTCACTACAGTGGCAATAATCGCTAGTGCCCTTCGCAGATGGTAATTATTCTCTAACAGCGGCATTTTAAAATGTCCAATAGCTGTTTATATCCTTCTTATTGCTTGGAGTAGATTTTTGATTTTCGCAAGTGAATTTTTGCGAAATTCATCCATTTAATTTAGTGAACAAACTATTAAAAATAACATCCATAATAATATTTTTTATTTTATTTTATTTTATTTTAGAAAAGAGAAGAGATTTTGTCATGTAGAATTATTTGTTGGTGTAACTTCATTTGATTTCTAAGAGCCTTAATCCCTTCACGCTGAATGCTTTTGCCGTGGACGTCTTCGTTTTCACGCTGAGACATCTCTAAAATTCACAGAAATGAACTTCGCAGAAATGAACCTCGCAAAAATGGAGTATTCCTTAGCCTCTCTGCTCCATTAGTCTTCTTCCTTTATCCATTGTATTGTCTGTGTCCTTTGTCTTTTCTCCTCATTGGAATCTAAATTTCTGCTAAAATGTTGGTGTTGATTTAATCCATTTATTTGTTGACGTTGTATGTTGATAAGCTGGTGGATGCATGTTATCACAAAAGAGGAATTTCGCTAGAGATTTTGATTCCTTCATCTGTGACTTCAATCACAAAAATCATGTTCACATTAGATGTCAAAATTATGATTAAATTCAAGATTTATGTACGTAAATTTATGATCAAAACTCTTTTGAATTCATAATATCAACTAAAAAGCAACTTTTGTGAAAAACAAAGATTAATAATCTAAAATTCAAAATTTTCCAGATCCAAAAAATGAAACAAAGAATAAGAAAGGTGAGAAGAAATTTGTCCTTTTTGATGATTTGTTGACACAATTTTGCTGATATTTTCTTCATCCGCCATTTAACATATCTCCTTCTCTCTATTTGTTGTATAATCATGATCTTTTGTTGTAGTTTTCCATATTTGATCTTGAAACTTTTAGATCCAGTGAAATCTAATTCTAATGATAATCAATTTCTTTGAATCTTCTTCAATCCTTCCCCTTAGTCGGCGCCAAAATGTAGTTGCAGGATTTCCCACAACACACCCCTTGTAATATCTTGATAATAATCTCTTAATCTAAATAATTTGGTAATTAAAATTCTAAAAATTGTAAATAGACACACGGATTTTTACATGGTTCGATCAATTTGATCTACATCCATGATTCTCTACTATGATTGTTAAAGTTTACATTTGATTTTACATTTGATAATCTCCATTAATGGAGTTCTAAATCTAGTTTTGGGGAAGAAGATGATAAAGAAAAATACATTTTCTCTCTCTAAAAATATCTCTGAAAAATATCTCTCTCTCCTAAAACTTTCTCTCTCCTCAAGACTCTCTCAACTCTAAAAAATACATCTCTCCTTCTAAATCTATTAGATCTCTATTTATAGGAAATTACATAATGGGTGACAACTAAGTTGTCCTCTAATTTCAGATCTATCTTGCGATCCTCTCGCGAACTTTGTAACCATCATGAAACACACATGTTCTTCTAATATTTCTTCAGTCGTAAACTTCGTCATTCTTTGAATTATTTTGTGATGCTCGTGAAATATTGTTGAAGAGTTTTCAGTGACGCTCGCAGAAATGTCATTAATCTCTCGTGAATATAATTGTGGCGATATTCTGGTCCTACATCTTGCCTCTTTTTTCTTGAATATTGCTTGAAAAGTAATCTTTAAGAAAAAATCTATTGTTGTAGTAGTCTTTGATTTTTGTTGATGAAGGAATGAGCGAAAGAATACTGGACTTGAAAAGTATATACTTGCCTCTATTCTTTTGCGAAGTTCCATATCTTTGTTAAGTAAATAAGAAGTATTAACTCTTGAAGTGCTCGTGAAGTATGAAGTATCCCTGAAGAAATATAAGAAGTACTCTTTCTTCAAAATATAAGAAGTATCCGTCCTTTAATGAAAATCAAAAGTATTGCCTCTGTTCTCGTGAAATTATTATTGGATTTTTGGTGAAAATCCTAGTCCATTTTGGAAATGATTCTTGCGAGAAGATAAAGAACATAAAATGTTTTCTTGGTAATCCACAGTTGCCTCTGTTCTTTATCTATGAAGGAAGAATCCCTGAGAAAATGCTAAATGAACGAATTGCCTCTGCCTCATTTGATAAAATGATCATATTCTGCGAAATAATCATTTCTCCTGCGAAATTCTGGAATAGTTTGCAATATGCTGAATCAGTCTGAAAATTTATGAATGTTTCTGCGAGATTCCGAAATAATGCTTTGAATAGTGTTGTCATGAATAGTGGCGATGAATAGTGGCGAGATTGTGAATAATGCTACGAGATTGTAGACATTCCTCTTGATAAATTCTGAATAATACTTCTGAGAAACTCTGAATAATATTTCTGAGAGATTCTGAATAGTACTTGTTATCTCTCTTGCGATGAACAAATCTTTCCTGCATTCTTACAAGAAAATAATTAATGTTTGAGATTATTCTATTGGTCTTATTTTGTGATGCTCGTGAAATATTGTTGAAGAGTTTTCAGTAACGCTCGCAGAAGTGTCATTAATCTCTCGTGAATATAATTGTGGCGATATTCTGGTCCTACAATCACAGGTTCAAAGATTACTAGAGTTAGATTTGAGCTTCTCGTTCGGATGAACTGGGGACGAAATATATCAGAATCGAACATCACAGGTTCAAAGATTACTAGAGTTAGACCAGAGTTTCTCGTTCGGATGAACTGGAGACGAAATATATCAGAATTGAACATCATAGGTTCAAAGATTACTAGAGTTAGACCTGAGTTTCTATTTCGGATGAACAGAAGATAAAATATATCAGAATTGAACATCAGAAGCTCAAAGATTACTAGAGTTAGACCTGAGTATCTCGTTCGGATAAACTTTAGACGAAATATATCATAATTGAACATCACAGGTTCAAAGATTACTAGAGTTAGACCTGAGTTTCTCGTTCGGATCAACTTGAGACGAAATATATCAGAATTGAATATCACAGGTTCAAATATAACTAGAGTTAGACCTGAGTTTCTCGTTCCGATAAACTTGAGACGAAATATATCATAATTGAAAATCAAAAGTTCAAAGATTACTAGAGTTAGACCTGAGTTTCTCGTTCGGATCAACTTGAGACAAAATATATCAGAATTGAAATCACAAATTCAAATATAACTAGAGTTAGACCTGAGTTTCTCGTTCCGATAAACTTGAAACGAAATATATCAGAATTGAATATCAGAAGTTCAAAGATTACTAGAGTTAGACCTGAGTTTCTCGTTCGGATCAACTTGAGATGAAATATATCAGAATTGAAATCACAAGTTCAAATATAACTAGAGTTAGACCTGAGGTTCTCGTTCCAATAAACTTGAGATGAAATATATCAGAATTGAATATCACAGGTTCAAAGATTACTAGAGTTAGATCTGAGCTTCTCGTTCGGATAAATAGAAGACAAAATATATCAGAATTGAATATCAGAAGTTCAAAGATTACTAGAGTTAGACCTAATTTTCTCGTTCAGATGAACTGAATACGAAATATATCAGAATTGAACATCAGAAGTTCAAAGATTACTAGAGTTAGACCTAATTTTCTCGTTCAGATGAACCGAAGACGAAATACATCAGAATTGAACATCACATGTTCAAAGATTACTAATTTTAGACCTGAGTTTCTGGATCGGATGAACTGGAGATGAAATATATCAGAATTGAACATCACATTTTCAAATATTACTAGAGTTAGTCCTTAGTTTCTTGTTCGGATCAACTGAAGACAAAATATATCAGAATTAAAAATCACATGCTTAAAGATTACTTGAGTTAGACATGAGTTTCTCGTTCGGATCAACTTGAAACGAAATATATTAGAATTGAACATCACATGTTCAAAGATTACTAGAGTTAGACCTAAGTTTCAATTTCGGATGAACAGAAGACAAAATATATCCGAATTGAACATAAGAAGCTCAAATATTATCAGAGTTAGACCTGAGTATCTCGTTCGGATAAACTTTACACTAAATATATCAGAATTGAACATCACAGGTTCAAACATTACTATAGTTAGACCTGAGTATCATGTTCGGATGAACTGGAGATGAAGTATATCAGAATCGAACATCACAGGTTCAAATATTACTAGAGTTAGACCTGAGTTTCTCGTTCGGATTAACTGGAGACGAAATATATCAGAATTGAACATCACAGGTTCAATGATTACTAGATTTAGACCTGAGTTTCTATTTCGGATGAACAGAAGACCAAATATATCAGAATTGAACATCAGAAGCTCAAAGATTACTAGAGTTAGACATGAGTATCTCGTTCGGATAAACTTTAGACGAAATATATCAAAATTGAACATCACAGGTTTAAATAATACTAGAGTTGGACTTGAGTTTCTCATTCGGATCAACTTGAGATGAAATATATCAGAATTGAATATCATAGGTTCAAATATAACTAGAGTTAGACCTAAGTTTCTCGTTCCGATAAACTTGAGACGAATTATATCAGAATTGAAAATCAGAAGTTCATAGATTACTAGAGTTAGACCTGAGTTTCTCGTTCGGATCAACTTGAGACGAAATATATCAGAATTGAAATTACAAATACAAATATAACTAGAGTTAGACCTGAGTTTCTCGTTCCGATAAACTTGAGACGAAATATATCAGAATTGAAATCACTAGTTCAAATATAACTAAAGTTAGACCTGAGTTTCTCGTTCCTATAAACTTGAGATGAAATATATCAGAATTGAATATCACAGGTTCAAAGATTACTAGAGTTAGATCTGAGCTTCTCGTTCGGATAAATAGAAGACAAAATATATCAGAATTGAACATCAGAAGTTCAAAGATTACTAGAGTTAGACCTAGTTTTCTCGTTCAGATGAACTGAAGACGAAATATATCAGAATTGAACATCAGAAGTTCAAAGATTACTAGAGTTAGACCTAATTTTCTCGTTCAGATGAACCGAAGACGAAGTACATCAGAATTGAACATCACATGTTCAAAGATTACTAATTTTAGACCAGAGTTTCTGGATCGGATGAACTGGGGATGAAATATATCAGAATTGAACATCACATTTTCAAAGATTACAAGAGTTAGACCTTAGTTTCTCGTTCGGATCAACTGAAGACAAAATATATCAGAATTAAAAATCACATGCTTAAAGATTACTAGAGTTAGATGTAGTTGCAGGAATTCCCACAACACACCCCTTATAATATCTTGATAATTATCTCTTGATCTAAACTAATTTTGATATTAAAAGTATGACTAAAATTCTAAAAATTGCAAATAGACACACGGATTTTTACATGGTTCGATCAATTTGATCTACATCCATGATTCTCTACTATGATTGTTAAAGTTTACATTTGATTTTACATTTGATAATCTCCATTAATGGAGTTCTAAATCTAGTTTTGGGGAAGAAGATGATAAAGAAAAATATCTTTTCTCTCTAAAAATCTCTCTGAAAAAATCTTTCTCTCTCCTCAAGACTCTCTCCACTCTAAAAAGTACCTCCCTTTCTCAATCTATTAGATCTCTATTTATAGGAAATTACATAATGGGTGACAACTAAGTTGTCCTCTAATTTCGGATCTATCTTGCGATCCTCTCGCGAACTTTGTAACCATCGTGAAACACACATGTTCTTCTCATGTTTCTTCAGTCGTCAACTTCGTCATTCTTTGAATTATTTTGTGACGCTCGTGAAATGTTGTTGAAGAGTTTTCAGTGACGCTCGCAGAAGTGTCATTAATCTCTCGTGAATATAATTGTGGCGATATTCTGATCCTACATCTTGCCTCTTTTTTCTTGAATATTTGCTTGAAAAGTAATTTTTAAGAAAAAATCTGTTGTTGTAGCAGTCTTTGATTTTTGTTGATGAATGAATGAGCGAAAGAATATTAGACTTGAAAAGTATATACTTGCCTCTATTCTTTTGCGAAGTTCCATATCTTTGTTAAGTAAATAAGAAGTATTAACTCTTGAAGTGCTCGTGAAGTATGAAGTATCCCTGAAGAAATATAAGAAGTACTCATTCTTCAAAATATAAGAAGTATCCGTCCTTTAATGAAAATCATAAGTATTGCCTCTGTTTCGAGAAATTATTCTTTGGATTTTTGGTGAAAATCCTAGTCCATTTTGGAAATGATTCTTGCGAGAAGATAAAGAACATAAAATGTTTTCTTGGTAATCCACAGTTGCCTCTGTTCTTTATCTATGAAGGAAGAATCCCTGAGAGAATGTTTAAATGAACGAATTGCCTCTGCCTCATTTGATAAAATGATCATATTCTGCGGACTAATCACTTCTCCTGCAAAATTCTTGAATGGTCTGCAATATGCTAAATTAGCCTGAAAATTTATGAATATTTTTGCGAGGCTCTAAATGTTACCGCGAGATTCTGAAATAATGCTTTGAATAGTGCTGCGACAATTAGTGATGATGAATAGTGGTGATGAATAGTGAGATGAATATTGGCGATGAATATTGGCGAGATTGTGCATAATGCTACGAGATTGTAGACATTCCTCTTGAGAGACTCTGAATAATACTTCTGTGAAACTCTGAATAGTATTTCTGAGAGATTTTGAATAGTACTTGCTTTCTCTTTTGCGATGAACAAATCTTTCCTGCATTCTTACAAGAAAATAATTAATGTTTGAGATTATTCTATTGGTCTTATTTTGCCTTCTTAGTTAAAAGTCTTATTTCGCCAATTTTTCTTTCTGCGACAAAATCGCAGGACGTCTTTACATTTGCATGTATTGACCCATTGATCTTGCCTTATCTTTTCTCTTGAGGCTTTTTGGCCTGTTATGCGACAATATGACAAGTCTAAGTTCTCTCGCGATATCAAAGTCTCATGACATTGCCGTCTTGCGATGAAATCGCAGGACGTCTTTACACTTTCATGTAAAAACCCATTGATCTCATCTTAACTTTTTCTCATTTGACTTTTTGCCTCTGTATAATTTACGCGACAATATGACAGGCCTAAATATTCTTGCGATCTTAGAGCCCCATGACATTGTCGTCTTAAAACACTTATCAGCTCCCTAATGGAGGGTGCCGCCCTTATCTTCCCCCTGGTTTCCCCTTCAAGGAGGGCACATCGGCCATACAAGACTATCTCCTCCCATCCAGATTTACCAACAACCAGTTGTTTTCGTAGCCTCTTGTCCTTTATGCCTATATGGCTTATAGTTACAAGACTACACCCTAGGTGGGGTTTTCTTCAGGCCAAGTGCATTGTAGCCAAGACTTACCAAAGATGGCCAGGGTAGGTTCGTCCGTCCCTGAACCCTTGGCTAAACCGTGTACCTCGGCGCCTTGGTCATACTTTGCACTTCTTGGAAGAGATCCTCGGTCGTCCAACCAGGGTATAACCTTATAAAGTTGGAAATCCAAGATCTCTCTCCCGGATAGGTTTTCTTTAACCCCAACATCTGCATGACTCAAGTTCCGATGGCGGTATAACCTTATCGCTGAATCATGTAAAGAGATACCCCCCTTATAACGTGCTTGCAGGTCTTACATTTGCCTCTTACGAAATTGTATTCGCGAACTAAGGTGCACGCCATAAAGGTTTGTCCCATTCTCTTAATCTCTGCGAAATTATATTCGCGTTTCTCCCGATATTTTCGCGTTTCTTCATTCTTTCATTTCTGTCAATTCTTTATATAATCTTGAATAATCTCGCGATTACGCTTGTAGGTACTGAATATCGCAAGATAATAGTTCACGAGTATCGTAATAAATAAAGGAGAAAAGAGTTATAAAATGATACGATGATAGAAAAAGCGCGGAGAAATATGAAGTTTTGCGAGGATGTAATAATTTTGCGAGTATGAGTTGCGATACTTCGCAACTCATATACAGATGTATAAGTTTTACTATAAATAGGAGTTCAAATGTAAAATTCGAGAGGTTCTTTTAGTGAGTGTAAGAAATTATCTTAGGAAAGAGAATAGAAAAAGTTGTAACTATTCTAGTTCCATTTTGATAATTCCATGTAATCAATTAAGAGAATTAATAAGAAAGTTATCATTCACCATCAAGAACTTGTTGAGTTTTTACTAATTTTATTGAGGGTGTAGTTGTAGGTTATTCTGCAACTACATAATTGGCGCTAGAAACAGGGACTTGAGAATTGTGGTAGCCAAAATTTGAGGGAATTGTGGAAAATTTAAAGATCAAATGAAGTTAGTAGATGGAGATTGTAAAAAAGAAGAATGTAATGTGATCACAAAGACAATGATTGATGAATTTAAAAGTAATATGAAGGGGAAAATATACAAGCGTGATTGTAGAGGAAGAAAGATCATGGAGGAAGAAAAGATAACAACTTTAGAAGAATGGGAAAATCAGAAAATCACATTTTCAGTAGCAGAAATTCCAAATGAAGACTTGAACCACACTTCACCATTGGTGATCACAATACCGATCATGATAGAAGATAAGAAAGCTGTAGAAAAATGAAAATTAAACCGAATTTTGGTTGATACAGGGAGTTCTGTTAATATCATATTCTATCATGCACTTAAGGGGATGGGAATTAAAGATGAAGAAATCACAAATTCAAAATGTCTTATTTATGGATTAGGAAAATCTACAACAAAATCTAAAGGAGAAATCGCGCTGCGAATATTACTAGGAGAAATCGAAACACATGTAATCTTGTGTGTGATAGATATGGAATCTCCATATAACATGCTGATAGGAAGGCCGTGGATTCATGCGATCAAAGTTGTTGCTTCAACATTACATCAGAAAATCAAATTTCCTATGTAGGTACTGAATATCGCAGGATAATAGTTCACGAGTATCGCAATAAATAAATGAGAAAAGAATTATAAAATGATACGATGATAGAAGTAGTGCGGAGAAATATGAAGTTTTGCGAGGATGGGATAATGTTGCGAGTATGAGTTGCGATACTTCGCAACTCATATACAGCTGTATAAGTTTTACTATAAATAGGAGTTCAAATGTAAAATTCGAGAGGTTCTTTTAGTGAGTGTTAGAAAATATCTTAGGAAAGAGAATAGAGAAAGTTGTAACTATTCTACTTCCATTTAGATACTTCTTTGTAATCAAATGAGAACATTAATAAGAAAATTGTTATCCATCATCAAGAACTTCTTGAGTTTTTACTAATTCTATTGAGGGTTTAGTTGTAGGTTATTCTGCAACTACATAATTGGCGCTAGAAACAGGATTTGAAGAATTCCTGTACCAGAAAAATGACAAGAAGAAGAAACACATCAGAACCATTAACTGAAGTAAGAAGAAGTGTAAGACTTGCAAGAGGAGAAGAAAATATAACAGGAGAACCTAGTAGGAGAAGGAGTAATCGAAGAAATCAAGACCAACAAATAATAGATCATGATCAAGTGAGTATACACACTTGGAGAACTAAGACACCAGAAGAAGGAGATAGAGAACCACAAATCAGAGAAAATGGGAGGTTGATGGGAGGAACAATTCTTGAAAGAGAAAGGGAGATGTTAGAAACATTGAGACAAGGAATCCAAAAAGAACGAATGATCGAAGCTGAAGAACATGCCAATTTAACAAGACAAAATCAAGAATTGAGGATGGAAAATGAGATACTACAAAGAAGGAAATCTCAAAGTGTTGCAAGATCAAATGTTAGAACAGAAAGAGAAGGACAAAATTCACCGATAATCAATAATGAAAATAATATGCAAGAACAAGCGCAGAATCAAGGTGAAAGAAATCAAGAGAATCGTTTCATTTTAATACCAAACCACGAACAAAGCATGGGGAATTTACGAACAAGACCAAATCCTAGAGAAAACAATCAGAATCGAGAGGAAGAACGAAAACTTATGGAAGAAACTGAGAGACAACAAGCAATACATCAAAACAATCACGAGAATGGAGTAAGAAGACATGAAGAGGCTCGTAACAAACAAAATGTTGAGTATGAAAGAATTAAGAGAAGAATTGTAAACCAACAAACATAAGTGGAGAGGAATGAACCAAATTCTCGAATCAGAGTACAAGCAAATCAAGAAGAAATAAATCACAGAAGAAGGAGAAATGAAGAAGAAGAAATTCCTGATATTCGCATGAGAAGAATGAGAAGAATAGAAAGGGAAGAACAAGAATTCCAAGATGCTATGCAACTGAAAAATTATGATAATTTAGAAAGAAGATATTTGCAAAATTATGCAAATGAAAACATTAATGAAGAATATGATAGAATGCGAAGAATCGCAAGGTGGGAAGCGCAAGAACGTAGAAGAAGAGAAGCTGCATTAAAAAGACCAATTGATGAGAATTCTGAGGCAAATGCACGAATCTTTCGAGAATTAGCAGAAATGAGAGGGATGATAAACAATAGAAGAGGAGGAGATACAAGGAAATTAGATGAAGAAATAGAAGAAGCTGCGAGGACTCCATTTGCTAGAGAAGTACAATTGGGAGGAATTCCACCAAAATGCAATTTGCCCACACTTACCAGTATCTTTGATGGGACTTCATGTGCTATTCATCACATTAAAGCATACATAAGATGCATGTTACAATGGGAGAATCATGATGTTGTGTTATGCAAGTACTTCGCATCGAGTTTAACAGGGGAAGCTTTAAAGTGGTTCGAAGGACTCCCTAAGAACACTATTACGTCATTCAGTCATTTGCAAGCAACTTTCCTTGGAGCATATATCACAAATCACTCTTCACGGCTTGGTATTGAAGATGTATTTGGTTTAAAACAAAGAGTGGGTGAAAGTTTGAAGCATTTGGTAAGACGATGGAAGACTATGTGCAGTGATATGGCAGGGCGTGTGGATGAGAGATACTTGATTCTGTCCTTCATAAATGCGATGTTCGCAATCGAACAATTATATGTTCAAATCTTCTGAAGAAAGAATTCCATAATGATGACAGAGTTACGAGAATTGCAAGAAGAATACATTACACTAGAGGAAAAGCAAAACAATATGGAGTCATATCCAGTAGCAAACACTAGCAATCAAGAGGGGGGAGAAAATTTACTTCCCAAAATAATCAATGTAGTAGCAATTCGCAAACATCCTCACAAACTTCTTCGCAAATTTCAGAAGAGAAGAAAATCAATGATAGCCAGCCAAAAATGGTAGCAATGGGCAGTAGAGATCAAGAAGAGTATGATAGAGAGAAGAATTTCTATAATCGAATAGGAAATAACCAAATTCCAAGATTAGATCAACAACAAGAAAATTATGGGGGACAAAGGCAAAATTATTTTGGACAAGGGAACCAAAGACAAAATTATAACAACGGTCAAGGAGGTCAAAGAATGATAAGAGAAGAGATAAAGTTGCCACCTTTGAATACAAGTGTAGAAAAGATATGGCAAGCAATTATCCTGGTAGAGAATATACCAACTCCATGGAACATGGGAAAGGAACCACCAATGGGTCCAAGAAGTCATGAATTTTGTTCATATCATCATTTTCATGGACATTCTACAAATAATTTCCATAATATCAAGAGGATAATCTTGCGAATGATTGATCAAGGAAAGCTAAATCAATTTTTACTTAAGCAGACACAGTCGCAACAATTACCACAGGCTCCAGTCATAACTCGCAGGGAGAACACAACAAAAGAAAAAGGAGAAGAAATCCTACATATAGAAGTGAGATCAAAAGCAAGGAATGTTTTCTGTAATTCCATTGTTCATTCATATAAAACCATAGAGGATTTTCATGATAATGTGTTAAGCAGGGTATATGCGAGGGATGGTGAAGGAAAGGAAGTAATGAACATCGCAAAAATTTCACGACTTGAAGATTGGCAGAAACGTGAAATTTCTTTTGAAGCCACTGAAATTCCAGAAGGTTGTGAAGCACATGATAATCCATTGGTAGTAAGATTAGCAATCTACATGAATATGGAAGAAAACGAAGATGATATGGAGGAAGAATCAATTGGTCTTAATAGGATTTTGATTGATACGGAAGTTCAATCAATATCCTCTTCTATTCTCGCTTACAAAACTATGGGGGGAAAAGATGCAGATTTAATACCTTCTACTTACAGAATTTATGGTTTTAATGGAACTGCCAACAAGCCCAAAGGAGAAGTGAGCATGCGAATTCCATTAAGTGGAATGAGAATTGAAATTCTGTTCTGCGTCGTTGATGTCGAATCACCATATAATGCTTTGATAGGAAGACCATGGATTAATGGAATTCTAGGCGTAGCTTCCACTCTACATCAGTGCATAAAATTTCCTCATATGAAGGGTATTGGAATTATCAAGGGTGATTGGGATGAGGGAAATAAATGTTACGATACAGAAGTAGAAGTTTGCGAAGGAAAAACTGCTGAGAAGGAAAATTGGAGAAAAAGAGCAAAGGCTGTGAAACGAAGTGAAAATTTAATGGCAGAGGATTAAGGAAAAAGAGAACAAAATTACGATGATAATCATACAAGAAATTTACGATGATAATAAGGGATTGTGACTTGCGAAGAAAGAAGAAGGAAAATAATAAAACAAGAAGGTAATCAGTATGTTTGCTCGTGGAAATAAGGTATGTGGCAAAACAAAAATTTTATTTCGTGATAAATTTTACGAATATTGTTTGCTCATGAGAAATTGGGAAAAGTTACGAATTACGTAGAATTTATATTCCGATTAAATTTTCATTAATTTGCGAATAAAAGACCGCAATCTGTGATCAGCCTCCAAAAAAAGAAAGAGAGCCGCAGAAAATTTTATACAGGCAAACCTTTGTGGCGTACACCCTAGTTCGCGAAGCTATATTTCGTAAGAGGCAAAGTCTTAAAGTACGTCATTTAAGGGGGTACCTATAACGTGGCTAAGGGTAACCAGAACACCACCAAGGGCCCTTAGTACATAGTAAAAATTTAGGGGTACAACCCAATAATGGGGTACCTATCCGGGTTAGACACCTTGGATTCTCACCTAATCTAGCGACATTACGCAATATAAAATGCGGTGTAAGAAGATTTAGGTTGGGCGACTAAGTCATACTGTCTTTCCCAAGAAGTGCAGAAAACGATCAAGGCGCCGAGGTACACGGTTGAGTCAAGAGTGCTGGGTGAGGTTGAACCACATCTGCCATTTTTGACAAGTCTTGGCAAATGATGCACTTGGCCCAAAGAAACCCATAGGGTGCAACCTCGTAACTATAAGCCCTATAGGAAAAAAGGATAAGAGGTTGCGATCAAAAGCTGGTTGTTGGCAGAACCGGATGGGAAGAGCTAACCTTGTATGGTCGATGTACGCTTCCTTGAAGGGGCAATCAGGGGGAAGATAAAGGGCAGCACCCTCCATTAGGGAGCTGATACGTGCTATAAGACGCAAATTTCACGAGGCTTCTTGTTTGCGAAAACATAAAGGCTTGTCATATTTGTGCAACAAATGAAGTTCTGCGAGCCTTCTAAAAAAAAAAAAAAATAAAGAAAGAAAAGAAAGAAAGAAAAGAATAAAGAACTCGCAGAAAATAATAAAGAAGTTAAGATGAGATCAATGGGTCACTACATGAAAGTGTAGAGACGTCCTGCGATTTCATCGCAAGACGGCAATGTCATGGGGCTTTATGTTCGCAAGAATATTTAGGCCTGTCATATTGTCGCAAACAATTCCTGAAGAGGCTAAAATACTATACAAAGAAGTTAAGATGAGATCAATGGGTTTTTGCATGAAAGTGTAAGAACGTCCTGCGATTTCATCGCAAGACGATAATGTCACGAGGTTGTATATTCGCAAGAATGATCAGACTTGTCATATTATCGCAAATACAAAAATTTACTACAAAAAAGGTGGCAAAATAAGACCTTTACTTAGGAAGGCATGATAAGACCACAGAAATTAATGAAATTCATTGAATTAACATCATTGAAGAAATTATACAAGAATATACATTATGAAGATTTGAAAAGAAGACAACTTCGTCAATATCATTGAAGAAATTTTACAAGAATATACATCAAGAAATTTTGAAGAGAAGACAGCTCTGTCAATATCATTGAAGAATTTTTACAAGAAGTCCCATCAAAGAAGACAACATCCTTGAAGAATTTTAATGAAGACTTAACAAAAGATGCGATTTTGATAGAAATCAAATACAGATAAGTTCATATTCGTAAAAGTTTACGAGAATTGCATACTTCTTATACTTCTCCATATATTGAATATTTTTCTACAAATTCAATACTATTTATACTTCATCAAGAGTATATCATATTTATTATACTTCTTCAACGGATATTTAATTTTGCGAAGGTTAAGTACTTATTATACTTCTTCATACAATTCTTATACTTCTTCATATATTGGGCAATTCTTCATGAATTGGATACTGCTAATACTTCTTCAAAGATATTTTATACTTCTTATACTTCTTAAGGATATTTCATATTTCGTATAATTCATACTTCTTATACTTCAAGGGGAGATTTATTATTTACCTCGCAACATTCCGCAAAAGGCAAAAGGCTCATATTTCTTATACTTCAAAGGGAGGACTTTTTATTCATAATCACAATCAGAAAAAACTTCGTAAGATAAATTGAGAAGGATATTCTAATACTTCCAGCAAGAGTTGATCATCTAAAGAGCAATAATAAGGGGAAAAGGAATACTAAGCTAAGTCTTTAAGATATATTATTTCTCTCCACATGATCAAGTTATGCGAATAAGGGAAACAAACATCAAAGAAAGATTAATTCAAATTAAGCTTTGAAAAAGAAATTGTTGGATTGATTCAAAGTGCAATCAAGAAGAAAGTGTTATATTGAAAAGAAACAGAACAGACATACAAAAAAGAGAGAAGTTACAAAACAGATATACAAAAAAAAAAAAAAAAGTGAAGTTATTTTTCAGGCGATCTATTCCCATCAAAATGATCTTCTTCTTCAATTTCACTATCATTTTCAACTTCACTTTCAGAGATTTCCAGATATGGAGTATCTTTAGGAATTTCTTCAGAAAGGAGCGTATGGTACTTCTTGAGAGGAATTTCATTATCTTCGCAAATCTTGCAAGTCATCTTAGCTCGAAAACGCTTGACATATAAACTATGGTTATGCTGGGAAATTAGAAGCTGAGATCTCAAGTCAGAAATTTTCTTATTACGATTAGCAAGCATAATTCCAGATCATTATTCATCTTCGCATAATTTTCTGCAGCAAGGAGAGAAATTAAGGAATTGGTTAGCAAATTACGAAGGAAAAGTAACCAAAATAATTACCATCGCAAAGAATTTACCTTCTAGTTGTTTCTTATCATTACGAAGAGAAGAATTTTCAAGCTTTAATTGATTGTTCTCCTCAAGAAGAGAAAAATTATCAATTGCGATGCTCGCAGATTGTGAATTATCTTCGTGACGCGATATTAATTCTGCGTTATCAATATTTAAATCTTCTACTCTCTGACGGAGATTTGTATTTTCAACCTCTAACTTCCTACAACGATTCAAAGTTTTCTTCTCAGCAATAGAATGGCGTCTTTCCCAATCAGAAGCAGCTGCACAACTAACTCTTCCAACCTAAACAAGAAAAAAGGGGTTAGAAATCAACAAAATAAGGGAAATAAACAAGGAATAGAGAAGAAACTTACCATGCTACCTAAAGCATATAATGAAGCGGGGAGAGACGAATCTTGAAATTCCTTTGAGGGAGTTATTATCAATTACAGTAGGAACTTTACAAGCCTTCGCAATAAGTTTGCGAGCATTCGCTGTAGGAGAATTTCCTAATCCACGAGAAGAATGGAGGAAAGCCTCGTGAGATGCTAACCATTGCTTTGAGGCAAAAGTTTCTGATACTATAATCTTCATTTCCACCTTCATCAACATTATTATCATCATCTCCTTTGTCGAGAAAGGGTATCGAATTAGAACTAAAGTCCTTCTCAGGAAATTTATCATCTTCATCACCAAGATCTTCCTCAATGTTCTCATTAGAAGAAATTACATTGGAATGAGATTTGGTTGAGAGTATCTTCTTTTTCCTCCTCTCGTAAACAACATCTTGAAGTTTTCTTTTTCCTTTGCGAAGAGCATCATCTTGACTACCAGAAGCTTGGGTAACCTTCGCAGAACGAAGAGTTTGTTGTCTTGCAGTAAGCCTTTTAGAAGAAGTAGAACTCTTATTTTCACTCGCAGCAATCTCAGGAAGAAGTGGAACCTGTAAATTCAAATAAGGATAAGAAACATAGGCAACAATATATTGTTTAGAAAAATACAAGAGTGTTTCTTACCTCATTTGAAATTAAAGGGTAACAAAAAGATAAGGAGATGGAAGTACATACATTTCTAAAAACCCAAGGTTGATAATAGCGGTTACGAAGGTTCGCAGGAAGTTCTACTATCCCAGAAATATAAGAACCCGATAATATTAAAGGGTACTTATACCAATCTTCATCATTAGAACGACGAGGTGTCTTATTATTTCTTGAAGCATAATCAATATCGTGCATAAGAAGATCATCTGCTGCGATATTAGCTTTACGATGAAGACGAACACCCCAACGATTATCTTCTTTCCTCGCAGTAATTAGTGTATAATTTTTGAAGAAACCCTCAATTGTATAATTCGCAGCAACAATTTCTATATTTTCAAATCCAGGTTTCCTAAGATCAACTGAATACAAAGATTTCCCAAAAGCGGCACGATTTGCGAATTCAACTAAGAGGCGAATACAATCACCAGTCAATTGGTAAATGGCACAAGAAAAATTGGGGTGGGAAATAATTTCATAGAATAGAGGAAAATTAACATCATAAAGAGGAAGAGGAAGACCTGCGAGGATTTGACCTCGTGAGATTAAAATTTTCTGATTATCCCAAACATAGTTGGTAAAGATCTTCATACAGAGAGAAGATTTATTATCATAACCTTCAATCTTAGAGAGAATAAGATCTCTATCAGCAAGTTCCGCATTAATTTGTTCAATAGTTTTCTTCTTTGGTGCCATTGAATATAAGAGGGAAAATAGAAAGGAAAAAAGATAAAAGAGATTGCAGAGGCAGAAGTGGTGAAGAAGATGAATAAGAGAATAAAAATCAAAAACAAAGGATAGTATTTATAAGAGAATTTGATGAAGATAAAAACTCATTAATACGAGTAAGCGTGAACGGTTGAAAAGAACGGTTACGAAGAAACGTGTCAATAAGATAAGGGAAAAGTAAAAAGACATGTTGCGAACTTGATGGATGGTAATAACTACACTAAATTTACGAGAATAGGGATTCTCATGACATTTCTTCTTCGTAGAATTGACATGAGAAGAGGCAAGATGTAGGTACTGAATATCGCAGGATAATAGTTCACGAGTATCGCAATAAATAAATGAGAAAAGAATTATAAAATGATACGATAATAGAAGTAGCGCGGAGAAATATGAAGTTTTGCGAGGATGGAATAATGTTGGGAGTATGAGTTGCGATACTTCGCAACTCATATACAGCTGTATAAGTTTTACTATAAATAGGAGTTCAAATGTAAAATTCGAGAGGTTCTTTTAGTGAGTGTTAGAAAATATCTTAAGAAAGAGAATAGAGAAAGTTGTAACTATTCTACTTCCATTTAGATACTTCTTTGTAATCAAATGAGAACATTAATAAGAAAATTGTTATCCATCATCAAGAACTTCTTGAGTTTTTACTAATTCTATTGAGGGTGTAGTTGTAGGTTATTCTGTAACTACATCCTATACCAAATGGAATACAAGAAATAAAAGGAGATCTTGATAGTGCAAAATTTTGTTATCAAATTGAAGTAACGCAATGCGGAGGAAGAGAAAGAAAGAAACAGCTTCGTAGGAAACTTGCGAAAGAAATAAAAAAGGAAGAAGAATTCCGAGTGTATACAGTAAGAGCAAAGGAAGGGAGAGGTATACCAAATGAGATTCCAGAAAAAGAAGGGGAACCAACAAAAATAATCAAAGAACCAACACCTATGGGGGAGAAAAATCCAAGCTATGTTGCAGCTGAACCAACTAAAGAAATAAATATTGGAAGTAAAGAGGAGCCTTTATTCTTGTAAATTGGAACTAAGATGGATAAAGAAGAAGAAAAAAGAACTATTGATCTTTTACGAGAATATAAAGATATCTTCGCAGGAAGTGTAGATGAGATACTAGGAATTGATCCATCAGTGGCGTGTCATAGATTAAACATAGATAAAAATGTAAGACCATTCAAACAAAGAATAAGGAAGATATCACAAAATTATCATGTACAGATAGAAGAAGAGTTACAAAAGATGTTGGATGCAGGGATCATAAGGGAAGCAAAATATCCAGAATGGATTGCGAATATGGTCATTGTTCCAAAAAAGAATAAAGGAATAAGAATTTGCATAGATTTCACTGATCTAAACAAGGCATGTCCCAAAGACAGTTTTCCATTACCAGATATACCACAAATGGTGGAATCATCTGCAGGTCATGATAGAGTCACTTCACTTGATGGATACAAAGGGTATAATCAAATATCACTCGCAGAAGAAGATCAAGAACATACTGCCTTTTTTTGCTCCAAGGGGTTTGTATTGTTATGTGAAGATGCCATTTGGTTTGCGGAATGCGGGTGCTACATATCAACGTATGGTTGAAAAAGTGTTCATGAAATGGATACATAAAACTTTGGAGGTATATGTAGATGATATGTTTATAAAAAGCAAGGAAGCTAAAGATCATGTGCAAGACTTGAAGGAAATATTTGAGCAAATGAGAAAGTTCAACATCAAATTAAATCCTGAGAAATGTATAATTGGGGTTTCATCTGGAAAATTCTTGGGATACATAGTATCAAAGGAGGGAATACAAGTTGATCCAGAAAAGGTCCAAGCAGTTCGTGACATGCCAACACCTGCAACGGTAAAAGAAGTACAAAAGCTAAATGGACTCTTAGCTTCACTTGGAAGATTTATTTCACGAATGTCAGATAAATGCAAGCATTTTTTTCAACATACTTAAAAAGGGAGCAAAATTCAAGTGGACTGATGAATGTGAAAAATATTTTCAAGGAATCAAAGAATACCTCGTAAATACATCTATACTACAGAAACCAGAGAGAGGCGAAGAATTATTGGTATACCCCGCAACAACTCCATATGCTCTAAGTGCAGTTCTGTTACGAGCAGATGCAGGAGTAGAGAGGCCCATTTACTATATTAGTAAAACCTTTAATGCAGCAGAGAAGAATTATTCTAAAATGGAGAAGTTAATCTTAGCCCTGGTTTATGCATCATTCAAGTTACGAATATACTTTCAAGCACATGTGATAAAAGTGGTAACCAAAGTCCAAATTGAATCAACCATGAATAACACAAAAAGGTCAGGAAGAATAGAAAGGTGGAATGCACAAGTAAACCATTACAAGATAAAATACGAAGTATTGTCATCGCAAAAATCACAAGTTGTCGCAGATTTTTTGCAGAATTTCCTTTGGAAGAAGATGAAGCAAGAGAGGAAATGATGGATGTTGAAGAAGAATTTGGAAATCCAAAAGACTTGTTAACAGAACCAGATAGATGGGAAATTCTAGTGGACGGATCATCCAATAGTGAGGGAAATGGAATTGGAGTCGTGTTTATTTCACCAGAAGGAGAAAGAACATCATTCTCATTCAGACTAGAATTTGCATCCACGAACAATGAAACAGAGTACGAAGCTGTAGTGCATGCATTAAAGATCGCAATAGAAAAGAAGCTTGAAAGTATAAGGATAACAAGTGATTCGCAGTTAGTGATTTGTCAAATTAAAGGGGAATATACCACAAATGAATCTTCTTTGAAGAAATACAAGAAACTCGTTGAAGAATTATCTGCGAAGATACCAAAATTAAAATGAAGACATATATCTAGAAAATATAACCATCTCGCAGATGCTTTTGCATTTATTCCAAGCATGATGACAAATCCAAATACAAGAAATATCCAAATACAGACGATTCAACACCCATCAGTAGACAAAGAGAAATAAATTGAGGAAGCTGTTGCGATGGAAGTAGAAAGAAAGTTATCAAACAACATCGCAGATTGGAGAAAAGAAATTCATGCATATCTCGCAACAAGAGAAATATCCAGGAACAGACTAGAAGCACATAAATTAAAGAGTCGTGCAACAAACTATGAGTTGCGAGAAGGAATTTTATATAGAAAATATTTTAATGGACCACCTCTCAGGTGCTTAACTCGCGAAGAAGGAGAAAAAATATTGAATATGTTACATGGAGGAGAAGCTGGCAATCATAGTGGGGGAAGATCTCTAGCATATAGAGCAAAAATACAAGGATATTACTGGCCTTATATGCATACAGACGCAAAATTGTTCGTACGAAGATGCAAGGAATGTCAACGACATGGTAAAAGAATTCATGCACCAGGGGACACATTAACTTCTTCAACAAGCTGCTGGCCTTTTGGAAAATGGGGTTTGGATATTGTTGGACCATTTATACCTGGATCTGGACAAAGGCGATACTTGATAGTTGCAACAGATTATTTCACGAAGCTCATGATAAAAGCAGTACAGCATATTCATGATAAAGATGTTTTTACATTCATATTTGAGAACCTCATTTGCAGGTACGGGGTTCCAGCACAACTAGTATCTGATAATGGAAAACAATTTGAGGGGAAGAACATAGAGACGTTACTCAGTGCTTTTAGGATAAAATGTGGGAAGTCAACACCGTTATATCCACAAGCTAATGGACAGGCAGAAGCAACAAATAAAACAATCGCATGTACAATCAAAAATAAATTAGAAGGACATCTCAAAGGGTGGTGCGAGCAAGTACCTAGCGCAATTTGGGAATACAATACAACTAGAAGAGAAGCAACTGGAATGTCTCCTTATTGTCTAACATATGGAGTAGAAGCAGTATTACCCACAGAGGTTGTAATTCCGACAACAAAAAAAGAAGCTTGGGAAAGAAATTTAGGTGCGGGAGTAATATTAAGTGAATTGGATGATTTGGAAGAAAAAAGAGAAAAGGTGTTGCACCATATGAAGATTTATCAGGAACGATTATCTCGAGAATACAACAAGAGAGTCATTGAACGTGAATATAAACCAGGTGATTTGGTCATGCGAGAAACACCTCGATATCAAAAAGAAAATGGAGGAAAATTAGCACCAAAATGGGATGGACCATATGTTATTAAAGAAGTTGTAGGAAGCGGATCTTATCGTCTGATGGATACAGAAGGGAGAGACATGGGTTTGAGGCTTGGTAGACCTTGGAACAGACTATATTTGAAAAGGTATTATCCATAAAACTCATGAAATTTTTTACGAATATTGTTTGCTCGCAGGAAATTGGGAAAAGTTACGAGTTTCAAAATTTATATTGCGATTAAAATTTCATTAATTTGCGAATAAAAGACCGCAATCTGTGATCAGCCTCCAAAAAAGAAAGAGAGCCGCAGAAAATTCTATACAGGCAAACCTTTGTGGCGTACACCCTAGTTCGCGAAGCTATATTTCGTAAGAGGCAAAGTCCTAAAGTACGTCATTTAAGGGGGTACCTATAAACGTGGCTAAGGGTAACCGGAACACCACCAAGGACCCTTAGTACATGGTAAAAATTTATGGGTACAACCCAATAATGGGGTACCTATCCGGGTTAGACACCTTGGATTCTCACATAATCTAGCGACATTACGCAATATAAAATGCGGTGTAAGAGGATTTAGGTTGGGCGACTAAGGCATACTGTCTTTCCCAAGAAGTGCAGAAAACGATCAAGGCGCCGAGGTACACGGTTGAGTCAAGAGTGCCGGGTGAGGTTGAACCACATCTGCCATTTTTGACAAGTCTTGGAAAATGATGCACTTGGCCCAAAGATACCCCATAGGGTGCAACCTCGTAACTATAAGCCCTATAGGCAAAAAGGATAAGAGGTTGCGATCAAAAGCTGGTTGTTGGCAGAACCGGATGGGAAGAGCTAACCTTGTATGGTCGATGTACGCTTCCTTGAAGGGGAAACCAGGGGGAAGATAAAGGGCATCACCCTCCATTAGGGAGATGATACGTGCTATAAGACGCAAATGTCACGAGGCTTCTTGTTTGCGAAAACATAAAGGCTTGTCATATTTGTGCAACAAATGATGTTCTGCGAGCATTCTAAAAAAAAAAAAAAAAGGAAAGCATACAAAAAGAACTCGCAGAATGAAACAAAGAAGTTAAGATGAGATCAATGGGTTATTACATGAAAGTGTAAAAACGTCCTGCGATTTCATCGCAAGACGATAATGTCACGAGGTTGTATGTTCGCAAGAATGTTCAGACTTGTCATATTATCGCAAATACAAAAATTTACTACAAAAGAGGTGGAAAAATAATACCTTTACTTAGGAAGGCATAATAAGACCACAGAAATTAATGAATTTCATTACATCAAAACCATTAAAGAAATTATACAAGAATATACATTATGAAGATCTGAAAAGAAGACAACTTCGTCAATATCATTGAAGAAATTTTACAAGAATATACATCAAGAAGTTTTGAAGAGAAGACAGCTCTGTCAATATCATTGAAGAATTTTTACAAGAAGTCCTATCAAAGAAGACAACATCATTGAAGAATTTTAACAAAGACTTAACAAAAGATGATTTTGATCAAAAATACAGATAAGTTCATATTCGTAAAAGTTTACGAGAATTACATACTTCTTATACTTCTCCATATATTGAATATTTCTCCAAAAGTTGAATACTTCTTATAATTCTTCAAGAATATCTCATATTTATTATACTTCTTCAACGGATATTTCATTTGGTGAAGGTTAAATAATCATTATACTTCGTCATATGTTACGTAATTATTCACAGATTGAATACTTCTTATATTTTTTCATTTGGTGAGTTGAGTACTTCTTATATCTCTTCATTTGGTGGATCGAGTACTTCTAATACTTCTTATATCTCTTCATTTGACGGATTTAGTACTTCTAATACTTCTTCAAAGGTATTGTATATGTAGTATACTTATTAAGGATATTTCATATATTTTATTTATTATACTTAAAAGGAAGGATTTCTTATTTACAATCGTAACAAGTTGAAACTTCGTAAGATAAATTGAGGTAGATATTCTAATACTTCAAACAATGTTTAATCATTTAAAGAGAAATAATAGGGGGAAAAGGAGATATTAAGTTTTATCTGTGAGTTATATATTATTTCTCTTCATATGATCAAATGGGGCAAATTTAATTTAAGAAAGGATAAATCATCTTCGCAAAATATCAGATGTACTTCTTAAAAAACAGAATTGTTCACAAAAAGAAAACCAACAGTAACTAAGGGAAGGAATTCAAAAGAAAGGAGGACAGGAGAGTCAATGATAAATTGAAAAAAGAAAGAATGTTATCATGCTTCATCAACACTCTGTGCTGGATCTTTAAGATGAGTAGGGTCATTATCAGCCTTCGACTTTTGCGAGATATCATCCTTTGAAGAATATGCAACAGGAACATCTCCTTGAGGAATAGATTCTTTCTCGTCATCAAGATCTTCATCATCATTCTCATAATCAAAATCACTATCAGGCTCACGAGCAACTTCATCGTCAGCTATCTTCAGAGGAGTAATTTTTACAGGAGGCAAGGCTCTTGATAAGATAATGTTATTCGCAAAGAATTGAGCTTTCAGATGACTTTCACGAAGTATAGCTTTTTGATGGTTGGTATCTTCGATATCTTTGGAATAAGCAAGATAGTTGAATCTCCGAGTAGCACGGTCATGAGAGTTGATTAAGCGGTTAGAAAGCAAAGCATTTTTATTACGAAGCTCGGAATAGGAGGCTTCTAATTCAGCTTTCGCATTACGAAGGTTGTTCTCAGATTCTGCAAATAAAACAAAATTCAAAGGATAAAGTTTGCGAGTATAAAAAAATTTAAAGATATACCAGAGGCAGTCAAATTTTAATGACTACCTTCTCTTTGCGAAGCAAGAGATTGAGTTAAAGATAGACAACAGTTCTTCATCTGATTCATCGCATTATCAAAACCATCACCAACTAATCCTTTAAGTCGAGATTGAAGCTTTTGATCTTTAGAAAGGAGAAAATTTTTATCCTTCGCAAGTTTGGCATTAAGACTTTTTAATGACGAATAATCTTCTTCAAGTTGATTCTTCTTATCACTCAAGACTATATTCTTATTAATAAGGTAATTCTTCTCAATAGCAAAAGAATTTCTTTCAGCATCTGAAGATTTCTTTAATTCCTCAAGTTCACCTTTCAACAAAGAAATAAGATTTTCTTGATCGCAACATTTATTCTGAAGAGTCTTTAATTCTTGCGAAGAAACAATCATTGTATTCAAAAACGAACATTTCTCTTCTGATAAGGTTTTGTTCTCTTCTAATAAGGTTTCTATTCTCAAATTAGCTTTAGTTAAGGAAGAAAAAAGTTGAGATATGTTATCATTCAAAAAATTTCGATCATATATTAATTGAGTATTCTCTTGAAAAAGAGCATCAGAGTTGTCAAGAGCACACGAGTAAAGATCAGATAAATGGGAGAATTGGTTTGAGAGGCTTTCATGCTTGGTTCGATATTCTGTTGCATCTGATTCATGGTGAAGTACCAATCTTCTACATTTCTGGATGGATTCTATAAAGGGGAATGGGTTTTAATGGATGTTTCAAGCATATGAAGAATATAAGTAAATAAAAGGGAAAATATGAAGATAAGCAATCATACCTTTCAATTCATCATTTCTTTTGCGAAGAATCGCTCAGTCGAGAGAATCATTTTGAAGACGATAATTTTCTTTACGGAGATCCTCGCATTCTGCTTGAGAAGATTTCAAAGACTGGCGAAGCAATTCAATTTCTTTTTCGAAAGATTGACGTGAAGAAGAAATGTCTGGATTGACGAAATTATTTAGAACTTCGCAAAACTCATATTGCGAACGAACATTAGTAGACTTCGCAGTATTGGTCAAAACCTCAGATAACATTCGAAAAGTTGAATAAATTCCATCTCGAATTTCCTGAGGAAGAGGAGAAGAATTTGAAGGAATAAGAGCAAGCTGCAAATTGTCTGGAGAAATAGCACTCAAAGGATTTGGGGACAAGATAGGTTTTTCAAGAGAAGAAGTTGAAGAAATATTTTGCGAGGGTTGTTTTTCAAGAGAAGAAGTTGAAGGAATGTTTTGTGAGGGTTGATCTTGAAGAAGTGTTGATAAATTGACACTGATGGGAGATTGAAAGGTAGGTAATGGAGTAGAGGCAGGAGTATGTGAAGAAGCATTTTCATGAAGAGGAGAAGAAAATTCCTTATCAACTTCAGGAAGTAAATCATCAATCGGAATTAATGGTGTGGGTTTAGTTAATCGAGATCTCTTACCAGGGTTGGGTTTTTCTCCAACCTGCGAATCAAAATGTAGATTAAAAACTAAGGCAACAATATATTATTCAGGAAAGAAGGCAAAGTATTTTAACTACATTTTGATTCTCAGATTTTCTTCTTCGTGGATTAGGGCTTGAATTTTTTAGTTGAGGTTTCATTTGAGGAGTTATTTTGCTGAAATAAACCAAAAACAGATAACAAATTATACAGAAATTAAAGACAAGAACAAATGAAATGCGCGAAGATAAAAGGAAATTACCTTGGAGAACTCATGAAGATATAATAGAAGAAAAAATTGTAGAGAAAATAGTAATGGAGAGTATGAATAGAAGATAGAATTGCAGAAGTAAGAAGAAGAAAAGGAAGAGAAAATAAAGGAGTTATATAAGGGAATAACTAGAAAAAGACGGTTACAAAAGACGTGTCCAAATTCTAAAAGACTAAGTAACGGTTATGTTCTCACGATCATTTCTTCTTCGTAGAATTGACATGAGAAGAGGCAAGATGTAGGTACTGAATATCGCAAGATAATAGTTCACGAGTATCGTAATAAATAAAGGAGAAAAGAGTTATAAAATGATACGATGATAGAAGAAGCGCGGAGAAATATGAAGTTTTGCGAGGATGTAATAATTTTGCGAGTATGAGTTGCGATACTTCGCAACTCATATACAGCTGTATAAGTTTTACTATAAATAGGAGTTCAAATGTAAAATTCGAGAGGTTCTTTTAGTGAGTGTAATAAATTATCTTAGGAAAGAGAATAGAAAAAGTTGTAACTATTCTAGTTCCATTTTGATAATTCCATGTAATCAATTAAGAGAATTAATAAGAAAGTTATCATTCACCATCAAGAACTTCTTGAGTTTTTACTAATTTTATTGAGGGTGTAGTTGTAGGTTATTCTGCAACTACAACGCTCGCAGCTCTGATAAAAATTTGTTTTGCTCATTTCTGTGAGTTGAAATATTCTTTAAAATCTTTTGAAATCTTTGAAATATTCTTTGAAATCTTGCAATTTTATCGCATTTGTTAAACCAAAAATTTCTTTCTGTAAAAGATATATTCTAGAGAAATCTTTGAAATCTTCTGTGAAATCTTGCGATTGTATCGCGTATTTTGGAAATTTGAAATCTTAGAAATTTTGGCGATAATTTCGTTTTCTGAAACCTTAGATATCTTTGAAAATTTTGGCGAGAATTTCATTTTCTATACTCTTTTGAAATCTTTGAAATCCTTGAAATTTTTTGCAATCTGTAAATTTTTTGCGATGGTCTCATTTTTTATAACCTTTTGAAATTTTTGAAATCTGGCGATTGTATCTCCTTTTTGGTAAATCAAATAAAAAATCTTAGAAATTTTGGAAATCTTTTTTGAAATCTATAAATTTTTGCGAATATATCGCTCTGATCAATCAAATCAAAATTCTTTGAAATGTTTTGAAATCTTAGAAATTTTAGAAATCTTCTTTGAAATCTGGTGATAATATAAATCAAAAATTTTCATTTTCTGTAAGTAAAATATTCAGGGAAGTGGTACTTAGCTTTTTGGCGATTTTCTATTGCTGCCAGTTCTCGCGAAGTATTTGATTTGCTTGTGAAATGAAAAATGAACTCTTTATCTGCTTCTTTCATATTCTTGCAACATACCAACTTGCGAAATAATCCTCAACTGTATTCTCTGCTACTATTTGCTTCTAGAATTTCCTGCTCGCAAAATTTTGATGCTTCTTTCATATAATAAAGTTGCTTCATGATGATATCCGTGAACTGGGCTGGGCTTGGTAAATGACCATTTTTGGCGGTTAATGACGATACCATTTTTGTATTACTCTTTATTTGTTGACCAAGTCAACTTTGTCCCTCGTTGAAATGGTATTGCTTTGCTTGTGAATATAATCCAAATGAAGAAACTTCTATCACCACTCACTCCTAAGCCACAGAATTATTGACGAGCACCTCGCAATTTTAACGGTTAGCTATTTGGTTTTGCCGGCTGGCTAACTGATGTTGTTTGATTTTAGAATCTTTATTGGGTTTGATGAGCACTTGTTGTTATTAGATGTTTCCTTGCATATGTTGACGAAGTAAACTTGGGGTACTTGAAGTTTCATGAAAATGTTGTAGTAGCGAAATGAATTTGACTTTCATTTCTTTCCTATGGACCTGTTTTTGATGATGATTGTCTTCGCAATGTGACGAGGTTTTCTTCATATCTCAATTCCATCAACTATGTCTTCGTACGTGCATTAACTAATGCTTGATTCATTCGTGTTCTGACAACGTTTTTTTTCTCCTTCAAGAATCCCTTCCATGCAAACTTCTTTGCCTTACATACTGTACCCTACGATAGCAGATGGCGAAGAGGAAAATTCCAGCGAAATTCAATCATGAAAGAAGAACATTGGTGAAGTTCTACTTCATCAGTGGCAAACATTTTCCAGCGAACATCAACTCCAGTGATCACTTATCGAACATCAACAGTGGCAAACCAGTTGAGAGTAATAATCTCAACAGATGTAACCAGATGGATCAGTCTCACCCTCGCCATATTTTTCCGTCTTTTCTTTCTCATCTTCTTTGTTCTTGGTAGGCTCAGGGTTAATAGAACTCTCACTAATTGGCACGGGTTTCTCCATACTCTCAGAAGATTCAGCAGATTTTTCCTCAGTTTTGCTTTCTGACTGCTTATTTTTTCCATTTTTTGATTTAGTCTCAGACTCTCCCTTCACAATACCATTTCATCTTCAACTGGTTTCTGACTAACTATCTGGGCTTCAACCGACACAGTTGATGCTGCACCAGTTTCAGCTTTTGGAGGAGGAATCAAGCTGATACCGGCAAAAGGATTGAGAACCCGGGTTACCATAGTCTCGTCAAGACCAGGGTTGTCTCGTGAGATTTCTGTCAAGGCACCCCTCTTTTTAATAGGAGGATTATCCTTTTCTGCTTCTTTCCTCTTCCTTATGAAAAATCTTCTTTGAGCAATATCGTTCATCCTTCGCATGCAACTTTCTTCATGCAATGAGTCTTTACCCTGTAGTCCTGTAAAACAGTATTAACGCCCTATTCAAGAAATTTTGATGATTTCATCCTATATATAGTTTACATATTGGGTCATGTATCGTTCTTTTTCTAAATTTCGCCTTTGGACGTTGATTCCTTCGCGTTCTTTAGTTTATGATAGCCTTTTAGTTTGTTTCGAATCTCTCACACTGCTGAGTTCATTCCACTTCGCGAACACATCCTGTGTATTTTGTTGTTGACGATTCTTTCGCGTAATTTCTGGTACATATCTTTTCTTCGTGCTGTTGATTTGACTTCTCTTGACGCTGTGAATAACCCTTCGTCATTGTTGAACTGCAATCACTCCTTTATTCGCAAGTAATGGTTGTGTGTGTATTCTCTGCCATGGAGTTGGCGATGATGTGAGCCTGGCATGTGTAATCCTTTGAATATTGTTGACAAAATAAATTTGATTATGGTATCCTATTGTTGCTCGCAATTATATATGGCTTCTCTTTTGGTTGGTTTGCTTGGCAACTCGTGGTTTATCGTAAAGATTTGGATGGATCTCTTTCTGAAGTTCAATCCCTCGCTAGTAGCTTAATTTTATTGCTCCAACATTGTTTATGTACTCTTCCCGTTTTCTTCATACCTTACAGTTGGTTCTATGGTACACATGAGACTTGGATGTGGCTGCTTTGAATCCAGTACGTATTCTCTTTACGTATTAATTAAAAATGTTGTTTTGAAATGGACTTCCAGTAGTAAGATACTTTCTTTGCTTGCGCAGTGGGTTGTTGACATAACTTTTCATATTTCATTAATTAATTAATTCACACTTCGCAGATCTTAACATTTTCTGCGAATCTGGATGTTGGCTGGGGTTTTCCATACTTCTCTGAGAATTGTTGGTGATGTTCCGGCATCATTAGGTACCTCTTTTCTTTGCGGGAATGACTCTTCTTCGCCAGTGATATAATTAATTTCATTCGCTGGTTCGTTTAACTTCGTTTGAAATGCTTTTTAGAGACACACTTCATGAGTTGTGACTTCCCTCGCAAAGAGAATCTTTATCTGCGAAAACCCAATACAATACAATACGTCATAAGTTACATATTAATTTTATGGAAAATGAGTATCATCATCGAAAACCCAATTTACAGTAGAAATCCTCAAATTGATTGCAAATTTTAATACTTCAGCGAAATTTTAGTTGTAAAAACTCATCATATTTTGGTAAAATTTTGTAATTCACAAAACCAGCAAAATTTTTATAAAATTTTAATAAACTTCATATTTTTTGGAACCGAACAAAATTTAGTTTTGGAAAGGCTCTTTTCTTCAAATTTTTGTTTAAAATCTCCCAGATCTGAAACATAAAGCAAAAAGAAAAGTGGGAATATCAAAGAGAGATTTGTCATTTTTGGAAGCAATTGTTGACGCAGCCTGTGTAAATTTCACGTTGCTCGACGATTTCCCCATATCCACATCTCTTTTCCTGAACTAATAAGATGCATTTGTTGTTTGAAAATGCAGAAACTCATGGAACCTCCATTTCTTCCTTCAAATCTCAAAGATCCGGTGTAATTTATTACCAACAGTAACCAATTTTTCTAAATTTTCTTAAACCAACAAGATTTTCCTCTCCCCTTAGTCGGCGCCAAAATGTAGTTGCAGGAATTCCCACAACACACCCCTTATAATATCTTGATAATTATCTCTTGATCTAAACTAATTTTGATATTAAAAGTATGACTAAAATTCTAAAAATTGCAAATAGTTAAACGGATTTTTACATGGTTCGATCAATTTGATCTACATCCATGATTCTCTACTATGGTTGTTAAAGTTTACATTTGATTTTACATTATGTAAAATATTTAGATAAAATTACAAAGTTAAAAATTACATACTAGGCAAGCGAGCGACAAGATGTGCCGCTAGCCCTTTTTGAATAGCAAAACATATCCTATTAAAAATAAAATCTCGTGAGCCAGGGGTCATTACATTGTTGCGCATGACTTTCTGGACCCTCTTGAGTAGTCCAACTGCTTCTGGAGCCAAATATCCAAAAGTATCAAAAGCAAAGGGGACGAAAGCATGCCCATTGTCAACACATGCTTTCTCATGCTTCGATATCTTACCTGAGGCAGCCTTTAGCGCTGCTCGCCCGACTGTAAAGGTGCCATGTCCAATTCCTACCAAAGGAGATACCCCGGTGAGGTCAACACATGTGTGTTTCCCATTAGCCCATCCAAAAATAAGAACATCAGCTGGTCTTAGTGTCGATCTCCCTTCAAGTGGGTCTGTCAGGAAATGCACATGTGCTTCTTTCTTTGCCGAAATGCCAGACCTCCACAGACATCATACAAAATATCCCTCACATGATCATGTCTATATTTATAACCAGGGTCTACTTTACAATGAACTGCATGTTCACCATATGAATCCAAGCAACCTTGTGATGCAAGCGAGGAAGCGAGAGTCGAGAGGATAAAGCGGGATCATTAACCTATATTTGAGGATAGACCGGTACTCCAAAGGAGACATCTTCTGCCCTAGCCCCTCAATCGGAATAGCCAGAAGAAAATCTTGGGCATGTGCTGCTTGCAAACAACCAAAAACCGCTTTCTGTCTCTCCGTTAGCATGTAAACTCTATCAATGTCCTTAACCACTTTACCAAAAAGAGCACTCGCCAGGATGCTTTGTGCTTTAGGGGGGGCGTTGTCTTTATTGGTGAAGTTGTTAAGATCAAAATCAGGAAGAGTCACTTGTAACGTTTCCAAAGCCTTATTAAAATTATCATCCATACCTTCCACACCACTACTCCTCAATATGTGATCCTGTAATCCCCAAGATTGCACACGTGAAGCCACAAAAACATACTCAGATGCCTCCCTAGCAGTATAAAGTCCAAGACCTCCATATCTGATAGGTAGAGTAGATAGTCCAACATTTGATTTTACATTTGATAATCTCCATTAATGGAGTTCTAAATCTAGTTTTGGGGAAGAAGATGATAAAGAAAAATATATTTTCTCTCTCTAAAAATCTCTCTGAAAAAATCTTTCTCTCTCCTCAACACTCTCTCCACTCTAAAAAGTACCTCCCTTTCTCAATCTATTAGATCTCTATTTATAGGAAATTACATAATGGGTGACAACTAAGTTGTCCTCTAATTTCGGATCTATCTTGCGATCCTCTCGCGAACTTTGTAACCATCGTGAAACACACACGTTCTTCTCATGTTTCTTCAGTCGTCAACTTCGTCATTCTTTGAATTATTTTGTGACGCTCGTGAAATGTTGTTGAAGAGTTTTCAGTGACGCTCGCAGAAGTGTCATTAATCTCTCGTGAATATAATTGTGGCGATATTATGATCCTACATTAGACATGAGTTTCTCGTTCGAATCAACTTGAGACGAAATATATTAGAATTGAACATCACAGGTTCAAAGATTACTAGAGTTAGACCTAAGTTTCAATTTCGGATGAACAGAAGACAAAATATATCTGAATTGAACATAAGAAGCTCAAAGATTACTAGAGTTAGACCTGAGTATCTCGTTCGGATAAACTTTAGACGAAATATATCAGAATTGAACATCACAGGTTCAAACATTACTATAGTTAGACCTGAGTATCATGTTCGGATCAACTTGGGACGAAACATATCAGAATTGAAAATAACAGGTTTAAATATTACTAAAGTTAGACCTGAGTTTATTGTTCCGATAAACTTGAGACGAAATATATCATAATTGAATATCACAGGTTCAAAGATTACTAGAGTTAGACATGAGTTTCTCGTTCGGATAAAAGGAAGACAAAATATATCATAATTGAACATCAAAAGTTCAAAGATTACTAGAGTTAGAACTGAATTTCTATTTCGGATGAACAGAAGACAAAATATATCAGAATTGAACATCATAAGTTCAAAGATTACTAGAGTTAGACCTGAGTATCTCGTTCGGATAAACTTTATACGAAATATATCAGAATTGAATATCACATGTTCAAAGATTACTAGAGTTAGACCTGAGTTTCTCGTTCGGATTAACTTGAGACGAAATATATCAGAATTGAATATCACAGCTTCAAATATAACTAGAGTTAGACCTGAGTTTCTCGTTCAGATGAACTGGTGACGAAATATATAAGAATTGAACATCATAGGTTCAAAGATTACTAGAGTTAGACCTGAGTTTCTATTTCGGATGAACAAATGACAAAATATATCAGAATTGAACATCAGAAGCTCAAAGATTACTAGAGTTAGACCTGAGTATCTTGTTCGGATAAAATTTAGACGAAATATATCAGAATTGAACATCACAGGTTCAAAGATTACTAGAGTTAGACCTGAGTTTCTCGTTCGGATCAACTTGAGACGAAATATATCATAATTGAATATCACAGGTTCAAATATAACTAGAGTTAGACCTGAGTTTCTCGTTCCGATAAACTTGAGATGAAATATATCAGAATTGAGAATCATAAGATCAAAGATTACTAGATTTAGACCTGAGTTTCTCGTTCGGATCTACTTGAGACGAAATATATCAGAATTGAAATCACAAGTTCAAATATAACTAGAGTTAGACCTGAGTTTCTCGTTCCGATAAACTTGAGATGAAATATATTAGAATTGAATATCACAGGTTCAAAGATTACTAGAGTTAGATCTGAGCTTCTCGTTCGGATGAACAAAGATTACATCACAGGTTCAAAGATTACTAGAGTTAGACATGAGTTTCTCATTCAGATGAACTGGAGACGAAATATATCAGAATTAAACATCACAGGTTCAAAGATTACTAGATTTAGACCTGAGTTTCTCTTTCGGATGAACAAAAGACAAAATATATCAGAATTGAACATAAGAAGCTCAAAGATTACTAGAGTTAGACCTGAGTATCTTGTTCGGATAAACTTTAGATGAAATATATCAAAATTGAACATCACAGGTTCAAAGAATACTAGAGTTAGACTTGAGTTTCTCATTCGGATCAACTTGAGACAAAACATATCCGAATTGAATATCACTGGTTTAAATATAACTAGAGTTAGACCTTAGTTTCTCGTTCCGATAAACTTGAGACGAAATATATCAGAATTGAATATCATAGGTTCAAAGATTACTAGAGTTAGACATGAGTTTCTCGTTCGGAAAAACAGAAGACAAAATATATCAAAATTGAACATCAAAAGTTCAAAGATTACTAGAGTTAGACCTGAGTTTCTATTTCGGATAAACTTTAGACGAAATATATCAGAAATGAACATCACATATTAAAAGATTACTAGAGTTAGACTTGAGTTTCTCGTTCGGATCAACTTGAGACGAAATATATCAGAATTGAATATCACAGGTTCAAATATAACTAGAGTTAGACCTGAGTTTATCGTTCCGATAAACTTGAGACGAAATATATCAGAATTGAATATCATAGGTTCAAAGATTACTAGAGTTAGACATGAGTTTCTCGTTCGGATAAAAGGAAGACAAAATATATCAAAATTGAACATCAGAAGTTCAAAGATTACTTGAGTCAGACCTGAGTTTCAATTTCGGATAAACTTTAGACGAAATATATCAGATATGAACATCACATATTCAAAGATTACTAAAGTTAGACATGAGTTTCTCGTTCGGATCAACTTGAGACGAAATATATCAGAATTGAGTATCACAGGTTCAAATATAACTAGAGTTAGACCTGAGTTTCTCGTTCCGATAAACTTGAGACGAAATATATCAGAATTGAGAATCATAAGTTCAAAGATTACTAGATTTAGACCTCAGTTTCTCGTTCGGATCAACTTGAGACGAAATATATCAGAATTGAATATCACAGGTTCAAATATAACTAGAGTTAGACCTGAGTTTCTCGTTTCGATAAACTTGAGACGAAATATATCATAATTGAATATCATATGTTCAAAGATTACTAGAGTTAGACATGAGTTTCTCGTTCATATAAATAGAAGACAAAATATATCAAAATTGAACATCAGAAGTTCAAATATTACTAGAGTTAGACCTGAGTTTCTATTTCGGATAAACTTTAGACGAAATATATCAGAAATGAACATCACATATTCAAAGATTACTAGAGTTAGACTTGATTTTCTCGTTCAGATCAACTTGAGATGAAATATATCAGAATTGAATATCACAGGTTCAAATATAACTAGAGTTAGACCTGAGTTTCTCGTTCCGATAAACTTTGGACGAAATATATCAAAATTGAATATCATAGGTTCAAAGATTACTAGAGTTAGACATGAGTTTCTCGTTCGGATAAACAGAAGACAAAATATATCAAAATTGAACATCAGAAGTTCAAAGATTACTAGAGTCAGACCTGAGTTTCAATTTCGGATAAACTTTAGACGAAATATATCAGATATGAACATCACATATTCAAAGATTACAAGAGTTAGGCCTGAGTTTCTCGTTCGGATCAACTTGAGACGAAATATATCATAATTGAAAATCACAGGTTCAAAGACTACTAAAGTTGGACCTGAGTTTCTATTTCGGATGAACAGAAGACAAAATATATCAGGATTGAACATCTGAAGCTCAAAGATTACTAGAGTTAGACCGGAGTATCTCGTTCGGATAAACTTTAGACGCAATATATCAGAATTGAACATCACAGGTACAAAGATTACTAAATTTAGAATTGAGTTTTTATTTCGTATGAACAGAAGACAAAATATATCTTAATTGAACATCGGAAGTTCAAAGATTACTAGAGTTAGACATGTGTATCTCGTTCGGATAAACTTTAGACGAAATATTTCAGAATTGAACATCACATGTTCAAAGATTACTAGAGTTAGACTTGAGTTTCTCGTTCGGATCAACTTGAGATGAAATATATCAGAATTGAAAAATCACAGGTTCAAATATAACTAGAGTTATACATGGGTTTCTCGTTCGGATCAACTTGAGACGAAATATATATCAGAATTCAAAATCAGAAATTCAAAGATTACTAGAGTTAAACCTGATTTTCTCGTTCAGATGAACTGAAGACGAAATATATCAGAATTGAACATCACAGGTTCAAAGATTAATAGTTTTAGACCTGAGTTTCTCGTTCGGATTAACTGGAGACGAAATATATCAGAATCGAACATTACAGGTTCAAAGATTACTAGAGTTAGACTTGAGTTTCTCGTTCGGATGAACTTGAGACGAAATATATCATAATTGAACATCACAAGTTAAAATATTACTAGAGTTAGATCTGAGCTTCTCGTTCGGATGAACTGGAGACGAAATATATCAGAATTGAACATCACATGTTCAAAGATTACTAGTTTTAGACCTAAGTTTCTCGTTCGGATGAACTGGAGAAGAAATTTATCAGAATTGAACATCACAGGTTCAAAGATTACTAGAGTTAGACCGGAGTGTCTCGTTTGGATCAACTGGAGACGAAATATATCAAAATCGAACATTATAGGTTCAAAGATTACTAGAGTTAGACCAGAGTTTCTCGTTCGGATAAACTGGAGACGAAGTATATCATAATTGAACATCACAGGTTCAAAGATTACTAGAGCTAGACCTGAGTTTCTTGTTCGGATGAACTAGGGATAAAATATATCATAATTGAACATCACAGGTTCAAAGATTACTAGAGTTAGACTTGAGTTTCTCGTTCGGATGAACTGGAGACGAAATATATCATAATTGAACATCATAGGTTCAAAGATTACTAGAGTTAGACCTGAGTTTCTCGTTCAGATGAACTGGGGATGAAATATATCAGAATTGAACATAACAGGTTCAAATATTACTAGAGTTAGACCTGAGTTTCTGGATCGGATGAAATAGAGACGAAATATATCAGAATGAACATCAAAGGTTCAAATATTACTAGAGTTAGACCTGAGTTTCTCGCTCGGATAAAATGGAGACGAAATATATCAGAATTGAAATTTACAGGTTCAAAGATTACTAGAGTTCGACCTGAGTTTCTCGTTCGGATGAACTGGAGACGAAATATATCAGAATCGAACATTACATGTTCAAAGATTACTAGAGTTATACCTGAGTTTCTCGTTCGGATGAACTGGAGACGAATTATATCAGAATTGAACATCACAGGTTCAAAGATTACTAGAGTTAGACCTGAGTTTCTATTTCGGATGAACAGAAGACAAAATATATCAGAATTGAACATCAGAAGGTCAAAGATTACTAGAGTTAGACCTGAGTATATCGTTCAGATAATCTTTAGACGAAATATATCAAAATCGAACATCACAGGTTCAAAGATTACTAGAGTTAGACCTGAGTTTCCCGTTCGGATCAACTTGAGACGAAACATATCAGAATTGAAAATCACATGTTCGAATATTACTAGAGTTAGACCTGAGTTTCTCATTCCGATGAACTAGGGATGAAATAGGTCAGAATTGAACATAACAGGTTCAAAGATTACTAGAGTTAGACATGAGTTTCTGGATCGGATGAACTGGAGACGAAAAATATCAGAATTGAATATCACAGGTTCAAATATTACTAGAGTTAGACCTGAGTTTCTCGTTCGGATCAACTTGAGACGAAATATATCATAATTGAACATCACAGGTTCAAAGATTACTAAAGTTGGACCTGAGTTTCTATTTCGGATGAATAGAAGACAAAATATATCAGAATTGAACATCTGAAGCTCAAAGATTACTAGAGTTAGACCGGAGTATCTCGTTCGGATAAACTTTAGACGAAATATATCAGAATTGAACATCACAGGTACAAAGATTACTAAAGTTAGAATTGAGTTTTTATTTCGGATGAACAGAAGACAAAATATATCACAATTGAACATCAAAAGTTCAAAGATTACTAGAGTTAGACCTGTGTATCTCGTTCGGATTTAGACGAAATATATCAGAATTGAAAATCACATGTTCAAAGATTACTAGAGTTAGACCTGAGTTTCTCGTTCGGATCAACTTGAGACGAAATATATCAGAATTGAACATCAAAGGTTCAAATATAACTAGAGTTAGACATGGGTTTCTCATTCTGATAAACTTGAGACTAAATATATCAGAATTGAAAACCAGAAGTTCAAAGTTTACTAGAGTTAGACCTGATTTTCTCGTTCGGATCAACTTGAGACGAAATATATCAGAATTGAAATCACAAGTTCAAATATAACTAGAGTTAGACCTGAGTTTCTCGTTCTGATAAACTTGAGATGAAATATATCAGAATTGAATATCACAGGTTCAAAGATTACTAGAGTTAGATCTGAGCTTCTCGTTCGGATAAACTGAAGACGAAATATATCAGAATTAAACATCACATGTTCAAAGATTACTAGTTTTAGACCTTAGTTTCTCGTTCGGATGAACTGGAGATGAAATTTATCAGAATTGAACATCATAGGTTAAAAGATTACTATTTTTAGACCTGAGTATCCCTTTTGGATCAACTGGAGATGAAATATATCAAAATCGAACATTACAGGTTCAAAGATTACTAGAGTTAGACCTGAGTTTCTCGTTCGGATGAACTGGAGACGAAAAATATCATAATTGAACATCACAGGTTCAAAGATTACTAGAGTTAGACCCGAGTTTCTTGTTCAGGTGAACTAGGGATAAAATATATCATAATTGAACATCACAGGTTCAAAGATTACTAGAGTTAGACTTGAGTTTCTCGTTCGGATGAACTGGATACGAAATATATCATAATTGAACATCACAGGTTCAAAGATTACTAGAGTTAGACCTGAGTTTCTCGTTTAGAAGAACTGGGGAAGAAATATATCAGAATTGAACATAACAGGTTCAAAGATTACTAGAGTTAGACCTGAGTTTCTGGATCGGATGAACTGGAGACGAAATATATCAGAATTGAACATCACAGGTTCAAAGATTACTAGAGTTAGACCTGAGTTTCTCGTTCGGATCAACTTGAGACGAAATATATCATAATTGAACATCACAGGTTCAAATATTACTAAAGTTGGACCTGAGTTTTTATTTAGGATAAACTTTAGACGAAATATATCAGAATTTAACATCACAGGTACGAAGATTACTAGAGTTAGATTTCAGTTTTTATTTTGGATGAACAGAAGAAAAAAAATATTACAATTAAACATCGGAAGTTCAAAGATTACTAGAGTTAGACCTGCGTATCTCGTTCGGATAAACTTTAGACGAAATATATCAGAATTGAACATCACATGTTCAAAGATTACTAGAGTTGGACCTGAGTTTCTCGTTCGGACCAACTTGAGATGAAATATATCAGAATTGAATATCACAGGTTCAAATATAACTAGAGTTAGACCTGGGTTTCTCGTTCGGATCAACTTGAGACGAAATATATCAGAATTGAAAATCAGAAGTTCAAAGATTACTAGAGTTAGACCTGATATTCTCGTACAGATGAACTGAAGACGAAATATATCATAATTGAACATCACATGTTCAAAGTTAATAGTTTTAAACCTGAGTTTCTCGTTCGTATTAACTGGATAAGATATATATCATAATCGAACATTACAGGTTCAATCTTTACTAGAGTTAGACCTGAGTTTCTCATTCGGATGAACTGGAGACGAAATATATCATAATTGAACATCACAAGTTCAAAGATTACTAAATTTAGACCTGAGTATCTCGTTCGGATGAACTGGAAACGAAATATATCATAATTGAACATCACCGGTTCAAAGATTACTAGAGTTAGGCCTGAGTCTCTCGTTCAGATGAACTAGGGATGAAATATATCAGAATTGAACATAACATGTTCAAAGATTACTAGAGTTAGACCTGAGTTTCTGGATTGGATGAACTGCAGACGAAATATATATCATAATTGAACATCACAGGTTCAAATATTACCAGAGTTACACCTGAGTTTCTCGTTCGGATGAAATGGGGACGAAATATATCATAATTGAAATTAACAGGTTCAAAGATTACTAGAGTTCGACCTGAGTTTCTCGTTCGGATAAACTGGAGACGAAATATATCAGAATCGAACATCACAGGTTCAAAGATTACTAGAGTTAGACCTGAGTTTCTCGTTCGGATGAACTGGAGACAAAATATATCAGAATTGAAGATCACAGGTTCAAAGATTACTAGAGTTAGACCTGAGTTTCTATTTCGGATGAACAGAAGATAAAATATATCAGAATTGAATATCAGAAGCTTAAAGATTACTAGAGTTAGACCTGAGTATCTCGTTCGGATAAACTTTAGACGAAATATATCAAAATTGAACATCACAGGTTCAAAGAATACGAGAGTTAGACTTGAGTTTCTCATTCGGATCAACTTGAGACGAAACATATCAGAATTGAAAATCACAGGTTCAAATATTACTAGAGTTAGACCTGAGTTTCTTGTTCCGATGAACTGGGAATGAAATATATCAGAATTGAACATAACAGGTTCAAAGATTACTTGAGTTAGACATGAGTTTCTGGATCGGATGAACTGGAGACGAAATATATCAGAATTGAACATCACAGGTTCAAATATTACTAGAGTTAGACCTGAGTTTCTCGTTCGGATCAACTTGAGACGAAATATATATCAGAATTGAACATCACAGGTTCAAATATAACTAGAGTTAGACCTGGGTTTCTCATTCGGATCAACTTGAGACGAAATATATCAGAATTGAAAATCAGAAGTTCAAAGATTACTAGAGTTAGACATGATTTTCTCGTTCAGATGAACTGAAGACGAAATATATCAGAATTGAACATCACATGTTCAAAGTTACTAGTTTTAGACTTGAGTTTCTCATTCGGATGAACTAGAGATGAAATTTATCATAATTGAACATCACAGGTTCAAAGATTAATAGTTTTAGACCTGAGTTTCTCGTTCGGATTAACTGGAGACGAAATATAACAGAATCAAACATTACATGTTCAAAGATTACTAGAGTTAGACCTGAGTTTCTCGTTCGGATGAACTTGAGATGAAATATATCATAATTGAACATCACAAGTTCCAAGATTACTAGAGTTATACCTGAGTATCTCGTTCGGATGAACTGGAGACGAAATATATCATAATTGAACATCACAGGTTCAAAGATTACTATAGTTAGACCTGAGTATCTCGTTCGGATGAACTGGAGACGAAATATATCAGAATTGAACATCAAAGGATCAAATATTACTAGAGTTAGACCTGAGTTTCTCGTTCGGATGATGCAGTTGCAGGATTTCCTACACTACACCCTTGTCAAGAATGTATGAAAACTAAGCCATAATTGTGGATGAACAACAACACTTTTATTAATTCACTTTCAGGAAGATTTACAAGAAATATTGAAACTCAGAAGTACAACCTTATTTCTGAAGTTTCTCTCTCCTCAAAATTCTCTCAGCTCTCAAAAATGCATCTCTTTTTTTCTGGATCTATCGTGCTCTTTATATAGGAAAACATATAGTGGAAGACAGCTAAGATTTCCCCTTAATTCAGATCTACTCTGCAATCTTATCGCGATCGTTGCAATATTCCCTATCGCAAGAATGATGGCCATCGCAGAATCAACACATTCTTCTTTTACTTCTTCCATCATCAGTTTCTTTTAATTGTTCTGCAATGCTCGTGAAGCGTTGTTGAAGAATCGTCAGTAACGCTCGCAGAAACGTTGTTAATATCGCAGGAATAGTGTTGTAACGATATTCTGGTACTATATCTTGCCTCTTCTCATGTCTTTTCTGCGAAGAAGAGAAGATCATGAGAATTAAGAATTCCATAATCACTTATCTTTTCTTCTTTCCCATTCTGACACGTTTCTACGTCCTTCGCCAGCTGTTTTCACGAGTTTCTTTCTACCAATAATTTTTTGACACGTCTTCAGAATCATTCGATCTGACCATCCACGTCTTTCCTTTGCATTAATTGCCTTCATCCTTTTCGAGAATTTTCTTCTTCTATAAATACTCTTCTCATTCCTCTTCTTTTCTCTTTTACTTTCTTCTTCCTTCTCCCCATATTCTCTCTGCAATTTTTACTGTCCTTCCGCAAATTGCGCTTTTATAACCACTGTGATTTATTTATTCTTTTCAACTTTTTCCTCCATTCCATACTTAAAATGGTTGCTACTGGTGCTAAAAATTTGAAGGCCTTCAATAAAATGCGCGAGAGACTTAGAACTAAAGGTTTTAATTTGTCTTTAATTCCAGATCAAGATTCTAAATCAGAACTTTCCCTTAAACTGTTCACTGATGATCAATGTTCTCGCGAAAAAATCATAGTATTGCTAGGAAAACTTGAAGCTGGTCTTCCCATCCCTCTTTATGATCCTGAGCTCCCGCTGTTTTATCAAATAATCTCTGACGAGAGATTCTCATGAGCAATATACCAATTGGGTGGGGATTGCATCAGATTACTACTTGAATATGCTTCTCGTGGCGCTGGTAAAGGAACTCGCTACCCCAAGGCTCCAAAGAATCCTTTGTTCACAGATGTCCCCATTGTTTCTTGCGATTATACTGTGAACAACTTTTTTGTAAACTATAAAATTGTCCCTATGAAGAGGTATAGTACATGTTGGGGTGTTCGTTTGAAGAAAGAGAAGGTCACTGGTGACAATGCTCTTATGATGGATATTGACTTTCATATATTCTCTCAATTTTTCATATTATTAACGTTTATCATCTTCTTTATATTCTCGCCAATGTCTTCTTTATATTCTCGCTAACTATTTTGGTTTTTCTCAGATTGATAGGATGAAACTCAGTTATAAAGCTCTTAGGAAACCCAGCATTCGCCTGGCTTTGATGTCTTTCACAGATGAAATAAGAAATATTTCTTTATAAGTTTTTACAATATATTTTTGCCCCTATTTCTTATCTTCATCTGTGCTCGCAGGAAATTGAAGAGTTAGAACTATTGCCTCCGGCAAATATCATGGATAATTCTTCAAAGGAACCATCTGGGAAACCTGTAAAGGAAAAGTCTACTACTTCTTCTAGGGGAAGACCTTCTGCCCCTCGCAATGATGAATCTAGCGATCCTCCGCTAAAGAAAATAAAAACTTAACCTTCTTCTTCTTCTTCAAATCCTCCATTAATTCCGGAGAATCCAAGTGCTGGTTTTGACGAGGATTTTAATGCTGGTGGTTTTCCTTCAATAAGAAATTCTTCTTCTTCTGATTCCTAAATGACTCATCGGTCCAGAATTTTTAGCAATATTTCCAATAGCATGACCTCTAATGGAGAGGATGAAGTTATTGAAAAGACATCTCAAGCTCTCGCTAAAGTTTACGATGCTCCTATCTTAGTAGATAATGATTCTCTCCAAGGAATCTCTAGATCACTGACTCCCAGTCTCTTGAATTCTCTTGGTGCTTTGGTATGTTTTCACTTCCTTAGTTTGTTTATTTTTCTTCATCGCTATATTTTAATTTGTTTTTCTTCTTCGCAGGTTGGAGGAGCTTCTTTTGCTGTTGCTTCTGATTTAGACAAAATATGCTTCTACGCTGAAGAGAAAGCTGCTAAAGTTGGCCAAGATAAAGAAAAACTAGAGTCTGAAGTTATTGAACTTCGCAAAAAGAATAAACAGATAGAGACGGAAGCTTCCGTTGATAAGCAAAAGATCGCTAATCTCGATAAAGCTAACCAAAAACTTTATGGTATGACTGATTTCCCTTCTCTCTTAATTCCTTTTATTCTATCGCAGCTTATTCAAGAAATCACTTTTAACTTGCAGATGTTTATGGTCTTACTGACGAGGCTATAATCTTTCAAACTTTTCCTGAACCTGTAGATGATCATACTCTTCTCGCTAGTCTTAATAATTCCTTGAGTAACTTCTCAGATGATAAGATTAACTCCCTCTCCATATATGAACTTAGATCCAAGTTTAATCTCTTAAAACTTGAACACGGATTCAATTTAGGCTTGACTGACAAATATAGACGCCTTTATTTTGATTCAAAGGAAGAAATAGATAAATTAAGGCAGAAGAATAGCGATCTTATTGACTAGAAGGATCTCGCCATAAAAAAGGGAGCTAAAACCTTAGCAGATTTTCATAAAACTCTCCTTGAAGTTCAAAAGGTTAGAGATAAACTTATCCGCGAGAATGAAGATCTTCCTGCAAGGGAGACTCAAATTCAATCTCATCTCCTTATTAATAGCGATGACGAGTTTGCCTGGGCTGCGAAGGTTCTTGACAATTCCAGAAATGACTTAGGTGTAAATGTTAGCCTTCAAGTCGAACAGGCGGCTCTAATTAGAGATATGATTTCTAACAGAGAAGGTTATTGGCTACTCTTCTTCTCGCTAATTTCTTGTTTTCATTATTCTCTTTTATAAAATTTCTAACTTGTTGTTATATTCTTGTAGAAGCTGAAAAAGGTTATCTTGAAAGAATCAAGGAGCTTGAACAAGAGAAGGATCAGCTCGCGAATACCCTTGCTGCTCGCAATTACAAATATTCACAACTGAAGAAGCAGTTTGGCATCACCAACGCGAACTTCAATAGATCTCTCATTGTCGTTCGCAATGATTCTGTTAAATTGGTCTGCGATGACCATGGAATTTCTCCTTCTATATACCCTGATCTTGTGAAAGAAGTACCCGCAGTGATTTCAAGTCTTGACATTTCTGATAGTGAGGCTGAAAATTCTGATGAGGATGAAAATGATAGTGATGACGAAGGTGAAAAGTCTGGTGGAGAAGAAAATAATGATGATAATGATAAAGGGGAAGCATCTGGAGATGAAGATAAGTCTGATAAGGAGGATCGCGATGGATCTAACTAGTTCTTCTTTTTATTTCTCCTTTTTCTGTAATATTGCCGTTAATTTGTCAATTTCTTTTGCCTCTTTTGTTTCTACCTGTAAGAATCAGAAAACAATTCTTTTTCTGCAAGTTAATCAATCAATATAACTATTATTCTTTTAATTATCTGCGTGCTTGTATCTATGCAATTTTTATATGATAGATGAATAATAATTTCATCGCTCCCATGCATTCCCATACTTGCCTCTATTATTTATCTACAATATAAAAATTGATTAAAGATTAAATCAAAATCAAAATTTTACCTTAATATTGGCGATCTTACCGTCAAATAATAGTTGCGTGAAATTGCAATTCTTATAACATCTGCGAGTATTATCGCAGTAATCTTGTGGTCTTATTGTGCCTTCCTAATTAAAGGTCTTATTTTGCCACGCTTCTTCTTTCTGCGACAAAATCGCAGGACGTCTTTACACTTGCATGTATTGACCCATTGATCTTGCCTTATCTTTCTTTTTTGATTATATTGCGATAATATGACAAGTCTAAGTTCTCTCGCAAGATCAAAGCCTCGTGATATTATCGTCTTGCGATGAAATCGAAGGACGTCTTTACACTTTCATGTAAAAACCCATTGATCTCATCTTAACATTTTTCTCGTGGCTTGTTGCCTCTGCATCATTTACGTTACGCGACAATATGACAGTCCTAAATGTTCTTACGATCATAAATCCCCATGACATTGCCGTCTTAAGACACTTATCAGCTCCCTAATGGAGGGTGCCACCCTTATCTTCCCCCTGGTTTCCCCTTCAAGGAGGGCACATCGGCCATACAAGACTAGCTCCCCCCATCCATATTTGCCAACAACCAGTTGTGTTCGCATCCTCTTGTCCTTTATGCCTATATGGCTTATAGTTACAAGATTGCACCCTAGTTGGGGTTTTCTTTAGGCCAAGTGCATTGTAGCCAAGACTTACCAAGGATGGAAAGAGAGTTTCGTACGCTCTGGGCACCCTTGGATCAACCGTGTACCTTGGCGCCTTGGTCATACTTTGCACTTCTTGGAAGAGATTCTCAGTTGTCCAACCAGGGTATAACCATATATAGTTGGAAATCCAAGATCTCTCTCCCGGATAGGTTTTCTTTAACCCCATCGTCTGCATGACTCAGGTTCCAGCAGCGGTATAACCTTATCGCTGAGTCATGTCCACAGATACCCCTTTTATGACGCGCTATTAGGTCATACATTTGCCTCTTGCGAAATTTTATTCGCGAACTAAGGTGCACGCCATGAAAGTTCGTCACATTCTTATGTCTCTGCGAAATTTTATTCGCGTTTCTCGCGAGTATTGTAACTCTGATAGAATTTCATAACTTTGATCATTTTGGTAAAGTTTTGCAATTCTTTCAAGCATAATATCTTGTTCAATTACATATTTTTCAAACAAATTATTCGCAGAGTTCTCTGAAGTTCATCATTTTACCTCTTTACTTACTATTTTCTGATTCTGCTTTTCTGCTACGTTTTGCTGTTGTTTTATTTTCTGTGAGACGCTCGTCATCAGCTTTCACATCTTCTTTTCGTTCTATTGCATCAATCATTAACCTTTCACATTTCTATCGCTGCTTAATTTTGCACTTCCAATTGCCATTCTTTTCAGCTCTTTCTTCGCAAGACTTTATATCGATTTCATAACATTTCTTGATTTCTCCCCAATCTCCTTTAATAACTCCGACACCTTTTGGATGAAGAAATTTGATACACTGGTGATAAGTAGATGCTACACCCAATATCCCGTGTAACCAGGGTCGTCCTATCAAGGTATTGTAAGGTGATTCGATGTCCACAACACAGAATAAGATTTTTGAAGATATTCCTTTTAACGGTATCTGCATTTCAATTTCCCCCTTTGGTTTGTTAGCTGTGCCATTAAAACCATAAATTTTGTATGTTGATGGAATTAGATCTTCGTCTCTTCCTCCCATGGTTTTAAAGGTATGATAAAATAAGATATCAACAGAACTCCTTGTATCTGTTAAGACTCTGTTGATGGCCCAAGAATCTTCAACTTTACTATCATTCTCTTCATCTTCTTCTTGCATTTGTTTTTGATTAATCTCTAATCGTACGACCAGTGGATTATCGTGTTGCTCGCCAACCTTAGGCACATCTTGCGCAGTGAAAGGTAGAGTTTGCTTCTGCCACTCCTCTAATGGCGAGGATCTCGCGATATTTAATATCTCTCTTCCATTTGTGTCTCTCGCGAAGAACCTGCTTAAGATATTGTCATGGAAGTCCTCTATAGTTCTGCGTGAATGTATAATAGAATTACAAAACAAATCCTTTGCTTTGGATCCAACTTCTATTACGAATGTTTCCGCTCCTTTTACAGCATTCACTCTGCGAGTTTCTGGTGCTGGCGGTAATTGCTGAGATTGTGGATGTCCTACTAGAAAATGATTTAACTTTCCCTGATCAATCATCCTCAAAATTATTCTCTTCACATTCCTACAATCGTTTACTGTGTGACCATGAAAATGATGATAAGGACAGAATTCTTGACTTCGATTGTTTGGATGGGGTTCTTTTCCCATGTTCCACGGAGAAGGTATATTTTCCATTAAAATGATAGCTTCCCAAATCTTTTCTATGCTAGTATTGAGAGCAGGCATCTTAATTTCTTCCCAGATTATCCTTTGATTACCTTGTCCTTTAAAATTATTCTGCATTTGTCCACCATAAGTCTCTTGAGATTGATCGAGTCTTTGAATCTTATTATTACCACCGCGATTAGAATAATTCTTCTCCCTTTCATATTCTTCCTGATCTCGACTGCCCATCGCTACTAATTTTTGTTGGTTATCAATGACCACTTTCTCCTGTTGTGGTTGCGAGGTGCTCGCTACATTATTTATCATTTTAGGGAGCAAACTTCTATTTGCCGCTAGCGAGCTGGTGTTCACAATTGGATATGATTCCATCTCATTTTGTTTCTGCTCCAAAGAAATATATTCTTCCTGTAGCTCTCGCAATTATGTCATGGTAATTGTATTTTTGATTCTGAAAATTTGAATGTACAGTAAATTAGTCGCAAACATTGCATTAATGAAGGATAGGATCAGGTATCTTTCTTCCACTCTTCCAGCCATTTCGATGCACATTGATTTCCATCTTATAGTTAAGTGCTTCAGACTCTCGCCAACTCTCTGTTTTAGTCCAAACACATCTTCAATGCCCGGCCGCGATGAATTATTGCTGGTATACGCTCCTAAGAATGTAGCTTGTAAATGATCAAAAGAAGTTATAGTATTCTTTGGTAACCCCTCAAACCATTTCAACGCCTCACCAGTTAAGCTAGATGCAAAATACTTGCATAATACAGCATCATGATTCTCCCACTGTAGCATACATCTAACATAAGCTTTAACGTGTTGAACGGCACAAGTAGTTCCATCAAAAATGCTGGTTAATGCTGGTAAATTGCATTTTGGAGGTATTCCTCTTAACTGTACTTCTTGAGTAAATGGATTCCTCGCAGCTTCTTCAATAGCTTCATCAAGTTTCCTTCTACCTCCTTCTCTTCTATTGCTTATCATTCCTCGCATTTCTGCTAATTCTCTCAAAATTTGCTCATTCTCAGCTGAGTTTTGTTCCATTAGCCTTTTTAACGCAGCTTCCCTTCTTCTGCGTTCTTGTCTTTCTTATCTTGCGAGATTTTGTGTATCTCCTTCTTCATCATCATCCTGTCTTTCTCTGCGATTTTCTCTTTCACCATCCTCTTGAAATCGCAATTGCCTATCTTCTTCTCTGCGAATTTCTTCATTTCTCCTCATTTCTCTTCGCTGTCTTTCTATTCTCCTTTGTATCTATAAGTGCGGGATTTCCTACAACACACCCCTTATCAAATCTTGATAACAATTCCTAGATCTAAATATAAAAATGGTGATAAACATACTAAATTATAAATAAACACCAAGATTTTTATGTGGTTCGATCAATGTGATCTACATCCACGGATCTTCACTATAATAATTTGTAACTACATTAATTTACATTTACAATCTCCATTAATGGAGTTCTTGGAAGAATTCTAGATCTAGTTTTGGGGAAGAAGATGATAAAGAAATTATATTTTCTCTCTCTAAAAACCCTCTATGCCAAATAACTTTCTCTCTCCTCTCAAAATTATCTCCCTCCTTTCTCTCTCCTGCTCTCTTCTTTATATAGGTATTTACATTGTGGATGACAGCTTATTAACAGCTCACATTTCCCCTAATTTCGGATCTGAACTCTTGCGGTAATATCGCAGCAACATCATTGTGATTCCTCGCAGGTTTCTATAATATCTCGCAGGATTTCTCTTGCAATATTTCTTGCGAGCTTTCTCTATAAAATCTTCACGTCTTTCTTCATGTTTTGTCTTCCGTCCTTTGTTGCGTCATTTTGGTAATCAATCTGCGACACTTGCCATGTGTGGTAGAAGTTTTCGCAAGAGCGTTGTTGTTGCGAGATTCTGCTAATATAGTATCCTATCATACTCCTCTTGAATATTATCATTATAGCGATTTTGTGTACATCTTCTTTCTCGATTTTCATGGTTATTTTGTCGTACTGCCTCTCGAAATTCTTGCTCTTCTACTTCTGCTCTTAATCTTTCTCTTTCGCAAGCCAGGCGCGCTTGTTCATTATAGTATCTTTCAATTTCTTCTTCAATTATTCTTTGATTCCTTTGATTCTCTCGCCCATGGAATATCCTCCTACCTTCTTATGGATTTTCTTCTTCAATTTGGTTGCTTCTTCCCTCTTGATTTCTATTGTCACGCAGATTATAACGATCGCCAATTATCTCTTCTTCTCTATGGTGTTGCTCTCCATTTAAATTTTGCACTTCTTCTCTAACATTTCTCATTGGGGAATTTCGCCTTGGTTCTTCCCTGAATGATCTTGAATTTGATCTTACAGTACTTCTTGACCTCCTTCTTTGTAACCTCAAATTCTCCATTCTTAGTTCATGATTTTGTCTTGTTAGATTCGCACGTTCCTCCCCTCTAATCTCCTTTCTTCCTGTGTTTTTTGCCTCAGATCATCTACTGTCCCATTTTCACAACCCACGTGAACTAATCCTCCAGCCATTCTTTCATTTCTTTCTCCTTCTTCTCCATTTCTTAATTGTCGATTTTTTGCTTCTTCCATTAAATCCGACCTCCAAGTGTGTACGCTCACTCTATCATAATCCACATCCCTATTTTGCGATTGTGCTTGTTGATTCGGCTGTTGATTTGAATTTTCTACTTCATTTCTTGTTCTATTTCTTCCTGATCTTATTCTTAAAGATTCTTATAATTCACCTGTTCCTTCACTTGCAAGTCTTTTGCTTCTCCTCACAGTTGTTGGTGGTTCTGATGTATTTCTTATCCTTCTAGCCATTTCTCCAATTCTAACAATTTTTTCAAATCTTAAAATTGCAATTTGAGATTTCTTAGACTGATTCTCCCTGTTTCTAGCGCCAAAATGTAGTTGCAGGATTTCCTACACTACACCCTTGTCAAGAATCTATGAAAACTAAGCCATAATTGTGGATGAAAAACAACACTTTTATTAATTCACTTTCAGGAAGATTTACAAGAAATATTGAAACTCAGAAGTACAACTTTCTTTCTGGAGTTTCTCTCTCCTCAAAATTCTCTCAGCTCTCAAAAATGCATCTCTTTTTTCTGGATCTATCGTGCTCTTTATATAGGAAAACATATAGTGGAAGACAGCTAAGATTTCCCCTTAATTCGGATCTACTCTGCAATCTTATCGCGATCGTTGCAATATTCCCTATCGCAAGAATGATGGCCACCGCAGAATCAACACATTCTTCTTTTACTTCTTCCATCATCAGTTTATTTTAATTGTTCTGCAACACTCGTGAAGCGTTGTTGAAGAATCGTCAGTAACGCTCGCAGAAATATATCAGAATTGAACATCAAAGGTTCAAATATTACTAGAGTTAGACCTGAGTTTCTCGTTCGGATGAAATGGAGACGAAATATATCAAAATTGAAATTCACAGGTTCAAAGATTACTAGAGTTCGACCTGAGTTTCTCGTTCGGATGACCTGGGGACGAAATATATCAGAATCGAACATCACATGTTCAAAGATTACTAGAGTGAGACCTGGATATCTCATTCGGATGAACTGGAGACCAAATAAATCAGAATTGAACATCACAGGTTCAAAGATTACTAGAGTTAGACCTGAGTTTCTATTTCGGATGAACAGAAGACAAAATATATCAGAATCGAACATCAGAATCTCAAAGATTACTAGAGTTAGACCTGAGTATCTCGTTCGGATAATCTTTAGACGAAATATATGAAAATTGAACATTACAGGTTCAAAGATTACTAGAGTTAGATCTGAGTTTCCCGTTCGGATCAACTTGAGACGAAACATATCAGAATTGAAAATCACAGGTTCAAATATTACTAGAGTTAGACCTGAGTTTCTCATTCCGGTGAACTGGGGATGAAATATGTGAGAATTGAACATAACAGGTTCAAAGATTACTAGAGTTAGACATGAGTTTCTGGATCGGATGAACTGGAGACGAAATATATCAGAATTGAACATCACAGGTTCAAAGATTACTAGAGTTAGACCTGAATTTCTCGTTCTAATCAACTTGAGACGAAATATATCTTAATTGAACATCACAGGTTCAAAGATTACTAGAGTTAGACCTGAGTTTCTCATTCCGATGAATTGGGGGTGAAATATGTCGAAATTGAACATAACAGGTTCAAAGATTACTAAATTTAGACCTGAGTTTCTCGTTCGGATCAACTTGAGACGAAATATATCATAATTGAACATCACAGGTTCAAAGATTACTAAAGTTGGACCTGAGTTTCTATTTCGGATAAACTTTAGACGAAATATATCAGAATTGAACATCACATGTACGAAGATTACTAGAGTTAGAATTCAGTTTTTATTTCGGATGAACAGAAGACAAGATATATCACAATTAAACATCGGAAGTTCAAAGATTACTAGAGTTAGACCTGCGTATCTCGTTCGGATAAACTTTAGACGAAATATATCAGAATTGAACATCACATGTTCAAAGATTACTAGAGTTAGACCTGAGTTTCTCGTTCGGATCAACTTGAGACGAAATATATTAGAATTGAATATCATAGGTTCAAATATAACTAGAGTTAGACCTGGGTTTCTCGTTCGGATCAACTTGAGACGAAATATATATCAGAATTGAAAATCAGAAGTTCAAAGATTACTAGAGTTAGACCTGATTTTCTCGTTCAGATGAACTGAAGACGAAATATATCAGAATTGAACATCACATGTTCAAAGTTACTAGTTTTAGACTTGATTTTCTCGTTCGGATGAACTGGAGATGAAATTTATCAGAATTGAACATCACAGGTTCAAAGATTAATAGTTTTAGACCTGAGTTTCTCGTTCGGATTAACTGGAGACGAAATATATCATAATCGAACATTACATGTTCAAAGATTACTAGAGTTAGACCTGAGTTTCTCGTTCGGATGAACTGGAGACCAAATATATCATAATTGAACATCACAAGTTCAAAGATTACTAGAGTTAGACCTGAGTATCTCGTTCGGATGAACTGGAGACGAGATATATCATAATTGAACATCACAGGTTTAAAGATTACTAGAGTTAGACCTGAGTTTCTCGTTCAGATGAACTGGGGATGAAATATATCAGAATTGAACATAACAGGTTCAAAGATTACTAGAGTTAGACCTGAGTTTCTGGATTGGATGAACTGGAGACGAAATATATATCATAATTGAACATCACAGGTTCAAATATTACTAGAGTTACACTTGAGTTTCTCATTCGGATGAAATGGGGACGAAATATATCAGAATTGAAATTAACAGGTTCAAAGATTACTAGAGTTCGACCTGAGTTTCTCGTTCGGATGAACTGGGGACGAAATATATCAGAATCGAACATCACAGGTTCAAAGATTACTAGAGTTAGACCTGAGTTTGTCGTTCGGATGAACTGGAGACAAAATATATCAGAATTGAACTTCACAGGTTCAAAGATTACTAGAGTTAGACCTGAGTTTCTATTTCGGATGAACAGAAGATAAAATATATCAGAATTGAACATCAGAAGCTTAAAGATTACTAGAGTTAGACCTGAGTATCTCGTTCGGATAAACTTTAGACGAAATATATCAAAATTGAACATCACAGGTTCAAAGAATACGAGAGCTAGACTTTAGTTTCTCATTCGGATCAACTTGAGACGTAACATATCAGAATTTAAAATCACAGGTTCAAATATTACTAGAGTTAGACCTGAGTTTCTCGTTCCGATGAACTGGGAATGAAATAAATCAAAATTGAACATAACAGGTTCAAAGATTACTAGATTTAGACATGAGTTTCTTGATCGGATGAACTGGAGACGAAACATATCAGAATTGAACATCACAGGTTCAAAGATTACTAGAGTTAGACCTAAGTTTCTCGTTCGGATGAACTGAAGACAAAATATATCAGAATTAAAAATCACAGGTTTAAATATTACTAGAGTTAGACCTGAGTTTCTCGTTCGGATCAACTTGAGACGAAATATATCATAATTGAACATCACAGGTTCAAAGATTACTAAAGTTGGACCTGAGTTTCTATTTCGGATGAAAAGAAGACAAAATATATCAGAATTGAACATCTGAAGCTCAAAGATTACTAGAGTTAGACCTAAGTATCTCGTTCGGATTAACTTTAGAAGAAATATATAAGAAATGAACATAACAGGTACAAATATTACTAGAGTTAGAATTGAGTTTCTATTTCGGATAAACATAAGACAAAATATATCAGAATTGAACATAGGAAGTTCAAAGATTACTAGAGTTAGACCTGAGTATCTCGTTCGGATAAACTTTAGATGAAATATATCAGCATTGAATATCACATGTTCAAAGATTACTAGAGTTAGACCTGAGTTTCTCGTTCGGATAAACTTGAGACGAAATATATCAGAATTGAATATCACAGGTTCAAATATAACTAGAGTTAGACCTGAGTTACTCGTTCCGATAAACTTGGGATGAAATATATCAGAATTGAACATCACAGGTTCAAAGATTAATAGAGTTAGACATGAGTTTCTGGATCGGATGAACTGGAGACGAAATATATCAGAATTGAAAATCACAGGTTCAAAATTACTAGAGTTAGACCTGAGTTTCTCGTTCGAATGAACTGGAGATGAAATTTATCAGAATTGAACATCACAGGTTCAAAGATTAATAGTTTTAGACCTGAGTTTCTCGTTCGGATTAATTGGAGACGAAATATATCATAATCGAACATTACAGGTTCAAAGATTAGTAGAGTTAAACCTGAGTTTCTCGTTCGGATGAACTGGAGACCAAATATATCATAATTGAACATCACAAGTTCAAAGATTACTAGAGTTAGACCTGAGTATCTCGTTAGGATGAACTGGAGAAGAAATATATCATAATTGAACATCACAGGTTCAAAGATTACTAGAGTTAGGCCTGAGTTTCTCGTTCGGATGAACTGGGGATGAAATATATCAGAATTGAACATAACATGTTCAAAGATTACTAGAGTTAGACCTGAGTTTCTGGATTGGATGAACTGGAGACGAAATATATATCTGAATTGAACATCATAGGTTCAAATATAACTAGAGTTAGACATGAGTTTCTCGTTCCGATAAACTTGACATGAAATATATCATAATTGAATATCACAGGTTCAAAGATTACTAGAGTTAGATCTTATTTTCTCGTTCGGATCAACTTGAGACGAAATATATCAGAATTGAAAATCACAGGTTCAAATATAACTTAAGTTAGACCTGATTTTCTGGATTGGATGAACTGGAGACGAAATATATATCATAATTGAACATCACATGTTCAAATATAACTAGAGTTAGACCTGAGTTTCTCGTTCCGATAAACTTGACATGAAATATATCATAATTGAATATCACAGGTTCAAAGATTACTAAAGTTAGACCTGAGTTTCTCGTTCGGATCAACTTGAGACGAAATATATCAGAATTGAACATCACAGGTTCAAAGATTACTAAAGTTGGACTTGAGTTTCTATTTCGGATAAACTTTAGACGAAATATATCAGAATTGAACATCACAGGTTCAAAGATTACTAGAGTTATAATTGAGTTTTTATTTCGGATGAACAGAAGACAAAATATATCACAATTAAACATCGGAAGTTCAAAGATTACTAGAGTTAGACCTGCGTATCTCGTTCGGATAAACTTTAGACGAAATATATCAGAATTGAACATCACATGTTCAAAGATTACTAGAGTTAGACCTGAGTTTATCGTTCGGATCAACTTGAGACGAAATATATCAAAATTGAAAATCAGAAGTTCAAAGATTACTAGAGTTAGACCTGATTTTCTCGTTCGGATGAACTGAAGACGAAATATATCAGAATTGAACATCACATGTTCAAAGTTACTAGTTTTAGACTTGAGTTTCTCGTTCGGATGAACTGGAGATGAAATTTATCAGAATTGAACATCACAGGTTCAAAGATTAATAGTTTTAGACCTGAGTTTCTCTTTCGGATTAACTGGAGACGAAATATATCATAATCGAACATTACAGGTTCAAAGATTACTAGAGTTAGACCTGAGTTTCTCGTTCGGATGAACTGGAGACGAAATATATCATAATTGAACATCACAAGTTCAAAGATTACTAGAGTTAGACCTGAGTATCTCGTTCGGATGAACTGGAGACGAAATATATCATAATTGAACATCACAGGTTCAAAGATTACTAGAGTTAGACCTGAGTTTTTCGTTCGGATGAACTGGGGAAGAAACATATCAGAATTGAACATAACAGGTTCAAAGATTACTAGAGTTAGACCTGAGTTTCTGGATTGGATGAACTGGAGACGAAATATATATCAGAATTGAACATCACAGGTTCAAATATTACTAGAGTTACACCTGAGTTTCTCGTCCGGATGAAATGGGGACGAAATATATCAGAATTGAAATTAACAGGTTCAAAGATTACTAGAGTTCCACCTGAGTTTCTCGTTTTGTTGAACTAGAAACGAAATATATCATAATTGAACATCACAGGTTCAAAGATTAATAGTTTTAGACCTGAGTTTCTCGTTCGGATTAACTGGAGACGAAATATATCATAATTGAACATCACAAGTTCAAAGATTACTAGATTTAGACCTGAGTATCTCGTTCGGATGAACTGGAGACGAAATATATCATAATTGAACATCACAGGTTCAAAGATTACTAGAGTTAGACCTGAGTTTCTCGTTCAAATGAACTAGGGATGAAATATATCAGAATTGAACATAACTGGTTCAAAGATTACTAGACTTAGACCTGAGTTTCTGGATTGGATGAACTGGAGACGAAATATATCATAATTGAACATCACAGGTTCAAATATTACTAGAGTTACACCTGAGTTTCTCGTTCGGATGAAATGGGGATGAAATATATCAGAATTGAAATTAACAGGTTCAAAGATTACTAGAGTTCGACCTGAGTTTCTCGTTCGGATGAACTGGAGACGAAATATATCAGAATCGAACATCACAGGTTCAAAGATTACTAGAGTTAGACCTGAGTTTCTCGTTCGGATGAACTGGAGACAAAATATATCAGAATCGAACATCACAGGTTCAAAGATTACTAGAGTTAGACCTGAGTTTCTATATCGGATGAACAGAAGATAAAATATATCAGAATTGAACATCAGAAGCTTAAATATTACTAGAGTTAGACCTGAGTATCTCGTTCGGATAAACTTTAGACGAAATATATCAAAACTGAACATCACAGGTTCAAAGAATACTAGAGTTAGACTTGAGTTTCTCATTCGGATCAACTTGAGAAGAAACATATCAGAATTGAAAATCACAGGTTCAAATATTACTAGAGTTAGACATGAGTTTCTCGTTCGGATGAACTGGAGACGAAATATATCAGAATTGAACATCACAGGTTAAAAGATTACTAGAGTTAGACCTGAGTTTCTCGTTCGGATGAACTGAAGACAAATTATATCAGAATTAAAAATCACAGGTTTAAATATTACTAGAGTTAGACCTGACTTTCTCGTTCGGATCAACTTGAGACGAAATATATCATAATTGAACATCACAGGTTCAAAGATTACTAAAGTTGGAACTGAGTTTCTATTTCGGATGAACAGAAGACAAAATATATCAGAAATGAACATCTGAAGCTCAAAGATTACTAGAGTTAGACCTAAGTATCTCGCTCGGATAAACTTTAGACGAAATATATAAGAAATGAACATCACAGGTACAAAGATTACTAGAGTTAGAAATTAGTTTCTATTTCGGATGAACATAAGACAAAATATATCAGAATTGAACATAGGAAGTTCAAAGATTACTAGAGTTAGACCTGAGTATCTCGTTCGGATAAACTTTAGAAGAAATATATCAGAATAGAATATCACATGTTAAAAGATTACTAGAGTTAGACCTGAGTTTGTCGTTCGGATCAACTTGAGACGAAATATATCAGAATTGAACATCACAGGTTCAAAGATTACTAGTTTTAGACCTGAGTATCTCCTTCGGATTAACTGGAGACGATATATATCAGAATCGAACATTACAGGTTCAAAGATTACTAGAGTTATACCTGAGTTTCTCGTTCGGATGAACTGGAGACGATATATATCATAATTGAACATCACAGGTTCAAAGATTACTAGAGTTAGACCTGAGTTTCTCGTTCGGATGAACTGGAGACGAAATATATCATAATTGAACATCACAGGTTCAAAAATTACTAGAGTTAGACCTGAGTTTCTATTTCGGATGAACAGAAGACAAAATATATCAGAATTGAACATCAGGAGCTCAAATATTACTAGAGTTATACAAGAGTATCTCGTTCGGATAAACTTTAGACGAAATATATCAGAATTGAACATCTCAGGTTCAAATATTACTAGTGTTAGACTTGAGTTTCTCGTTCGGATCAACTTGAGACGAAACATATCAGAATTGAAAATCACAGGTTCAAATATTACTAGAGTTAGACATGAGTTTCTGGATTGAATGAACTGGAGACGAAATATGTCAGAATTGAACATCACAGGTTCAAAGATTACTAGAGTTAGACCTGAGTTTCTCGTTCGGATCAACTTGAGACGAAACATATCAGAATTTAAAATCACAGGTTCAAATATTACTATAGTTAGACCTGAGTTTCTCGTTACGATAAACTTGAGACGAAATATATCAGAATTAAATATCACATGTTCAAAGATTACTAGAGTTGGACATGAGTTTCTCGTTCGGATGAACTGGAGATGAAATTTATCAGAATTGAACATAACATGTTCAAAGATAACTAAAGATTACTAGAGTTAGACCTGAGTTTCTCGTTCGGATGAACTGGGGATGAAATATATCAGAATTGAACATAACAGGTTCAAAGATTACTAGAGTTAGACCTGAGTTTCTGGATCGAATGAACTGGAGACGAAATATATATCAGAATTGAACATCACAGGTTCAAATATTACTATAGTTAGACCTGAGTTTCTCGTTCGGATGAAATGGAGACGAAATATATCATAATTTAAATTCACAGGTTCAAAGATTACTAGAGTTCGACCTGAGTTTCTCGTTCGGATGAACTGGAGACGAAATATATCTGAATCGAACATCACAGGTTCAAATATTACAAGAGTTAGACCTGAGTTTCTCGTTCGGATGAATTGGAGGCGAAATATATCAGAATTAAAAATCACAGGTTCGAATATTACTAGAGTTATACCTGAGTTTCTCCTTCGGATCAACTTGAGACGAAATATATCAGAATTGAACATCACAGGTTCAAAGATTACTAGAGTTGGACCTGAGTTTCACGTTCGGATCAACTTGAGATGAAACATATCAGAATTGAAAATCACAGGTTCAAATATTACTAGAGTTAGCCATGAGTTTCTGGATTGAATGAACTGGAGACGAAATATATCAGAATTGAACATCACAGGTTCAAAGATTACTAGAGTTAGACCTGAGTTTCTTGTTCGGATCAACTTGAGACGAAACATATCAAAATTGAAAATCACAGGTTCAAATATTACTAGAGTTATACATGAGTTTCTGGATCGGATGAACTGGAGACGAAATATATCAGAATTGAACATCACAGGTTCAAAGATTACTAGAGTTAGACCTGAGTTTCTCGTTCGGATCAACTTGAGACGAAACATATCAGAATTGAACATCACAGGTTCAAAGATTACTAGAGTTAGACCAGAGTTTCTCGTTCGGATCAACTTGAGACGAAACATATCAGAATTTAAAATCACAGGTTCAAATATTACTAGAGTTAGACCTGAGTTTCTCGTTACGATAAACTTGAGACGAAATATATCAGAATTAAATATCACAGGTTCAAATATAACTAGAGTTGGACATGAGTTTCCCGTTCGGATGAACTGGAGATGAAATTTATCAGAATTGAACATTACAGGTTCAAAGATTACTAGTTTTAGACCTGAGTATCTCGTTCGGATTAACTGGAGACGAAATATATCAGAATCGAACATTACAGGTTCAAAGATTACTAGAGTTAGACCTGAGTTTTTCGTTCGGATGAATTGGAGATGATATATATCATAATTGAACATCACAGGTTCAAAGATTACTAGAGTTTGACCTGAGTTTCTCGTTTGGATGAACTGGAGACGAAATATATCATAATTAAACATCACCGGTTCAAAGATTACTATAGTTACACCTGAGTTTCTCTTTCGGATGAACTGGAGATGAAATATATCATAATTGAACATCAAATGTTCAAAGATTACTAGAGGTAGACTTGAGTTTCTATTTCGGATGAACTGAGGAAGAAATATATAATAATTGAACATCACAGGTTCAAAGATTACCTTAGTTAAACCTGAGTTTCTCGTTCGGATGAACTGGAGACGATATATATCAGAATTGAACATCACATGTTTAAAGATTACTATAGTTAGACCTGAGTTTCTCTTTCGGATGAACTAAGGACGAAATTTATATCAGAATTAAACATCACAGGTTCAAAAATTACTAGAGTTAGACCCGAGTTTCTCTTTCGGATGAAATGGAGACGAAATATATCAGAATTGAACATCAGATGTTCAAAGATTACTAGAGTTAGACATGAGTTTTTTTTTTCATATGAACTAGAGAAGAAATACATAAGAATTGAACATCACATCATCAAAGATTACTAGAGTTAGACCTGAGTTTCTCTTCCGGATGAACTGGAGACGAAATATATCAGAATTCAACATCACGGGTTCAAAGATTACTAGGGTTAGACCTAAGTTTCTCGTCCGGATGATCTGGAGAAAAAATATATCGAAATTAAACATCACGCTTTCGAATATTACTATAGTTAGACCTGAGTTTGTATTTCGGATGAACTAGAGACGAAATATATCAGAATTGAAAATCACCGATTGAAAGATTAATAGAGTTAGACCAAAGTTTGTATTTCGAATGAACTGAGGAAGAAATATATCAGAATTGAACATCACATGTTCAAATAATACTAGAGTTAGACCTGAGTTTCTATTTCATATAAACTAGAGACGAAATATGTCAGAATTAAACATCACCGGTTCAAAGATTACTAGAGTTAGACCTGAGTTTCTATTTCGGGTGAACTAAAGTCGAAGTATATTATAGCTGATCTTCACAGATGCAAAGACTACTTGAGTTAGACCTGAGTTTATCTTTCGGATGAACTGGAGATGAAATATATCATAATTAAACATCAAAGGTTCAAAGATTACTAGAGTTAGACATGAGTTTCTATTTCGGATAAACTGAGGAAGAAATATATTAGAATTGAACAACACAGGTTCAAAGATTACCAGAGTTAGACAATAGTTTCTCGATCGGATAAACTGGAGATGAAATATATAAGAATTGAACATCATAGGTTCAAATATTACTAGAGTTAGACCTGATTTTCTCTTTCATATGAACAAGAGACGAAATATATCAGAATTGAATATCACTGGTTCATGGCTTGATGGGTTATTTGTAGTGAACCACCAGAATCTAAATTTTGAAGATAAGGAATTGAGATTGCTCCCTTAAATAAATCCTCAACATCTTCTTCTGAAATAATTGAAGGTGTAGTAGAATCTGAGGATTAGCTGCTCGAATCACCAGTATTAGAATTTTAGTTAGGCGCCTTTAACAAAGGAATATTATTTGAATTTAAGGTTCCCAATTCCAAAACTTGTATTCTTATAGCCTTTCTTTTAGGTTCAACTGGAAAATTTGGATTCAAATTTATTTTTGAAAAATCAAAGGAAAATTTGTTTCCTTGTTTAATACGCGAAGACTTCTCTTTACGTGAGTTTTGCCCCGAAATAGTCAATGACCGATATTGATTCAAATTTATCCAACTAATTTGGAAAGAAGAATTATTTTCCATAATTTTCTACCCTACAGATTTTTCCATTGTTGAGTCTCCATTTTTCACCGAAACCTAATCTTATTAAGTGATTGATCTACATAATTGCTAATGAATTTTGATGAAGAAACTTGAATTGGAAAAGAATGACCCCTGTAGAAGAACATAAAAGTGAAGTGTTGATTATCAAAATTGAAAACCTTTAGTCAAATAGCTGAAGCATCTTCCCATGATAATGTACTCGGATGAACTTCAATTTAACCTCCAAAATTAAAATCAATGTTATTGAATATAACTAATACCTAGAAATTAAAAGGAACTCCCTTAATATCAATCAAGTGTCCCTCAGACGATTTAGATGATGAAGGGATAATATTAACAAAAGACCACCATGTATATATTATTATTGTATAACCTTCGAAGGTACATAGACCTCTTTCCAAAATAATTTTCTTATGTTCCGAAGTGGAGAAAAAAAAAGCTATTTTCTCCTTAAAAGGAAAAACATCAAAAACACTGGCAAAAAAAAAAGCGATTTGATATTTCCTTTCCCAAACGACTCCATGAACCAACATAGTTTGAAGATTCAATAATGATTGATTGATTCCAATATGGATTAAAAGATATAGAAGTATTGTTTAACATGGTCATATTAGAATGATCATAGCATTAGAGAATTAGACTACGAAGTATAAAGATTATCTTTTGAACTACGTAGATATGACATCGACATAATCTTGTATATACTATTATGATTATATGAATGGGTTATGGTGAAGATTTTATCCTAGGAAACAATCTTTTACATTTGTGTTAGAGCATTGCTCGGTCAAACTCGCATGCATTACTATCTCAAGCATATTTGTCAATATTAGTGATCAAAACCCTAAAGTCTTCGATTTCTAGTATATTATAGCTAAGGTATCAGACTAGGATAGAAAGTATAGTTGATCTCAAGAACTCCATGGAAATCATCATACAATACGAAGGACTACTCAAGGAACCAGTGGATCTTCATCAACTGAAAGGTATGTGGAGACTTGAACTTATCTGTCACCCAAAAGTCTATATATTCTATCTCCTATCTTGATACAAAAGTCGTTCTGTTATATAGACTTAGATTATACACATGTGGATATTTCGAGCTAACCATATCTTGTTATCTATTTCTCAAAATATGTGTTGGTAAGGCTTACGCCTTAGCCAAGTTCATCTTTACATAGTGACGAAAGTCATGTTATGTTTCAATCACTTTGAAAATTTCTATGAAGAAAAATGGTTTGTGAATAACAACTATTTAACGTCCTATGAGAATGTTTCAATGATTGAAATGAGAGTTTAGACAATATAATCATTGGAGTATATAAGTATTGTTGTGGTAACACATACATGTATAAGTCCTTATTGCTTGAACCGAAGTTTGCGAACTTTATTAATTAAGTGAAACCGGAGTGTACATGAACTTCAATCCACGAACTCATCTTGCAAACTCAATCCATGATTATCTCTAGTGTAATACACAAAGATCTAAGAAATTGAAAAACTCTCTAACTAGTTCATTTGAGTCATTTGTACTAGTTATGGTGAAGAAGAATATGGTTGCTATGAAAGTTATCATATGGCTAACCTTTTGGTTAACTATTATTGAACCAACTAATGTAAAAGTTTGGGTACGGTTACAAGAACCTAAAATCATCTAAGTACATGTGTGTATAATAATCTATGTTTTTGATCAAACGGTTGATAAATATAAGCTTGAATCTAATCATCTTTCCATATAACAGTAAATATTGAATTCTTTGTTACTAAGCTAACATTGATTGCAAACCTTGATTTGAATACTATATAAGGGATAACTCTAGCAACTAGGGAAACTTAATACCTACACATTCTGCGCAATACTAGTTTTCTAAAGATAGAGTCGATTCTCCTTTAACCTTTGTTTTTATTCTTCTAAAACCAGGTTAACAACTTAAAGACTTCATTGGGATTGTTAAGCCAGACCGATACTACTTTTCTTGTAGTTGTGTGATCTGATCTTGATGTTTCTATCATACGAGTATAATTGTAATAATTGTCTTGAGATTTATTTATTCGATAGGCAAGATATAAAAGTAGTCACAAACACTTCGTCTCATCGTTTGTGATTCCTCAATAATCCTCTTCTCTGCGTAGATTATTTTTATTGTGAGGTGATTGATAAACTGAGTTGTTCTTCCGGAATATAAGTCTGGTTTTATCAATTGGTTCCTGTTCACATTCATTTATCAAAAGACGGAACAAAACTCTTAGGTATATTCGTGGGAGACGGATTTATCTATTACTTGTAGACTTTTTTGTGTGATACATATTTGTTTATTAAAGTCTTCGACTTTGGGTCGTAGAAACTCTTGGTTATGGGTGAGATCAACTAAGGGAATCAAGTACGTAGCATCCTACTGGGATAAGATGCATAGGAGCATAACTGTACTTTGGATTAGTGTGAGATTAATTGGGGTTCAACTACAATCCAGACCGAAGTTAACTTGGAGTAGGCTAATGTTTGTAGCGTCCTAATACAGTGTATGTTTAATCTGGAATTGGTCCCGGGGTTTTTCTGCATTTGCGGTTTCCTCGTTAACAAAATTCTAGTGTCTGTGTTATTTCTTTTTCACATTATATTTTGTTATATAATTCAAATAATACAAGTTGTGCGTTGATCAATTAGAATATCCGACCTTATTGGTTGTTGATTTAAATTGATTGACACTTGGATATTGGTCTTTGGTCCCATCCAAGTTATCTCTCTAGTATTTAAATTGAGACTCGCAAGTTTGCTTGAGTAAGATTTAATCGAGAGATTGGGATAATAACTCCTTGAGATATTTTTTATTGATTAAATCTTACTGTCTAGTTGATTCTTTAGAAAGTAACTCGGAGTTGTCCATACAGATTGCTAATCGAAATATTTGGTGTGGTTGTTAGACCCCCGCTTTTTTAATTTTTTTTAAAGGAAGTACATTCATGAACTTATTTTACGAATCGAAAGGGAAATCGTTAGGCTTATTGGTACGGCTATTCATTGAAAATATTTGGATTACTAATTTGTGTAAGATGGTAGAACCGATCGTAACTTTGTTATATATGTAATGTAGAATGGTAGGGGTGAAAGCAAACTAGTTGCTGGAGATGAGAACAGACTTTAAGTTTCGTCGGAAACTTAACAAGATCTGATTGAGAAATCAAGACTTGAGTTTAATGATTGATATCTCTAGAATTTTCCATACATAGATTCGAACATTCATACTTGAATTTTTAGAATTTTAGTTTTTGTTTTGGGGGGTTCGTAGATCGATTGTTTTGCACACAAAGGTACGATCTTTATTCTTATTCATACTTGATTTCTGATGATGAATCAATTTTTTTCTGCATGTTTAATTTGATTCATGATATATCAATAAAAAAAATTATGAAGAAAAACTTTGATGCTTGCATTTAATTCTGTGGGTTTTTGATTATTGATGGTTTTTTTTTTTTTTTGCAGAGGGACTGAATTGCTTGACATATGGAGATTTAAGATTTGTAAAGGAAGAAAAGCTGGTTGTTTATGTCAATCGATTAATGGGTTAGTGACGAATTGAAGATGAAGCTAAGAAATCAGAGAAGAAAAATTGAAGGGTCTGCCGAAGAGATGTATGTAGCTGCCGTTGAAGAATTGAAGCGCCATCACTATTTTCTCTTCTCTTTGTGAAATTGGGGATATAAACCATAGTTGATTTTTTTGATAGATGGTTGGCTAATTGAAGTGTTTTATTTGTGTTCTGATGCTGAATTTGAAGCTTGTAGTTCTTTGTATGCAATTAGAGGTGGATAATGGATAATGGTGGTGTTTTTTTTTTTTTTTTTTTTTTATAAATATCGGTAAAAACCGGTACCTGTCTTGAACCGTACCGGAACCGGAAGTACAGGTACAACACTAGGTACAGGGACCGGTCCTCGAAATGAGGTACCGGTCAACAGACTCAACACCAAATATTTTGTAATTGTAATTGATGGATCATTTTCTCTATAAACATCACCATCAACACTATGTTGTTTGGTTCATTTCTATTTTCTAATACCGAGATAATAACAGCTGGCTAGATATTCTCAACAATCAACTACCAAGAGACAATAATTGAACCACATTTCTACCTACAAAAAAGCTTAACGAACCTGGGAAAAAAACAGAGGGGAAACCTGGGTGAGAGAAAAAGAAGGCGGGCCCCACATCTTTTTTAACCGGCCCCTGTTAACTCCCCCGGGGCCCACCGAACCGTGAGGGTTCGGTTTTGGGGGAGTTTTTCCCCGGTTCGTGTAGCAGCGCTGTTCTACCTAATACCAAAAAAATTAATGTCGGGGTTAGTGAGTTGTGAGCTGTTCGCTGGACATCATATTCCAATATGTTTATTATAATCCAATTAGTATAAGCTAATTAATCTCATGTAATGGGCACAAAGCTCGGACTTTTCATATTTAAGCTAGTAATAACTTATAGACATCCATTCGCTATAGTGCTTCAGAAAGAAAAAAAAAAATCTATTCGTAGTAGCTCCCTGGATATTCTTCTTTCGCCGGTGCCTGAGATACATACACATATTACAAAACATGGAAGCAGCTCCGACAGCTACAACAGTAGAGCACCTGAAGAATATCTTATATGCCAGCAACTACGAAAACTGGAAACTTTGTGTGCAAAACTACTTAATACGTCAAGGTCTTTGGGGTATCATTGACGGAACTGAGTCACAACCACAGATACCTTCCCAGCAAGCTGTTGATGATAAGTTCAAAACTTGGATATTGAAAAATTCTATGGCTCTTCAGGTGATTAAGCTATCATGTGGAACAGAAATGCTTTCTTATATTACTTATGAAGATTCCGCTAAAGCAGCTTGGGAGAAGTTAGCAACAACTAATTTTAATTTTGTACAACCTGCAAACGAAACAAGTGGTAATCCAGCAATCACAGAACAATTAGAGGAAGGTACATATCGATGGATCTTTAATTAGTCCTTTTGATTTGATTCACACGTTAACAACTATTTACAGATTTTAAAAACCCATACGGTACGTGGTTGGGTTATTGTATTTTTGGTATAGTTGCATGGCAGCAAGTAGGTAATAAATGTGAAATTTTGATATAGGATTGAGTTCATAAACTGTGTGGTGCTTAAGATGTTTGGGCTTTTTTGTGTTTCTGTTTTGCAGAGAATAATTATACTTTGCATGTTGGCCTTTACAAAGCTCTAGATAGAAATGACTGGGAATGTGCAAAATTATATCTGGAAGACCACCCGAATGCAGTGAGTGCAAGAATTATATCAACAGGAGAGACGGCTCTTCATGTTGCTGCGAACTCTGGAAGAGTACATGATGCCAAAAGAAGCTTTGGAAATAAAAAGTCATAGTGGTATCACTGCTCTTTCACTAAGAGCAGTTGAAGGATCCGCAAAAATTGCAAAGCTGATGGTTGAAAAGAATAGCAATTTATTGCGAATTCAAAATAGACACAATCTCATTCCTCTTGTTGTCTTTGCAATTAATGGAAATGAGGCTTTAATGCGATATCTATACTCAGTGACCCCCAAGGAAGAATTAGATCCCAAAGCTGGTAAAAATGGTGTTGTTTTTCTTACATCTGCAGTTGCGGCTGATATATACGGTAAGAATTAAATGAGGTAATTTGTTAATTAGGAGTACTTCATTGCAATATGATGTTATGTTCATCATCACGACTACACTTCTATAGATGTTGCGTTGGATGTTCTACAACTTTACCCCCAACTGGCCACTGCTCGAGATTCTGATGGAATGACTATCATCAGTGCATTAGCCAGAAAACCTTCGGCTTTTCCAAGTGGAAATCGACATGGATTTTTACAGCAGTTTATCTACACATGTTAGTCTATCTTTATCTTTATGTCTATATATTTTGGTGCAAACCAGTGTCAGCTTCTCTGAAAATCAGTTAAAATAAAGAAAAATATATGACTTCATTTTGGAATAAATTTATGATATGGCCGGTTTTCAGCCATCCTTGTGGAGCTTGACCATTTGTATCGAGATATTATTGAAAGAAGTCAGCACAATATACAAATAGAATCAGAGCCCAACGTGCAAAAGTTCATCAAAGGTGATCTTCGAATGAAAACATTTCAGTTAATCTTCTTCTTTCGTCTTTATTTATTTATTTATGTTGGGTCTTTCTTCATTTTCGGCCTTGCGTGTTCACCACTGTATATGCATGGTTGAGATTTATTATGAGATAAATCTCATAGTCACATATACTGCGGACTCTAGACTGCATTATTGTTAGAAAATGTACTGGCAGTATCCTAATTTGTGGCACTTAACAACATTTCAGTTAGAGAATATGGACGGGTTTGAAAAGCTCTTGTACGACTAGGTATGTCCGATAATTTGCTTCTACTTTGATTATGAGGAGTGCAAATTTCAACACCCACACATGAAGTAATCACACCTAAATATTAATCGCCATCCTCACTGTTATCTTATATATAGTTCCAGGTGTCAAACAAATATATGAAAAGAAGGTGATGCATGTACAAGCCCTTGAGCTACTCAAAGTTATTTGTCCTCAGATTTCTAACCTGAATGTCCAGCAACTTAAGAACGCTGGAGTATATAATGCAATATTTTGTACAGCAAGTTTTGGGATTATTGAGTATTTCAAGGAGCTTATTAATGCAAGTCCTCATCTGATATATAGTACAGATAAAAGTAAAGGTGGGATAGGATTATTCGAAGAAGCTGTTCTAGCTAGGCAACACAATATATATAACTTCATATCTCAGATGGGTATAAAGAATGATAGGGCTAGTGGTATGAGTGACACCGGTAACAACCTTTTGCATTTTGCTGGATTTTTGGCACCACCGTCTCAGCTTGAGAGAGTGTCTGGTGCTGCTTTACAAATGCAAAGGGAGATACAGTGGTTCCTGGTATGACTACTAATTTCAAGAACTCATCACTTGCATTTATAATCAAAATATAACTTCACTCTAAATTTTTTACTGAACTTACATTAGATGTTTAATGCGTCAAACATGTGAATCAATGGAAAATAGATAACCACCAGTCTACAAATATCTAAATTATAAGCAAGCATACAATCATGAAAAACAAAGAAAAATACTCTTTGCCTGTCTTGGGTCACATTATTAGTGCCCGGAGGTTCCTCAAGGCACTCAGTTCGAGCACCTTGGAGCGAATCAGGCGAGATTGCATTTTATAAGGAAATGAAGGGAGGGAAGGCACCCACCTAATGAGTCGTGCGTCTTGGGCACATATATAGACAAGCGCCTAGCTTTCCTTTGACAGCAGCGTAAATTTTTGTTCACTCATATGTAAACTAACATTACTGATCATAAAACAAAAATATATGTAGGAGGTGGAAGAATTGGTGCAACCAAAATTTAGAGAGATGATGAATGACGATGGTAAAAAACCTAGAGAAGTGTTTAGAGAAGAACATAAATCATTGGCTGAAAGAAACATCTCAAGCGTGTATGGTTGTTGCAACTCTCATTGCCACGGTCATGTTTGCAGCTGTTTTTACAGTACCAGGTGGAAACAATGGAGATACAGGAACGCCCATTTTCTCAAAGACAAGGACTTTTTATGTCTTTATGATTGCCGATTCAGTTTCACTATTTGCTTCCTGTACATCTGTTTTGATGTTCTTTGCAGTACTAACATCGCGCTATGGTGAAAGAGACTTTTTAAAGTCTTTACCGCAAAAGTTGGTTCTTGGTTTCGTTTCTCTGTTTGTCTCTATTGCAACTATGATGACGGCTTTTGGAGCAACCCTTGTTATTGTTCTTAATGGTACTGTAACTTGGGTTTACATTCCTGTGACTTTGTTGGCGAGCATCCCGGTCTTACTATTTGGTTTGTTACTGTTATTAATTGTGAATATGAAACACATGTTAGCTTCTAGAATGGATGGCTTCTAGAATGGCCATTATTTTCTTCCTCCCTTATTTCTTCTTCCTCCCCTTTTTGACAACATCCCTTATTTTTTTTTCCTTTCCTTTTTGACAATATGTCTTTTGTAATGTATATAAATAGGTCACCTTGTAAAGAATCAGATACACAATCAATACACAAATTATGAAGTGAGAACTTTAAGTTTTTGTCATGGTATCAGAGCCTAGTATCCAAAAATCCTAGTATCCAAAATCCTTTATGTTATCGTTCAATATGTCGCGTGAAGATTATCAACCTATCACCGTAAAGTTTGATGGAAAAAACTATAACCATTGGTCCTTCCTTATGAGAAGTTTCCTCAAAGGAAAATCTATGTGGAAATATATTGATGGTAAAGCCAAGAAGCCCAGTGCTGTCTCTACTGGTGCTGTTATTACAGATAAAGAAGTTGATCCTAGCAGCAAAGACAAAGGAACTGAAGGAGAAAGCGTTGAATACTGGGAGATCAACAATCACAAGATACTCACATGGATAAGCAATACAGTAATCACCTCCATAAGTATGCAACTTACTGGTTTTGAGACTGCCAAAGACACATGGGATTTTCTTTCAAAAAGGTATACCCAAATCAACTTTGCTCAACGTTACAAACTAGAACAAGATATTCGTTCTATGAAGCAGCAGATGGATCAGTCAATCTCAGACTTTCATTATGAGATGTCAATTATATGGAATCAGCGAGCACTGATGGAACCCAATTGGACTATAAATATCGAACCGTGGCGTAAATACGAGAAGAGTCGCGACTGGTTCAACTCCTAATGGCGTTAAGAGATGATTTTGAGACTGTAAGAGCTTCAATCCTTCATCGATCTCCTCTCCTCTACCAGTAGAAGCCGCATTGTCTGATCTTATTACCGAAGAAACTCGAAAAGGATCAAGTCGAGATACCTGCTGTGTTTGCCGTTCCTTCGCGTTGAGGTTTTAATAATACACAACTCTCGTAGAAACTACCGTGACATGTCACAGGTTCAGTGTTACAACCGCAAGAAACCCGGTCACTTGGCCAAGAACTGCACTTTACCAACAACACGAGTATGTCACAAACATCAGCATCTCAAATTCCAACTCACCAAGGATCAAACTCATAAATTCAATGCAATTATTGTAAAGAACCCTACCATACAAAGAGGAAACTGTACATCTCCATTTTCAAGAAACATGAGAGAAAGAAGAAGGTTAAATGGAACTGCATACACATCTATGCCTTCCATTCTTGCAGCACCTGTGTTAGAAATAAGCCCTGAATCATCATCATCTACATCAAATAATCTTGCTGATATTCAAGAGATGCTCAAACAAGCCCTTGCAATTAGTAATAATAATTCTACAACAACATCTGCTTTTTCAGTTCCTACAGGTACCTTTTGAAATGGTTGGTTTCTTGACTCAGGTGCTTCTAATCATATGACATTCAATTCTAATGTATTTGAAAGCAAGCATCCTATTGTTACACCTAAAATCCAAACTGCGGATGGATCCGAAATAGCTTCTAGTCATATTGGACATGTTAAAGTCTCAGATAAAATACGTATACCTGATGTGTCACTTGTTCCAAAGATCAAGGTGAATCTTATATCAATTGGGTAACTATGTAATCAGGGTTTTAACATTTATTTCTTCTCCTTTGGTTGTGTAATACAGGATCCCAGGACAGAGAAGCTTGTTGGGATAGGCCGTAGAGTTGGCAGATTATATCTCCTTGAAACTCTCATTGTTCCTCAACAATCAAAGAATGAACTTACTGCTGCAGTTGCAAACTCCCTTCTTTCTACTGTGTCCCCATTTATGTCTTGGCATTCTAAGATAGGCCATGTCTCTTTTTCGCGTCTTACATATATGATCAATAAAGGACTGTTAGGAACAATTCAAGTTGATAAAGAACCTTATTGCATTTCGTGTAAGTTGGGTAAACAACCTGCGCTTCCTTTTAATAATAGCGTTACACATTCAGTTGAACCTTTTGATCTTATTCATTCAGATGTGTGGGGAAAGTCTCCCATTGCCTCTAAGGGAGGTGCTTTATATTATGTTATCTTCATTGATGATTTTTCTCGTTTTACATGGCTATACCTTTTCAGTTCCAGATCAGAATTTTTGAAAATATACACAGATTTCTCTAGAATGGTCAAAACTCAATTTAGAAAATCCATTAAAACTTTATGTGCTGATCAAGGAGGTGAATACATATCAACTCCTTTCAAAGAATTTCTCAAAACAGAAGGTACTATTCTTCAGTTATCTTGTACAGAAACTCCAGAACAAAATGGTGTAGCAGAAAGAAAACATCGTCACATCATAGAGACAGCTAGAACCCAACTTATTTCAAAGATCAGGCCCATCTAATTTTTGGGGTGAGTCAGTCCTCACTCGCAGTTTACACAATAAACCGCATTCCATCTATAGTCACAGGATGAATATCACCTTATGAACGTCTCTATGATAAGAAACCTAATTATTCTCGAGCTTCGTGTCTTTGGTTCAACTTGTTTTGTTCTTCTCTACGTAAAGAGAACGAAACAAACTCAAGAAAAAGAATGCTATTTGTGTGTTTTTAGGCTATGGTATTGAACAAAAAGGTTATCGTTGTTACGATCCAGAGATTCGACGCTTACGTGTTTCTCGTCATGTTACATTTTGGGAAAATATACCTTTTTGGTCTCTTCCTAGTATCAAGTCTTCTACTCTAGAACAGTTTACGTATCTAGATCCTTTTGAGGATATATCTCTATCCAACTCTCAGCCTACAATTATTCCATCAACCACCACATGTCACTCCTCTTGAAAATTTCAAAACTCCACATGACCACTCTATGGAAAATCCCGACATTGCTTCTCCGTAAGGGGATCTTGTACCTGAAAATGATGTTTTGCCTCCACGAACTCGTCGTCCACCAGCCAGGTTTGCATATTATCATTGTTCTTTGTCATCCATTTTATCTATGCATGAACCAAAATCATACAAGGAAGCATCTTTAAGTCCAGTCTGGCAAACATCTATGGGGGAAGAACTCACAGCACACAAGGACGCTGGTACATGGGATATGGTTGACTTACCACCAGGGAAAACAGTTATTGGAAGTAGATGGGTGTACAAGATCAAAACAAATTCAGAAGGCAAGATAGATCATTACAAATCTCGTTTGGTTGCTCAAGGATATACCCAAGAATATGGTATAGACTATGAAGAAACATATGCTCCTGTTGCTCGTATGACAACGGTACGTACTCTCCTTGTTGTTGCTTCTGCTCATAATTGGAATATGCATCAAATGGATGTCAAAAATGCCTTCCTTAATGGAGAACTTCGAGAATAAGTGTATATGAGACCACCACCAGGAATGGTTCATTCTCCAAATCAAGTATGTAAGATTCGTAAAGCCTTATATGGACTTAAAAAAGTACCACGAGCTTGGTTTGAGAAGTTTTCTAATGCTATCCTTCAGTATGGATTTAATCAAAGTTCTTATGATTCAGTAATGTTTACTCGATCAACTAAGAAGGGTATGGTTATTCTCCTCTTGTATGTTGATGATATGGTTATCACAGGTGATGATCTAGAAGGAATTATTGCTCTGAAACTTCATCTTAGTTCATGCTTTGAAATGAAAGACTTAGGTTTTTTAAGGTATTTTCTTGGTATCGAGGTCGATAAGTCATCTGATGGTTATTTCATCTCACAAGTAAAGTACGCCTCCGAAATTCTTCAACGTGCTGGGTTAACAGAGATAGTAAAACTGCAGATACACCTCTTGAACTAAATGTGAAGCTTAATCCCTTCGAAGGAAAAGTTTTATCCAATCCTACATTATATCGTCAGCTTGTGGGAAGTCTAAATTACTTGACTATCACAAGGCCAGAAATCAGCCATGCAGTTCATGTAGTTAGTCAGTTTATGTCTGCTCCAAGGTCCAGTTTATGCTGCAATACTTCGGATATTACGTTATATCAAAGGCACCTTGTATCAAGGTATAAAGTTCTCATCTACTTCTGATCTTTGTCTTCATGCATATTCAGATTCAGATTGGGTCGGTGACATCACGATAGACGCTCAACCACAGGATATTGCGTGTTTCTAGGCAAATCTTTGATCTCTTGGCGTAGTAAGAAACAAAGTGTAGTTTCTCGGTCTAGTGCTGAGGCCAAATATCGAGCTCTTGCTCATACAACTTCTGATATTGTTTGGTTACGATGGCTCCTTGAAGATATGGGAGTTCATTTATCAGAACCTACTCCATTGTGTTGTGACAATAAGGCTGCTATTCACATTGCCCATAATGACGTGTTTCCTGAACGTACGAAACATATTGAGATCGATTGTCACTTTGTACGACATCACTTCAAGGAACAGACTATTGTTTTACCTTTTGTTCGCTCGGAATTGGAACTCGCTGATTTATTCACCAAAACACTGACTTCATCTCGTCTGAGTTTTTTGGTTTCCAAACTCAACATGTGTGTTGCACCATCTTGAGTTTGAGGGAGGGTATTAATTGTGAATATGAAACACATGTTAGCTTCTAGAATGGATGGCTTCTAGAATGGCCATTATTTTCTTCCTCCCTTATTTCTTCTTCCTCCCCTTTTTGACAACATCCCTTATTTTTTCTTCCTTTCCTTTTTGACAATATGTCTTTTGTAATGTATATAAATAGGTCACCTTGTAAAGAATCAGATACACAATCAATACACAAATTATGAAGTGAGAACCTTAAGTTTTTATCAACAGTTTCCTCTATTTGTTGACATTGTCCTCTCTACTTATGGCCCTGGTATTTTTCTTAAGAAGAAATATAAGAACAAAGAAGACTGAACAATGAAGATGAGTGTTTTGATTTATTTAGTGTGGTGTACACAAGCTAGCTATATATTGGGGCTGGTTGTTTGATCAGCTGATTCAGCTCCGAACTGTTCTTGGGCAGTATGTTGCTTAGTCCCAGTAAGCTTCTCCTATAAAATTTCTTCCCGACGCTGAAAGAAAAAATGTAGTACTATAATTTTATGTTGAACAGGATGTCTTTTTGGATCAAAAACAAGATTGGTAGAACATTAACTTTTTGACCTTTCAGTAGTGAAGCCGTTGACTCTTGAGCATTCAGGGGCGTAAACTCGTAACTTGGAGACTCGACACCCCATTTATAAAATTGAGATTTGAATAAATTATTAAGCACGGCAAATGTTTTGCATTTCTTCTTCATTTTTTCACGTGATAGGGTGCATTTCTTCTTCTTTTTTTCACGTGATTGTATGTTGAATCATGAATCAGAAAACCATTACTCCATGTATATTTTGATAAATCAGAAAATCATTACCCGCTATATATTTTGAGGTATCGGATTGTATGTTGAATCATGAATCATAAAATCATTGTCAACGAGATTATATGATTCAGAGATAATACATGTATTATTTTGAATGTTAATAAAAGCTTTTTTTCTTCGGAAAATAAATCATTTGTCTAAATATTTTTAAAACATGGTTCTAATGGACGAGTAAAAATTAGTATGGCTAAAATAGACACCAAAAAAATAGCAAGGATGAAACTGGATTCATCATGGTTTGAACTTAAAAAATAGCAAGGATGAAACTGGATGCATCCTGATGTAAATTAAAAATAATAAAAAATATTTGAAAATTGGTAAGATGAAACTGTTTACATCCTGACTATTTTTACATTTTTTTCAATTTAAACAGTATCAAAATCTAGATATCTTTTTCACCCAGGAATTATTGATTTTGATCTTTTTAACCAATTATGTGTTTTTTCTTTTTGTGGTTCACATCTCTTGTACCTCTTCTTACGATCAATACACTTTTTCTTTATCGACCGAAAAAATAAAATTGGAGAAACGTTTGAAGTCTTTAAAAATTAATGATAGTCAAATTGAGCCAACACTATTTTCTAATTGTTGGTGTAGTTTTTGCATCATAAAACTTTCTATGTTCTCCAACGCTAGTACCATGTATTTTTTTATTTTTTGTTTGAACGGGGAAATATATTAAAAGCGAAAAAAAATATATAAGAAAAAAAAATTGTCCGAGAAAAGCTGTGTCGAGGGCGGATCTGTTGACAACCTCATTGTTTTACAATATTTAACAGGGAGTTTTGACTGTCAGATCACGATAAATAAACGTTCCTGATTTATTAGATTAGGATAATAATTTGATGGAAGTTTCGGGGCACTTGAGACCCGATTAGCTTTCGTTCCCCATTCAGTTGCAGAAACTGAACCTTGACCTAGAGAAATCGGTTTTAACTTTTAAACATTCAGTTGCAGAAACTTCGATCATCTTCCCGATAAAATTTATACTCCCTCCGTTTTAGGAAAAAAATGTTACTTTCACTTTTTCAATTTGGCTTATTTTTAAGCAAAAATCATAGAAAATAATACTACATCTGTTTCAGAAAAAAAATAGGCCAAATTGAAAAAGTGAAAATAACATTTTAGTGAAACGGAGGTAGTATTATTTTCTATGGTGAGAACTTCCTTCCTCCATTCCAGTCCTTAAAGGAGTCTCATCAGTGAATCATACCTACCTAATCAAGAGTTTTTTACCCAATGATCAACCTATCCCTCATTCACATCTGAAATTGAAAGACCTAGATTTTATTTCCATCTAATAAAGACATAAATCAAGATGGAATCTGTCATTCATCCGAAATATCTCCCATCTAATTTCACTATTTATTTATCTTCCCGATTCAAATCTTCATATTAAGTCATGGAAAATTAAAACGCCTAACATTGTTCCTTCAGCTTCTTAAGAGATATATAATTTGGTATCGATCATAAAAAAGAAAACAGAGATACATAATTTCGTAGTCCCCATTCATATTCAAATTAATTTCCAATATGAATCTATAGATGGAGATCAGAGAGATTTTGATATGGATGAACCATATATATTAGATTTGACACATGCCTAAACATTCTAGAGAATACAAAGTCGCATCTTTATTTCTGATAATCAACAATTAGAAAAAAGAAATTTGCATACCAATAAGCATATCAATAAGATAGTATAAGTATATATACAGCAAGATCGAATTTGGAAGTCTAATTCTAGTCGGTTACGTGGAACAGAATTTCTCGTATTTTGAAACCCTAGTATTTAAGGCAATAGTGTTGCCTTTAACTAATAAACTGGTATTAATATCATATGATTCGTTGAGGTGTTTTGATATACTTATGTAGGGCTTTCATAACCGACTTTCAAGAGGTCAGGGGTTACATCAATTTATCTAGAAAACCATTGCCGATCATCCCAAGTTTTTAAAAGAAAAGACAGTACCAAGAGAACGTCCTGATTTCAAGCATGCCCCGGAGATACATAATTTCAAAGTTTCAGTCATGGGTATTCCATTAGTATACCGTCAGTCCCCATTCATATTCAAATTAATTTCCAATATGAATCTATAGATGGAGATCAAGTTTAAGAGAGATTTTGATATGGATGAACCCATCTTTAACAACCAAATGTTAACAACCAAATTAACAAGTTTTCACTTGAAATCCTTTCCAAGGTTTTCCTTTCATCGCAACTAGCAAACACAAGAGTTTGACAAGGCTTATCATAGACAACGGTTTAAAACCATAACTGTTCCAACCATCCTAAATGAATCTCTGGCAGCTTTGCAGGTAAGTGTAGTGTGTGCTAGACCTTAAAGACTCAGTGACATTGAGAAACATCAGCAAGTAGATTGAAAGTGAATGAGCTGGGTGTCCTATGGATGTGAATCAGGTAAAATCAAAGCAAGATTAGCCTAAGATGATGCATTCATTAGATGAACTTGGTTAGGGCTCCTGGCCTCCTGGTTTTATCCATGGCCTCCATCTCTTTTTAGTGTCTAGATGCTAGGAAACTTCATGTTCAAGAATGTGACTCTTTCATCGCAACTAGCAAACACAAGAGTTTGACAAGGCTTATCATAGACAACGGTTTAAAACCATAACTGTTCCAACCATCCTAAATGAATCTCTGGCAGCTTTGCAGGTAAGTGTAGTGTGTGCTAGACCTTAAAGACTCAGTGACACAGAAGACTACAACTTACAAGAAAAATACACCCAGATAAGAACTGCCATATGGGGAATCCGTGGTTTTCGATTGAGAAACATCAGCAAGTAGATTGAAAGTGAATGAGCTGGGTGTCCTATGGATGTGAATCAGGTAAAATCAAAGCAAGATTAGCCTAAGATGATGCATTCATTAGATGAACTTGGTTAGGGCTCCTGGCCTCCTGGTTTTATCCATGGCCTCCATCTCTTTTTAGTGTCTAGATGCTAGGAAACTTCATGTTCAAGAATGTGACTCTTATGGTGGAATCTAACCTATTCCAAGTGTGGAAAAAATTGTGGAATGTCAAATCCAGTGGCTTCCAAGTTGGGTCTTCCACAGTTTTTCCAAGCCATGTTCCATGATTTTGTTGGATGATCCGTGGAATCCATGGAAACTCTAATCAGATTAGCGTAAAAAGCTGTTCTGAATAGCGCACTAGAAGACGGAAAACGCCAATAAAAATAGCGCCCAACGCTAATCTAAGTAGCGTAAAGCGCTATTCAAAATAGCGCTTTTTTTTATCCGTATATTTAAAACGAGTCGTTGAAAATCTAATGGCTGAGAAAAAACGCGCTAATCTTAATAGCATAAAGCGTTATTCTGAATAACGTTTTTTTAACGCTATTCTTATTAGGGTAAAACACTATTTTGATTAGCGCTTTTACGATCTCACCACTACACTTGACCTTCCATGAACTATTGCAAATGCTGAGGTGAGCGTGGAAGACGGAATTCTTCCGCCATAAGACTTGCTCTTACTAGACTAGTTAAAACTTTAACTGCTTTTGTCACTTTGGAGACTCCTTACTAGACTAGTTAAAACCTTAACTTCTTTTGTCACTTTGGAAAATGTTCTGATTTAGCAATTGAAGGAAGTTGGTGCTTTTTCAACTTGGACCAAAAATTGATAAGAACTCTGCAATTAAGGAATGAAACTGCAAAGGCCAGAATGGTATATATCACTAAGCATGGTTGTTAACTATTTGTTTTTGTTTTGACGCAATCAGCGGGGAATATTGTCGGGTCGCTCATTACTGGTGTAGTCTGTACAAGGTAGTGACTTTCTTAAAAACAACAAAATTATCCGTGTATATAGAACGCCAAACAACATTGTTATCTCATTTTTACTTGTTTAATGCGGAATTGCTTTCTTTAAAAAGAACTATGCATCCCTACGTATGGCATGAGTTATCTCATTCTTACTTTGGCATTGCTTGTTTCTTTTCTGAGGAATCTGCTTTCAGTAGGGAAAAGATTGCGTTCTAATTAAGAGACATTTTTATCTAGTTAACGTACTATATTTGTTGCGTTCGTTGATCAATTATAAACCACTGACCTCCTCTTGTTTTGGTTGGTTATGTGAGTTTGTGTAGGGTTTGTTTGCGTCTTTCCTTTCCTGAGCAAAATTGGGAGAGGAATATTCTTCTGCATATTTGAAAGAGACGTAAAAAAATTATTATTATAATTCATATCACACTACAAACAAACAAGACTAGCAGCAACAAACAAGCTGGCCAACTAATTGACAACAACAAAACAAGACGTGAACAAAACTTCAACTCCAGAAAACCAACAAAAGTATCATAAACTGAATTTGTAGAGAAACAAAAACAAGAAAACAAATAAGCCACAAATAAACATAATCACTTTCCCCACATCTCGTGCATCAAAGCTGAAAACCAATTTTAGGTATCTTTGAACTCCAACGATAAGGTACTTTGGCATCGTACGTATGTTGGAAATCAAAGACCAGATGAAGAAAATAGTTCCAAATATGCACCATAGCCCAAGGAACACGTAAAGTGATGTTCTTGTAGGATCCTTCAAAAAATCTGGAGTCAGGGCTATGAATACAGATCTATAACCAGCAATGATACAACCTATTGAAATGCACATTAGCACAACAAGAAGCCGAACCTGAGCCACGGATGTATCATTCATAACCCCTGATATGACCAAAAGGATTATGGTCACGGACACTAGAAATGCCACTACGTTTGTAACCATGTAAAGGATGTAACTACTTGGGCTGATATACGCCAATATAGATGTTCCAGCGTACATAATCAGATAGGGAAAAAAATCACTTCCACTACTATTATGGTAGTTCGAAATAATGTACCTGTAATTATCCTCTTCTAAAATGACACCATCGGAATACGTAAGGCTGCTGTTTAAATAATCTGAATTAGCTTGTAATAAATCCCATACAAATTGAGTACTCATGTCAGTTGTATAATTACTTATGGTACTGTTTATCTCAACAGCACTATTAAGAGAATGCCTTTTTCTTCCTCCACCATTCAGTTTTGTAAAAGAAGCCAAACCATCCAAATCATTAGACATACGATGAGAGCGAAGCATGTTGCTTAGATACAGAGTAAAAGTATTAGGATCTGAATTAGAATTGACCTTAGTGTCTTGTTGCCACAAACCCCCTGGTGGACTGCTAGCAGCTTGGAACGCGATTCCTGCTATTAATGTTGCTACTACCATTAACGTATCCATCCTTTCCTTCTGTCCCTTCTGATCATTGCGCTTCTTCTTGTTTTCAGGGGGTCCATAGTAATAAAAACAGCCAATTTCTAGTTCATTTTTATTCTTTTGAGGTAATATGTCCAAGGCTTTGAGGCCGCTATTGTTCAAGGCGTTTATGTCAACTTTTACAATTTCGCTGTCCACCAAAAACTTTACAATCTGCAAACACATGTTAATAAATTTCAAATTAAGTTTTTAGGCTAATATTTTCCGGAAGGACTACAAAAATCATATGATCAATCAAGTTATATATGTATTACCTTCATATTCCCCGCTTTTGAAGCAAGGTGCAAGATTGTATTCCCATCCGCATCTTTGGAGTTGACCGAAATAGAATAGTCCTGATTTCCAAGTTGTTCACCAGCCAAGTACTCGACAAACAACCTAAGGGCCTCAACAGTACCATTATTTTTAACACAAAAGTGTAGTATAGTCTCTTTGCGTTCATTCCTTAAGTGAATTGCTTCCGGTCTTTCTTGTATCAACATCTTCATTGTCTTCATTGTCTTAACTCGACCTTTCATAATTGCTAGATGCAAAGGTGTTCTTCCGTATTGATCTTGAACTATACAAGCATCAGCGTTGGCTTCCAGCAACACTTTTACCATACCAAGATTCCATCTCGCTGAAGCTAGGTGAAGAGGAGTAAGCCCTTGTGAATCTGCTTTCAGTGCGAGTTCTGGTTTGAAAATTAAAACTTCTTTTACAAAATTAAGATGACCACACATAACTGCTATGTGTACTGGAGTTCTACAAAAACTAGTAAAGACTTCATCTAGAGTAAGACTCGGGACTTCCTGAAGCAACTTCCTTAACGAATCAACAGAGCCTTTCTGTGATACTTCAAATAGCCTCTCCATTTCTTATCTCTGGCTTGCTGGTTCATTCCTTACTCTACTAAGCCTATATATACTCAGAAAGTTTTAGATGACACTAGTAATTAGCTAGTGTAGACACTTTGTTAAGTGAGCAAGAAGTTTCAATCTCCTTTATAGATTCTCCACCGTGATTAATAACGTGTGTTTGATTCGTCTTCCTTCTGTCTTTTCTTTGTTTGGTTCTTTACTTTAACTTTACTCATCGTATCAAGTTTGAGCTTATTAAAAACATAGGCCTCTTTTTTTTTTGCGAATCCTAAAAATGTCGAAAAGACAATCTTATTGTGGTTGGCATCATTGGGGCTACCCTACTTGAAGGAAGTTGTGGCTTTGCAACTTGGACCAAAGTTGATATGAAGATCTGTACAATAAAAGGAATGAATCAGATAAGGCCCCAGTGGTCATTACTTCGTAAGATAAAACCTGAAAAGAGAAAAAGAAGAGGAAGGAATTACTTGATTTTTGGACTCCAAACATAGGAATCAACTTTCGTACAACACTTTAGCCCAAGCTAAAAACCCTCCAAAACCCGAAGTTTCTCAAAATGGCAAAAAACAAAAGAAATGGTGAACTAGAAGGGACCAGTGGGAATACGCACCAAAACCCAGGTGGCCAGGTCATACCGCTTGTATCATTTCTCAAGATCATGCCATAAATTCAAACTGTCTAGATATTCACTGCATTTTACATTTATGCATACATTTTATTCATGAGTATCACAATGCAACAGAGCTTAAAATTAATGGAAAATTTAATACCCATACATGCATGTAAATGTACCCCTAAAGTGGATTAGAGATTGGGAGATCTTTTATACAAGAGAATGGAGATTGTTCGATCAAATAGAGTAATTCTGTTTTTTTCCCTCTTTTTTGGAATGATAAACGGATTACTGGGATAATTTTGAAGCAAGAATACTCTATGTTGTATAAGAAGAGCAACAGTGCATGGCTAAATGGTGCACAGTGGATTAATTTAATTATTTCGTCTACTGGCAGTTGGGTTTACAACCAGAGGGTATGATGTTGTCCACGGAGGACCTGTTTCGTATTGACAAGCTGAGCTTGGTTCAGGCCCACCAGTGACTGAAGATACGACGCTGATATGTTTGACAATGCGACAGAGTTAAAAAAGAAAAAAGAAATTGAAGCAACGACAGAGTTTGATAAATTCAGTTTAAAAAGGGTGTATGAGGTTAGTACTGCGAGTTTGCAGAAGACTCGTCTAACAAAAGGTGGCCTAAAGATATTGTGCCTAGAGTCTTATTGTGGTGGGCAACAACCAACAAGTTATGATTCAATTCCGACTTCTTAAATGCTTCATTCAAGAGGTATCACCGTGAGTAGTAGGAATTTTATTCTTTCACTGCTGGTTTGCTTGGTCGATATGGAAATATTTTTATTTTATTTTTTGATAAGAAAATGAATATATTAAGAATATACCGTTTTGTTTCCACAATTTCAAAGCACATGGTCTATTTTGGCCAGGTAGTATCCTTCAGGTTATGAGATAGTCCGGTGCAGATTTTGGTTCAAGAGTCAATTTAAAGGTCATGAGGAAGATTTTGGACCCTTCCAAGTTCCAACATTTTAGGTCAATAGTATAATTGGCCCGACTATAAACCAAACCTAACAGAAAAGTACAACACTTCTCACAGTTGTCAATGCATACATTTTTGTTTAGTAGAAACAACATTAGTTCTAGAAATAATATAATAAGAGTCAGTTTGGTTCTTATGACCTAGTCAAATGTTGGTTTGGTGTTTTTTTAAATATATATTGTTGTTTGGTACTAGAAATTATTATTTGCTCTTATGGTAGACAATAACCACGCGGGATAATACCATGGATGGTGTAATCGTCTTTTGGGACCATAAATATTAGGTTGTCAATGGGTCCGGATTCTCCGGTGAATCACTTGACCCAGACCCAGATCCTACTTATAAAAGTCGGGTCCGGTTCCTAAATTTGTGGACCCAGAACAAGAACCCTATTAAAATCTCGGGTACACGTTTGGTATTAAAGCCTATAAAGAAAATTAAAATATTAAAACTTAATTTCTTTCTCTTTTTAACTTGAATCTAAATTATTTTTATAAAGTTATTAGCCAAGGAAGAGATGAGTTCCATCTAAGAATTTAGCCTTAATCTTGATATTTCTCCATTGTTATATACAAACTTAGCTTGAATCCACTGTAAGAGCTATATACATTCATTATAAAGAGTTTATAAAGACCATATAAGTGACAAAGTGGTGTATAATATCATTAATGTTTATATTGATCAATATAACTTAAACTTTGTGTTATTATCATTACGTGGGTATAGTTGTGGGATTTTCCACAACTACATTCATAATAATGAACTTTGATTGGGTATACATTTGAAAGAATGAACTTTGTTTTCAGACTTGATTTAGTAGTTTTGATTAGTTGTTCATTCTAAAGAAATAACTTTGTTTTTTGTTTATAATAATGAATTTTTTGTTGTGTGTTCATTTTAGGTATGAATTCGAATCTATAAAAAACATTACCAAACAGAATGAACTCCTACAAAAGAGAGTTCATCAGAGTCCATAAACTCAAATAATTATGAAAATAAAAAGTTAAGAGCAGTTCCTATGGCAATGGACAAAAACCAAAATTTGTTCAGCCAGGTGGATGGCCAAAATTGGTTTGCCACTATGGGAAAAGACTGGGCGCTCGGTGAATAGACGAGCGAAAGCACCACGGACTCGGGCGTTTTGGTGGATGACTTGGGCGCCAGGGAGGTTGACGCCCAAGTTAGGAAAGCTATCACGGGCATTAGGAACGAAGTCTCCAACGGTCGGATCCCTAACGCCCATATCTCCAACGATCGGGAACCATTACCTATAAATTCCCTCTCCTCATTTTATTCTCAGTCACACCATTTCACACCACTTCCATTTTCTTCTTCTAAATTCAAATATTTCGATTACGATATGAATTTAGTGAGAAGAGGGATAAACAATATAAAACAGAAAAGGGATCGAAAAGGTGAATCGTTACCGTTACCTCACACAAATGTAGATTTTTCTCAAAATCGAGAAGAAGAGTTAAATAATCCAATCACAGTTGCTGCTCCATTATTAGTTCCTGGTCATGTGTCGGGGCATAATGAACGATCTGAGGAATATCATAGAACGAGAGGTGGATTTTCAAAACTAAATGTTGTTTATCAATGTTTACCGCAAGCCGTCCGAGCAAAGGTTGATAGATATCCTTGGCGTGCGCTTTATATAATAGAGCCTAGATTACATAACAAAAAAATTCCAAAAACAGTGGTAGAAAGGAGGTGGAATACGACGCACACATTTCATTTTCTGGATTTCGAAATTGGTAAGTTTCTTTAAGTTAACTTAACTTAAAATAAGTTTTTTAAATAATTAAATAATCTAAAGAATTAATCATAGTTGATATTATACTTTTCATAGGAATTACTCCCCTTGATTTGTATTTTATTTGTGGGATCCCAAGTGGAAGTGGAAACCCGCCACCATTCGACGATAGCGAATGGATCTTAAATAGTAAATGGGATTCGCGTTGTTCCTTGTTTATGGAATCAGAAATTTCTATTGATAAAAGTCTGAAAGGAAAAGCGGTTAGATGTTGGCCTTGAAGAGTTTCCTAATGACACCCAAAAACCCTGGAGATGTAGACGACTATGATGAACTCGAAAGATTGTTTGTATTATGGGTACTGGGTCAGGTCTTCTTTCCAAACTCAACTTATGTTGCTCATGTCGGTTGGTTTGAAGCATTAGAAGATCTGGATAAAGAACTAAATTATGACTGGGGGTTATGTGGTTTTTGGAGCATCGTAGAGGTAAATATCAAAATTATTATGTTTAAAATTTATGAACATATGTGGATAATTATTTACTAAAATGATGGAGTAATTTGCAGTATTGGTGGTATATCAACTTCCGTCTTGGTAAACCAATCCTAAAAGACGAGACATATATATTTCCAATGTTTGACATGTATACGAGGACAAACATGCAGAAGAAAACTGGGTCGAACGTCTATGGTTCCAGTTTTCTGCAGAAAGTACAACAGATGACTCGGAACCACAACAACGTAGTTGTTCGCCCTTACCATCGTTATCCTCAGTATAATGAAGCGATTGGAGTACGTATTCATGATTATTCTTCTCGTAGAGTTATTTTTTACAGTCCAGAATCAAGAAGAGGGGTTTGGTATCTGGGAGAAAGACTTCAGTACCAACTACGAGGTATACTTGTAAGGGAAATTAACCCGCCACCACAGATGGAAACCTCTGCATAAGATTTATTTAGGTTGAGAGTAACCAATTGGGAGAGTTATGAACTAAATACAAGGGAGGTTTTCAGTGATGCGGAGTACCAAAACTGGTACAACTCAATTGCGAAGCCTGTGATTGGGAAACATAGTATGCACATCTATGGGGTTGATTTTCCAGGGTTATCAAATTTTTCCCATAATCCAAATATCATTCCTATCCAACCACCTCCAAAAGAGCCAAGCTTCGTGTCTTATCCCAGGACGGGTTCAAGTTCTTCATCTTCCTCGTCAAATATGCCTCAAATTAGTTGGGATATGCAAAGTATTACTTCAGAAGGTGAGCTAACCACGATCCCCATTGTTTCCCAAGGTATGGAACGTGATTCTCATTACAACAATATCACTGCAAGTGAGGATGAAATGCGAAAACAACTCAACGATCCGCACTGGCTTACAAGACAATTACAGGAGACGCACTTGGAAACGATCCGGAATTGGCATACAAACACAATGTATAGAATGTATCCAACTCCACCGCCAACTGCAAATAATTACGTTCCAAATGCAAATGATTATGTACGGCAGTCACATTCTTCCGATTCCAACACATTATCATGGCACGAAATCCCCGAAAATAACAGATCAGCATTGCACGAAAGTGGAGAAACAATGGTGCGAGAGACACAACACATCCCTCATTATTCACCACAAATTGTGCATGTATCTCAGCCTCAGGCATATCGGATTGAACCTAGGCGCATTTCATCTTCATTCTCAACCTACAACCCAAATGTGGCATACAACCTAAATGTGCCATACGACCAAAGTGAATGCTACACACCAGGACCACCAAAACCACAAATCTCTTATATGCTTGGAGGACCGAGTACACAGAATGTTTACCAATCGCCTTGTTTTTTTCAACCAGGTCAGCCAGGTCTATCAGGTCTATCACCATTTGGAAATTTACAAACTATCTTGACGGCAGGTCTATCCCCAGGACTCTCTGAATTTTTGGCGGCTGAAAATAACAACGGGGTAGCTAGAGATAGAGATGAGCGAGATAAAAATAGTGTTTTACATTTGTAGATTTTGTAATTTTTAATTCTGCTACATTTGTAGTTTTCGTTTTAAAAGTAAAATTAAGTAAATAAAATACATATGTTTAAAAGTAACTTTTTTACATTGGCTGAACTCAATTACGACAGACTACACATTACGTTAGCTTCACTAATGAGAAGAAGTAGTAGGTAGATTAACCAAGGAAGGGGTTGAAACTGTTCAACACCTTAAGGATTTCAAAACATTTTTCGAAAGAGAAGGCCACATTTTTCCATCTTCGCCATTCAGACAACGATCTTGTCACCATCTCAGCATTAGTTTCACCTCTCAATCGATATTGATTTACGTGTATGGTTAAAGCTACAAACTCATTTACTTCTTTCTTAATTGTACGAAAACGATGCTCTATGTCTGATATAGAACGGCGACTAGGATTACGAGTGTTACTGCAAAACCCATCGTGAATAACCACCCATAAATTCACCCATGTATAGTTTGCCGAAGCAAGCTGAGTAAATAAAAAAAACATAGTTTCTGCAAATAGATTCATATTCTTCTTTAGTAGACAGAATTTTCCAAACTAATCGGGGTCGAGACATGTTCAATCAAGAATTGAGAATGAAGAAGAATGTGTGAATTTAGAGTTGAAAGTAAAAGTATTTATATAATTAAACAAAATGCAAAATAGTTGGATCACATATGTTTTTAGCGGTTCAAACATAGCGTTAGCGACAGGTATGCTGACGCTGAGTTTGGCCGAATAATAACTGGCGTTTTCTATGAAAACGCGCGTTATGGGGAAAACTCGGGCGTCAGCTTGGATGTCGCTTGAGTTATTGGTCATGGCACGCGTTATTGTACCAGACGCGCGCCTACTGGAGTGTCTCAGTGTTCAAATGAACATATCTGCCCATTTGAACATCCATTTTCTTGGTTTGTTCATCCCATAGTGGGAGCAAAATGAACAAACTATGAGTTTGTTCATCCCATAGGAACTGCCCTAATATTAATGCTAAAATAGTATAGAGGGATATTTTTGTCTATTTTATTTTTTCAAATAACTATGGACCAAATAGGAAACGCCTCTAGACCAAATAGTCACGGGACAACCTTAAAAAGACCAAACGACAATTTCCCTCTATGTTTTCCGGTCTAATTTTGTACAATTATTACTAGATACAAGCAGCCCGTCGTAAGCCATGATACAGGAGGAACATTCTTGATGGGCTTGGCGAGCCAACAGTAAAACCCCATCCATTTCCCTATGTAAATGGGGTCGTGATCGGCTTGGAGAGCCAGCGATAGATCAATAGAGGGTGAGAGCAGAACCAAGATGCATGGTTAACTGCTTGGGAAGTCCTCATGTACCTTTGTTTGGTTTAAAACCAGCATTCCCTTAGGAAAAGGCAAGACCAGTACCCAGATGGGACTGATCCGTACTGCTTGGGAAGTCCTCGTATTCCCTTTTTAACCGACCACAACTTATTTGGGACTCGAGGCTTATAAGAAGAAGAGGAACAAGAAAAAGATTACTTGATACAGCTAATGTTCATACTAATGACAGTAAAATGTACGGTGCAATGCTCAGATAACTACAAAAAGTATTGATCGAAGCCCATATAAAATACCATCACATACAATCAGATTCAATCTGAAGCCCATATAAAATTCCATCACATACAAGCTAGCAATAGCATACATAATCCCAAGTTGATAATAATAATATAACCAAATCTTTATTAAAAGATTCAGTTGTATTAATGACAATCACTTCGAGAAAGTCGACTACAATCCCTGCTGTTTCACGGGGAAATTGATCCAACTAACCAGCCCCTATATATATGTAGCTTCTCTTTGATTAAAAGTGCATGATAGGGTAAGATTTGAACTTCCAACCTTGGTGTTATGATTGGTCTTACACCTTGTTTCTGATTTTTCAAGGTAAAGCAAGACAGAAATCCAATAGAGTGAACAAAAGCTCGAGTAAAAAAAAAAAAAAAACTGGTAATGGGTTCTCAACTTCTCAGTAGAAGTACAGAAAGAAATAAACTCAACTTAAAAGGCGAGAAATATTATTGAGATTTATCAACACAATTTACACGTACCATAGCCATTACCCAGAGACTCTTTATTTCCCCCCGCCCTTTCCTGTCTACATACTCATCATGAGACTGATAATACAAACTTAACTAAACAACTAGCGCGCCCAAGCTAATAACTATAGGGAATTATTAGTACTTATCCTTGTTCATTCATTCTCTATAAATCATATTCTAAAACGTACTCTTGAAACATTCCTTGATCATCATTAGCAGTACTATGATAAGCAGATGCAGAATTGTCCCATGAATTCGATGACGAAGATATTGTATCAAAATCAGCAGTAGTACTAGTCCACCAACTCTTGCTGTCTTTGGAACTATTACCATCCGTTTCTTTAAACCAGTAGTCGGTTTCGGCGATCGTACTATTTTTTCTTGGATGATGATTTTCATTCACTTCAAAGCCACTTGTTTTGTTGTAATTTAGCAATTCAGAAAGTTCAGCTTGTAATCCAAATACTGAAGATTGAAAGTTATCCGTGTTTGATTGTTCTACGCCGCCATTTGATTTCCAATTAACGATATTCTCATCGACCACATTGTTCCCACCATTAAACGACGAGAATCCTTCGAAGGAATAGCCTAACTGATCATTTTCATAATTTGGGTTTCGACTAGCCGAATCATCTCTTTCGAGTTCAGCCGAGGAAATGGATAGTTCACAGAACGTGGTGGATTGATGAGATGTGATTCCAGCTTGACTATTAGGCTTTTTTTGGATGAACGATGATGATTCAGCAGTAGGGTTGATATTCATCATGTTTGAACTATGTTGATGGTCTCGAAAGATTTTTTCACCAAGGGGGTGCAACTTAGGCCAAAGGGCAGGATTGTTGTAGAAAGATAATGGAGTTTGGAGGTTGTGAAATTGCATATGAAGCTGTAATCTTTCGAGAGCCGAGTTACTTAAAGTGTTAGCGTAGGAGTTATCTTCTTCATTTGAATCTTTCAAATCTTTATCAAGCGAGGAAGAAAGGCGACGCGCCTGAGAATCTTTGCGCCTTCCAAGTAATTTTTTCTTCAGTTTTGTGTTCCAGTAGTTCTTGATATCATTATCAGTTCTTCCCGGCAATTGAGCTGCAATTATAGACCACCTACAATATAATGAAATTTTCTTCAAGCATCAATACCAATTTACAACAAGTCAAAATATGTTAACCGTGATACCACTTCAAGAGGGAGGAGAGATGAAGTGAAAACAAACCTGCTTCCGATACTAATGTAGAGATTACAGATGATTGTATCTTCTTCTTCGGAAAATCCACCATGTTTGATGTTAGGTCTCAAATAGTTCAACCACCTCAATCTACAACTCTTCCCACATCTTTTAAGACCTGTAAGTTTACACATATTCATTATACATCTAGCAGCTCTGACCAAAAGAATACCATCACATGCACAAGTAAACACTTATATACATACGCACATATACAACAAACAGATAGAAGACGAGAGACAGACAGAGAGAGTTATATTACCTATCTTTTGGGGAAGAGCAATCCAATTGCCACCAGTGCCATTCTTATCAATGTAGGATTTAAGTGTAGCATCTTCTTCAGGAGACCAAGGACCCTTCTTCACATTAGCTTTGTCACAACAAGGAGCTCTACCCATCTTTCACTTTCGCCTTCCTTTTCTCTGACGTCTATGCTCGTTTATGTCTTCTCTTTCTGTAGTATGTTGTTTCTTTGACCTTTCGGGTTTGTATGTTGATGAATAAGATGGTTGGAGAAAAAATGGACTTGTAATTTATAGGAAGAAAACAGTGAACGATTGTGATGCTTTGTGAGGACAAAAGTCGTACACCTCGTCATAACCCTATCTCCCTATTCAACTCTATTTGACCTTTTTTGATAATCTATAATTTGATTAGGTTTTTCCATGCAAACGTTTCTCTTTCTAATCGTCAACTCATCTTTGTGATCCAAAATATAATAACTAAAATACATGGTATTAGGTAGACAAAGTTCACGGATATTTCTCCACCTTCTCCAGAATAATACTATTGTTCATCATTATCATTTCACGGCCTTGATGCCTTCGAAGTTACAACAGCTTAATGATCAGACACATATGCAACAATCCTCTTCAATATGGTAATAACCTTCTTAATAATGTAACTACAAAAAAATGCCTGTACATGGAATTTTAGAGGTGAGTCTTTTATGGTTGTCATTGAGGTAACAAAAAAATGTACAACTGTAGAATTGGGTTTCCGAGAGCGCTAACCTATGTCAACTAGCTTAATAGTTGAGTAAATTTTTACATTTTTTCTTTGAATGTAATTACTTGTCCGGATAGGCAAACTTTAGCATACCTTTTTTCCTTGTTCAAGATAACATGGCTTTAGTGTTAGTGTAGTTCATGCAAGTTGACACTTCAAATTTTTACCATTTTACTAAGAGCTTCTCCAATGGTGAATGTGGTTCTTTCATATGTGGCATCACTTTTAGGACATCCTCTGGGTATAAATTCCTATATATTAGGAGAAAATAAATTTTATCTCCAACCCATAAAATGTTGTATAATCATTTTACTTAATTGTAGGCTACTAGAAATAACCCGTGCCATAACGGCACGGCATGAGACGATACAATTTTTGGTCATAATGATTTAAATAAATACTATAAACTATGATAGGAATTATTTGGACCCATGAGAACATGTAGTAATGAAAATCTTAGATATTTGTCATCCAAATAATTATAAATTCGATATTGCCTTGAACTAATCTGTGATAAATGTATAGTGTTTCTTACATTATCCAAGTCACAAATTTTTGGTGGTGCACTTTCAGAAAAAAAGAAAAGAAACTACTATCCTCCATTTGAAGACCCTAATTGTAGCTTTGATAAGGAAATAATTTGTGTTTTATTTACTACATATAATTTAAACAAAGTTTTACTCTCATCAATTGTGATTCTTTAAAACAGGTAAAAATATGGAACTTGGCAAGGTTTAAATTTTTTGACTAACAAAACTCTTTGGGTTTAATAAGAACCCATCTACTCTAGAATGCTTACACGGTAATTATGACATCCAAAAGTTCCTCAAAAGTTTCCACTAAACATTGAATACATGAGTATTTCAAATAAAAATCGACAATCGAAAGTAAAAGGTAGTCAACTATAATCTTTGTGCACCTTTATTTCAGAAGTACGGCTAGTTTACGCAATTGCTCAACATTAGACTCTATTAGAAGTAACACGCATACACATTATTGTTCGAATTTTCTCTTGATGGTATCTTATCATATTTAACTAGTTCCCGAATAAATTATTTTTTTCTATTTATGTTGATAAAATTTCTATTGTTGTTCTTTATCACATTATTGGTCGAATTTTCTCTTGATGATATCTTATCATATTTAACTGGTTCCTAAATGAATTTTTTTTTTCTTCTATTTATGTTGATAAAGATTCTAATGTGAAAAAGGGCAATATCCAACGGGTTATAAATAGATGATTATAGTTTGTATTATGTTTGACATGTTGATACTCTTAAGCTAAAAATCACCAAGAAAATAAGTTGGGAATAAGGAAATCAATAGGAAATGAGTGAATGTGTGTGGTTGAAGAAATATACTCATCTATTTATAATGGTCACCGAATGAATGCATGTGCTATTATATCTTAATCATAATGTGGTGCACCCGTTACAGAGCTCTCCATAATTAGGGACGTTTTTTCTTCTTCTTTTGCATGTGCAATTACTCGATGGAGCCAAAATAGGGCAATATCCGATGGTGCAAAAATTGATTCCAAAATTGCTCATAAGTTTCAGTCTCATGCAGCGTAAAAAAGGGCAATACCCGCTGCATTCTTCTTAGTGTGAAAAAGTGAAATTACCGGGGAAAAAAATATGTATCAAAAATTCCAGAAAAATATTGATCGCAGAATTGCATTGTAGTTTGCGTCGTTCAGTATTCTTTCTCTCTTTTTTTTTTTTTTTTTTTGTGTGTGTGTAGTAGATTTGATGGAAAGATAGCATGACAGGTAGTTCGATTTTAATGTTAGCATATGATTAAGAGTCGGAGATCGATCTTAATAAGGATGATGGAAACTGTTTCTAACCCTTGACCATAAGTTTCATCCTTCCTTTTTCGGGAATAACCGTTGTTTGGGAAGCTCATTAGTTTCATATGCTAGCATTGCTTTTGTTTTTTTAAGAGTTTGGCCTCCTTTTGTTTGTGCTGTTCAGGATTCTTTCCCTTTATTTTTTGGTTTTTTCTTTCTTTGAGTTTAGTTTTTTTTTTTTTTTTTTGCTTGAGCATCATCCTGCAAAAGGTAGCACTACAAGTAGTTCGATCTTAATGTTAGCAGTCGGAAATCGATCTTAGTAAGGATGATAGTAAATGTTTCTAAAGTTCTATGTGTTTTGGGTTTTACATTGTAACTTTAATCTTTTTTTTTTTTTTTTTTTTTTGAAGGATGATGAAAATAGGCTACATTTCCATGATGAAAATTTTCTGGTGAGTCATATTTGTTACTCATTGTTCCAAAATACATTGAGTATAATGAAAACCATTATTTGTATTTTTTGATTCTTCCCTTTTCATAATGGGTATGATTAAAAAAATTAATTTTAAAAAAAATAATTGTTTGTATTTTGCAGGTTGGTAAATGATGGATAATTGTTTAAAGATATTTTCCCTTTACATTTAATATATTTGTAGTTTTTGATTCTTCCCTTTAATTTTTTTTATTTTTTAGATAATAAATAATGGCTTGTAATTTGTGTTTTTAAAGACATGGGATGACATCTATTTTTTCAGTTTTTTTCTACATGGGTTAATTCAATAGTATGAATTCAAACATTAAATCAATTTTATGGAAATTCATTTGAGGATCCCACTAAATTTATTTTTAGGTTTATTAATATCTCTATAATGAATATCCCCATAATGAATGGAGGTTAGAAACACCATAGCCGCTAGATGTCCTAGGCTGGGATGAGAATGGGATGGTCGGATCACCTGTTTGTCTCTCCAAATGTTATCCGACCGTCCAAGGCTCAAAAACCTATGTTGAGCCTTAAATTTTTTAATATCTTCCCTTAAATTTTTTTTATTTTTTAGATAATAAATAATGGCTTGTAATTTGTGTTTTTAAAGACATGGGATGACATCTATTTTTTCAGTTTTTTTCTACATGGGTTAATTCAATAGTATGAATTCAAACATTAAATCAATTTTATGGAAATTCATTTGAGGATCCCACTAAATTTATTTTTAGGTTTATTAATATCTCTATAATGAATATCCCCATAATGAATGGAGGTTAGAAACACCATAGACGCTAGATGTCCTAGGCTGGGATGAGAATGGGATGGTCGGATCACCTGTTTGTCTCTCCAAATGTTATCCGACAGTCCAAGGCTCAAAAACCTATGTTGTTTTGTATTATAGATGATTGGTTAAAACACCATAGCCGCTAGAAGCATTAACATGGTTCATGAAAGTCTACACGTGTCAAACCAACTCCACATTTTATGAATAGAAGTCGAGAAATGTAAGTCCTCTACTACAATGTAGGACGTGAGATGGGGTGGGATGAAATGCTGTCAGGCTGCACATCAAGGTGGGGTTTGGATAAGCAAAAGAACTAGAAACTAGCTAAACAGGTTAGGCGTGGTGGGTTTATATTAAAATGTTCGTTTAGAAGGACAACGTACATAAAACCAAAAGAAAAGGTATAGACTTTTACATAGCTTCACAACAAGCGATATAAAACAGAGAAGGTAAGCATTGACCTTAATCCATCTTTATAACCTAATTTTACAAAAACTAATTTCTATTTGTCTTTTACTATCAAACCGAGAATCTCTTGCACTAAATTATGCATTGCGTCATAAACCAAGACCATAATCTTAATAATTGCAACTGTAAAGTAAACATTAGCTTTAATAATAATATATTTTAATCTACAAATCAGTTTTCTTGTTCTTGATAAGAAGATAAGTATGGATCATCAAAATCCTTACAAATAATTAGATCATAAAAAAGCACAAAACTTTGGACAAACCAATAACTTAAGGGAAATGTAAGCCCCCTAGCTAGGTAGCTAGTTTACAATTATTTTTAGCTTAACCTAATTAACTTTAAGGCAGGTATCCACACAAAATAAACCTATCAATAGTAAGCATGGTCAGGCCATCCTAAGGTTGAAAGGAAAGGAGGAATAGGATCAAAACAGATACATTGCCCTCTTGCTAACTGATCCCCTTTCTTGGCCATTTTATCAGCTGAAAAGTTAATTTCGCGATAGCAATGTTTGTACTGAACAGAATCAAACTGATCTCTAAGTCTTCTCCGTCTAGCTCTAGCTATGGCATATCAAGGTATTCTTTTACCAGTCTGAAAATACAAGTTACGATGGAGGGGTTCAAAAGGCACTAGGCAGGTCACTCCATAACAGGTGTACAACCATGGCTTCTTATGACGCACACTAGCTAACACTTGTGTTACTAAAATAAGTGAGAAGGTCCTAAGACATCCTCAATATCCTCATCGTCATCTTCTTCTTCTTGATCAACGCATAATCAAATTCAACGGATATATACACTACAAAATTATGCTGTTAAAATCATGACCTCACACATATACTCACAAACTGTCACAAAAAACTCTCTAATTCTCTAAAATATTTTGGTTATTTTCCAAGAAATTGTTGATATATTAATCTAAACGGTACATGACACAATGTCAAAGCTCCTTAACGCACCCACCATATTTTAACAAACCCACCTTTACTTGAGCATCCGTGGAAGTCAAACTCGACACAATATTTATATCTACCTTGTGGCTTATGGTATCCCTCAAATATCTGCCTATTGATACCTCTTATAAGCTAGTGGGGTCGAAAATGGAAAAAGGCAAAACTATCACATTTCTAGAATACAGAGAGTTGGTAGTTACTTCGTTCTTTTTTATCCATCCTTGGAAAATTTTGGCTGTTGATGATGGCCGTGAATATCAATATATCCCCGTAGGACATTAACGGGCACCTGTACAAATTTAGTTAACTTAGAGTTCTTGGGAGTCAGATTTTGCGCAAACTTCTTAGCACGCCTTGTATTAGAATTATTCATTAACTATTTAACTAATCAAATGAATATCTTCAAATAAGTGTGCATAAAAATGGATTCTCTCCCATGGTTGTGATTTAGCAAACAAAATTGCTATGCCATTCTCACATCGGAGGTTTTAGATGGTTTTTAAGAAAAAGGATGTCTTCTCCAGTCCAATTCATCTTATTTTATTAAAATCAATTCAAAGTAGAAACGGAATGATTTTAGATAAGGGACACAGATAAAAAGAAAATTTGTAAAGTTTAAAGAATAGAAGGTTTTCTTGATTGCATTATACATGTAGCCAGAGAATAAATTTTGTCACGGGAGAATAAGGCACGTAGTCTATTTGGAGCCGCGCAATAACTTTCAAACCATTGGGATGGATTTCATTCGACATTGACAATTTTTTGACAGCAATATAATTATCGGATCAAGATCCAACGCAGATTTTGATTTAAGAGGCAATTTTAAGGTCATGAGGCATATTCTAGGTTTTTCATTATTTTGATAAGCATCGTAACAACACATGCTGCTCGACAAGAAATTTTTGCACAATATATTTTGGATCACGAAGGTCAAAATAGAGAATCTAGATGATGATACAAATCTAGACGATGATACAAATTTTAGATTAAAATAACGTTCACGAAATTTAGGGAATTAGACAAGTTGGGAACCCGGGTTTTCAAAGAAAGGTTAAAAGTGAGGGAGTGAGCTGGGTGTCTGGTGGATGGGAGAGCAAAGCAACATTAGCAGAACATGATGCATTGAATTAAGGAAGCTTGGATTCCGAACTATTTGAATCAACATCAACTCAGACCACCATATTGGAGTCCATGAGACGGACCAAGTCCAATTGTGCAAATGAGCTTTGGACAAAGCCAAAAAGCACACCAAAAAGTTTCCAAAAAATGGTTAACTTGAAATCTAGGAGGACAAGTGGGAACGGACACCGAAACCACTTCATAGTGCTAGCATAGGAGCGTCATTTCTCAAGGATCGTGCCAGAAATTCCAGCAGTCCAAATATTCACTACATCTTATCACTTGTATACATTTATTTATGAGTATCAGCAACCATATCAGAGCTTACGATTGAAAACGAAATCCCCTTACAGATTAGAGATGAACGCTGGAACTTTCAAAAATTATAAGACGCAATAAAGAGAAATGGAGAAAGACCTGCTTCCTCATGACTGAAAGTCAGGTCTGGAATTGTTCATGCTTTGAAAGAACTTGGTTGCAATTTGCCGCTAAACAATAAATAATATTGCTTAAAGCTTCTAATCTGATGCCCCCTGCATGATTGAACAACTTGTGTCCATAGACGTCAGTACTTGCGAACCAGCATCACATGGATTTAAAATATGTAGTCAAGACTGGGAGAAGTACAAGTGCGCATACCTGTATGGTCTTTCGTATACCCTTGCAGCTCAGACCTTCATGGATCAGAGGAGGTTTATCTTTCACCAGGGTTTTGTTCTTTTATTTTAAACTAAACTCACAAGGATAATTCATTAATACAATAAAAGAAAAACAAAAACAGGAGCGGACATAAAGTCAGAACCTCTAGATTAGAGAAGCAGGCAACAAAGGAAAAAAACCGATAACAAAGAAGAAGAAATAATACAACAATGAACTCATCCAAAGCATATTATTTCTTAAAACCACGTAGAACAGGCTGGAAACCATCTAATGAGGTAGAACTTGATGTCACTCTATCCGGAGAATCTTCTATCACCAAACTAGAGTTTTGTTCATACAAATTTGGGTGTTCCAAATATAACTGCATGTTTAAGGGTTCACTGCTCATTGACTTGATGGGAGTTATAAGTGCAGGCTGCTGCCACTGCTTGGTGTGCGTAGAAGTCCACAACTTTGCCTCTTCACTTCCTATGGCCTCTTGAGGCAGGGTTGAAAAGTATCCAACTATCTCCCACCTGCAGTCTGTTAGTTATAATCAAAAATCTATATTCACTGCAACAACAAGACAAATCAAAGAATAGAGGAAGTAACCAAGTTAACAATAACCTAGCCAGTAATAAACATACCCATCGAGATAACTTTAGTGAGGGGCTCAGAAGCCAACAGCTTGACAAGGAATGACCTTAGATAAGACTCCACGCTACCTTCTTCAACACTAGAGCTACAGAGATTGCTCACAGTAAACTTGAACACGAATCTCTCGGACGGGACATTATCATTGTTGAAGAAAATGACTGCCACCCTCTCGACTAAGCCCTATTTTGGAAACAGAAAAGTATCATCTTTAGCAGCATATCAAGACAGTTCCACTGGGGAAAAAAAAAGTCAGGTTGTAAATTTATACTATCTGAACTTCCCAAATTTCCATCACTTCTGTTATCCTACAAGTCCTGATATGTAAAATCCATAAGTTGTTGAGCAAATCAACAATGTGGATTTATAGTCTTATTATAAATGATTTCAATTTGATGACCGTAATTTTAACACTAACATTGTCCTGCATTTTTGTGCAGTTCCATCAAACATCACTTACCTACACCTAAATGAACAATGGAGTTTAAGAGAAAAAGAGCAATCAAACTACGAACAATCAACTTTATTCAATAAACCAGCATTAGCGACATTAACATCCCAGAAACACAACAAAAACCTTTCTAAAGTTTCTATAAAGGAAATAAGATTACGACTGCTACATCCTCCAAAGTTTCACCTCTTCCAATAATATTTCCATTTGGGAATTTTGACAAACAATAGATGCTCTAGTTAGACACCGATTATGAAACATGATCCCTTTATTTATTTATTTCCCCTTCTTTTTTCAGTTTAGGTTTTATCAATATGCTCAAGTAAACTCAAGTCTTATAAACCAATTAACCTTACACCAGACCTCACAAATCAGAAAAGGTGCAGAAATTGCTCATAGTTGTTCAGTCCCCACATTTCTGTTTTCTAGTCTAATAGAAGGATCAATAACTTCATCAATTGATCAAAGTTCGTAATCAAATTCTGTATCTTTCACATGATTATACAATCAACACGAAGAAGATTGGTCTAATAATCACAATTAACTGACTAACCTTTTGAATAAAGGGTCGAATGTTGTGGACAGTGGTATGGATGTAGTCTCTGAGTTGGGGATGCCGTGATTTCTGAACCACAACATTCATATAACGGCATCTCTCGAAAGCACCTGCAAAACCATAATAATATCATCACATATATACAATCGAATTTCAATCTTAGTCTTGTAAGGAATAATCAAAGTTGAGAACCCTTTACCAGATGGGTAAACCCCTTTAAGGAAAACGATTGTATTAATGGCAACTTCAAGGAATTCGATTATAATTGTTGCTGTTTCACCATCTCTACTACCACTAGCACCTATAAACAGAGATTCGTCGGATTGGAAAAACAATGAAATTAAATTAGAAGGAAGGAGGTATTTAAAGAAAGTAGAAGCCCTGTAGAGATTGATTACCTCTTTGATTCATTGATTTTGTCACTTACTCGTTCTTCACTTCTGACTTTTTGCAGGTCCTATCTCTAGGCGAAGAGACGACCAGTTTTGCCAAACACGTATGTGGGAGGTGATCAAACGCCCGCACGATGACAATACGTGGGCGGGCGGTGAAGATCCGCGGGCGGGTGTGGGCAATACGAGGATGGGCGTGGACAATTCGCCAACAGTAAAAACCTAACGGTTCTTTTCTCAACTACTGCAACTTTGAAAGTTACAAAAATCCTTCATTTGAATTCATTTTCACTCACACCACTACACTCTCTTCTTCTTCTAAATTCATTTTCACTCATCAGATCCTTCATTTAAACTCTTTTAAACAAAATCTTACTACAAAATGAGCAATTTGGCAAAAAAAAAATAGCCAATAATTTAAGGCACGAAAAGATCGAAAACATGAAATACTACTGAGGCCTTCCACAATTGTAGACTATACTCGATATCATGAAGCAGAGCCTGCTTCTCCGAATGTCGTTGTTGCTCCATCATTAGTTCAAGGTCATGTGTCGGGGCATCAGGAGAGCTCTAATAGTTATTATAAAATGAGAGGTGAATTTCATGACTTAAGGGTTATTTATAATGGTCTATCCCTTCTAGTCTGAGAAAGAGCTAATAGATATCCCTGGCGTGCATTTTATCGTGTTAAGCCTCGAAAACACAACAATAAAATTGTGAAAGTATTGATAGAAATGTGGTGGCCAACGACGCACATGTTCCATTTTATTGCTTTTGAAATTGGTAAATTTTTTAATTTAAATTAAATTTTATTTTTTAAGAAATTATTAAAAAAAGTAAATTATATTATATTTTTTTAAAAGTTTGTTACTAAACCAAGAAAGAGAAATTACATACTTTTGGTTGTGAACCTAGCAACAAAATGGGCACCAACTCCTTTTTGAATAGAAATACCTGATCTATGAAAAATAAATCTACCAATACCACTACTAGCATCATTACTAACTAAACAATTCTTCAAACGCTTGAAAAAAAAATATAGTATCCTCCCCAGTTCCCCTAAGGTAGAGAAAGCTAGAACACCGAGACCATATCCAAGTGATACACACTTATCCAAGTATTTAGAGCGTTTTCGCGCAATAGCATTAGAGATGCCTTTGCCAGGAACAAAAGAACGGATTCCTTCACCTGTGAAGGGGAGACCCCCGTAACATCCATGCAAACATCCTTACTGTTTTCCCAATTAAGAACAAGGATATCAACAGGCCGAAGGTTTTTGTCATCATCTGACAGAAGCCCAAGAGAAACTTCCTTGCGCGTAGGCACACCATCCTTGTAACAAATGTCAGCTACTATATCATGTACAAAGTCATGTCAAAACTTAAATACCAACATCCTGAACACAATGAAGCGCGTGATCTCCATAAATATCCATAGATTTGTTACAACTGGAGCATAAACCATTCTCAACAAAGAATGGGATATCCTGGCGGCACCAAAGGACATCACTGAACTGTCTCGGCCCGAGGCATTGATTAAGCCCACGAATAGGTACCGCTAATAAATAATCTTGTGCATGCTTAACTCGGTTACACTGCCACAAAATGGAAACTCTAGCAGACATAGAAAATTGGTCTGGTATTTTCCTCTCAATTGCATCAAAATAAGTAACTTCCAGAGAATGCATGGAAGGGGGGGGGGGGTATCATCGACGCAATAAGAAGAAGGAAGTTTATATACCTAAACGAAATTCTGAAGAGCCAACTGATAAGCAGAGCCTTTGTTTGTTGAGAATAAGTTACCAAGGATCACCTTTTGCACTGAAGCCATCCGACTATGAGAAGCAAGATAACACTGTAGACTATCATCTGGACCGAAAGAGTTTATCGAAGAGATCACCTCCTTTGAAGGAGTCGTTTCTTTCCTACATGTTACTGCCCTTTCTCTTAGGCTCTTCATGAGTTGATTTGTTTAATGGGAAAAATACGGTTTAGTCCAAAAGTATTGTTTAGTCCATCCCGAGTCAACTAGGTACAGATTATTAGTCCAAAAAAGATGCAAATACATTAATATCATTCACAAGTTTTTTGTAATACACACGTGCTGCGAATTAAAACAATTATTTTTCTCAATACCTAAACAAAAACTAGAAGAAAAATAACGAAAAATAAATAAATCAAAATAATAATTAACCAAGAGAAAAAATAAACATAAACTAGTGAAGATTCAAATCAAAACCCTGTCTATGGATGAACATCATGGTGAAGAAGACGCAATAACCAAATAGTCCAGAATCTTCATCTAAATCGAAATCAATGAATTAAAGAGAACAAAATGACAACAAGCATGAGATTCAACATCTAATCATGTAGTAAATGATCCAAAACCATAATTATCTAAAAGGAAATCGACGATTGAAGATAAATCAAGACCTTCAAAGAAGAAAAAACAATAAATGAAGATTCAACATTTATTCAAGTAACAAAAGGTAAGATCATCATCTACTTTCATATATTGGACTGTTATGTATGTACGAGTGCTATTTTTTTAGATTTGTTGTGATAGTATACAGATTTGTACACCGACGTGTTGTTTCAGGGATGTATGGCATGTTATGTGCGTATGAATGCTAGTTTTGTTAGATTTGATATGATATTGTACGGATCTATACACCGACATGTTGTTTCAGGGATGTATAGCTTGTTATGTATGTGAATGTTTTTTTTTTTTGATTTTCTGTGATAGTGTACAGATCTATACATCGCAGTGTTGTATCAGGGATGTATGGACTGTTTTGCGTGTATGAATGTCATTTTTGTTAGATTTTTTATGATAGTGTAAAGTTATGTACACCGCAGTGCTATTTCAGGGATGTATGGATTGTTTTGTTGGCATGAATGTTGGTAGTGTACAGATCCATACATTGTAATGCTATTTCAGGGGTTAATTTATGGATTGTTATGTGGGTATGAATGTTGTTTTTGTTAGATTTGTTGTAGTTGTACACAGAGTTGTACAACAACATGTTATTTCAGGGGTATATGGACTGTAATGTGAGTATGAATTCTATTTTACTTAAATTAGTTGTTGTTGTGTTTAGATTTGTACACATGTATGATATCTCAAGGATGTATGGATTATTTCGTGGGCATCATGTTGTTATTGTTAGATTTGTTCAGGAGTTATATACTTGTACGTCGTTGTATCATGTCATGGGCCATGACCTATTTTGTGGTTTTGAATGTTGTGGTTTTGCAATTTTTATAGGTGTGTACATACTTGTACTCTGTTGTATCATGTCATGGACATATGTCATGTTTTGTGTGAGAATGTATGTTGGTTTCGTTAAATTTTTATAGTTGTGTACATATTTGTATACTGATGTATCATCTCATGGGAATATGACCAATTTTGTGGTTTTGAATGTTAGATTGTTCCCTTTTTATAAGTGTGTACATACTTATACATTGTTGTATCTTGCCATGGGAATATGACCTTTCTTGTGTGAGCATGAATATTGGATTTGTAAGATTTCTGTAGGTGTGTACATACTTGTGCACTAGTATGTTATGTCATGGATATATGATCCATTTTGTGAGTACGGATGTCGCGGGTCCTGTAATTTTCGAAGTTGGATTTATTGGGTGTACATACTAGTATACTAGTAAGCTATCTCATGTATAAATGACATGTTTCTTAATTTTTGAAGTTGGATTTGTCTGATTTTTGTAGGTGTGTACATACTTATTGGAGATGGTTACATCAGAGCCTGCAGAAACCTATCGGTGATCCTGCCAAACTGTAAAATATCGCAGAAGATAAAGAATACAAAGATTAGCGTGCGATTAGGAGAGCAAGAACTTGATTGTTGTTTGAAACTTGCTTAAATTGTTTTTAACTTTGTTAAACTTTTAACAACTATGTTTCTTAACTTTTTTAAACAAGTATTATTACTAGTAAACCTTGAATTAATCTTATTATTAGTGTGAATAATGTTTTGAATGTAGATTTGTGTCAAATTTACATGGTATATTATAGGTAATAAAAAATCATGTGTACATGATGGTGCACATTTACTGACAGGTTAGAAAATTAAAATGTACATGATGTTGAACATGTACTGACATGTCAAAAAATTATTCATACCTTCGAATAAAGACACATGTATTGAAGTAAAAACCAAACTAGATTCTTTAAATAAATAAGTATATATCATCCATTTTACCAAGCTACATGAAAACAAAAAGCACAAAGCCGTAAGAAAGAAGGGTAGTAAATCATCAAGGGAGGGGTAAGTAGAGCACTCATTGCACATCATAAGTATTCTTTACTTCTCCCTAAAAAATTTATTGCGTTGAGTTCTTCGTCTTCCAAACGGAGACCCGGGGATATGAGACTAATGATCCTATCCATAAGAGCTTTTACCTGTCTCTTAGACATCAATACGATAATCTTCAACCTAGAAAATAAAACATTAAACACCAATGAAATGAACTAAAAAAAAAACAATACAACATAAAGTTGTGGAACTATGCGCATATTTAAAATAATAAACATGTGAATAAATATGTACACATTAAGAAAAAGCATGTGTACAACTATGTACACTTAGTTGCACAACTATCCACATCTTCAAAACAATCAACCAGTGGACATCCGTACCCATAAATCCCATATAAAAATGACATGGCACAACGTGCACCATTTTATACACACATACAGCTTGAATCGTGTACCTAAGCAACAATATCACTACCAATATTGAATAAAATCATTTTGAGCTTGAGTCCCTAAATTTATAACATATGAAATCGTATAATTCCTACGAGTTTAAAGTGTGACATATCATCAATCCGAATATCATCTGCATCATTACTAGGATGAATAATGCTCATAATAAGGTTTCAAGTTCAATTGCAAAGGTAAAGAAACTTACCCTAGTGACATCCACCATTTATAAATAGAATAATCAAGAGGTAATCATCTCTGCATCGTATCCATGTTCAACAATCTTCATTAAATGTGACCAAATGATTCATGCACCTGTTACAAAATAAAATTTAATGTCAAAGGTGGATAAGGGTACAGATGCATACCAATAAAGCATGTCATATAGTATTGAGACAAAACAATGGTGTAAAATTATGTACATACCTTCTGATGCGTGTCGTAACCACAACAAATTAATTAATATTTTACTACCTAATTAACAAGTAATATAGGGTAGTCAAGATCGATCCCACGAGGAGCACGAGATTCTAGTTGTCTTATAATGTCACAAAGGGGGGTATGTTTTAGATAAGTAAAAGAAAATAAAATAAATAAACAAAACAATTAAAAAGATAAGAAAAATTAATAAGAGAAATTAGATCAAGGAATCCTTCTTTGCTGCAAAACAATGATTAAAGTTATGTTCTTTTCCACTTCTTATTAGTCACAAATTATCACCAACCGTAGGATAGCATGTTCGCTTAGCTAACCCCAAAATTCCTTATTTCACTGAGTAACATGTTCGCTTAGTTATCAGATTCTATTCAAAAGAACCACCTTGAGGTTCGCTTACAAGATGTGATTCCCCGAACGCATTAAGATTTATGAATTTAGGTTAAGTACTAGTAGTTAGACTAGTTTCGCTTGGTCCACTTTCTAGCGTTGTTTTCACACACAATCTCTCCACGGAATCCCTCCACAAGGTCTCGTGTTTTCTACTTGTGTAAAGAGTCAATAAACTATTACGTATTCCCTAAGTTTCACTAGCTTTAGATTAAATTAACAAATCAATTTAGCGTGCACTCCAAACAACCTATCAATCAATCATAAACATTAATATTAGTAAAAACAAACGATAATCATATGAAAAACTTCAAAGTAGAATTGAAACAAAACTCAAAACATGTTAAGAACTAGGAATTCATCCTCAATCAAATTTGTTACTCATGCTAAAGAGTTCACACAAAGAATAAAGAAAAGAAAAGTGTTGTGTGTGTAGAGGTGTGCAAAGATGTGCACAAAAGTGTGTAAAGTGTGTATAGAAAAGTAGAGAACTTCTCTTTTTATAGGCTTCAATGCTCTCCATATCTTCCAAGGAATAGAATCCCTTTCCTTTAGCAATTCAATTTCCAAATCCAAGCCTTTCTCAAATCTCCCATCTTCTCTTTCCATATTCAAACCAAATTGTTCATCCAATTCCAAGTCCAAGTCTTCACATCCCATGAGAGAAATCCACACAAAATTCTGCAACTTTGGCTCGCCGAAAAACTGGGTTTTTGGCCGGAAATAGGCCGGAATCCGTCAACGCCGGCAACCTGAGATTCTCTTCGGCCAAGGTATATTCCGTTACTGAACCGTCAAAGTTAACGGTCAAACCGTCAGTCCAAGGGTCAAGGAAGGGAGTCAGCTAGACCAAGTTAGCTGTCTTACTCGGTCTCACTGAGCTTACTGGTCTGAGTTGGCTGCTTGGATCGGCTCATCGGGATCGCTGAGTCAACTCACCAGAACCAAAATCCGGCCGAGTTATGTTCAATTACAGGACTTTCCGGCCGTTGTTTCAGGCCATTCTTCCCTTGCGACAACCTAACATATATTTATTTTATTCACTTCATTCTTCAACAAAGATTCAAATTATCACCACCTCAAACCGTAGACACCAACACTATATACTTGTTCTTTCCTGCACTGCAGCTGAGCTGCTTTATACTCTTTTAGCTGCCAATTCCATATCCATTTCTTCATCAGGACCCTTTTGTTGAACAACAAACCACTCTATACAACCACAACATCCTCATCTCTTCCCTGATTCACATCACCAACACAATTTCAACGTATTTAATTGTAGCAGCAGCTTCATTGTCTTCCAATTTCCCCAAATCCTAATTTCATCCTCTATAGCAGCACCAACAACAACTATCCTTGGGTTCAATTTATTCTTCTGAACTGCTTCTTGATTCACAATTTCATCGTTCACAGCAAACAACCACCAACACATAACCATTTTCATTATAGATTCAAACCCATCTTCCATCATCTCATATTCAACACAGATCCCCTTTTTAGCTCTCAAGCATCAGCAGCATTGACTATTTCTTCTCATTCCCAACTCTTCTCATCTGTTGATTCCAACAAAACCCGTTGATCCCCTTCATCTCATTTCTGATTTCACAGCAGAACCCTAACTGCTCTCGATTCGTCTTCTCAAGTCATCACCATCTCTGAGTTATTCATCCTGAGTTCCATTTCTCATCACGAACCCTCACCATCTCTTCTAATTTTCAGATTGGGCTCAAACCCATCTCTAATTTTCCATTAAAGCACCAAATCCTTACTGCAACTGCAACTAACTCGAAACCCATTTCTTCAATTTCATCACCTCGAGCTTCCATTAATGGATTCCGCGAATCTTGGTGCATAGCTTTTATGTTTCTCAATTTCAGAGAGGAATGAATGAGATACATTATCTCTTGATTATTAGGTAGGGATGGTCATGGGGAAGGTATGTCAAATCCCAATCACTACCCCGTTCGTATAAAAAATACCCATACCCGCCCCGTTACCCACATGAATTGGGACGGGGCGGGTATGGGGAATACCCGTATGGGGCGGGTTTTCCCATGGGTTACCCGTTACACGGTGTTAATAAATAAATTTATTTATAATCAAAAATTAAATATGAAAAAGAATAACATAACAATAATGCATTCTAAAATTTTAAATTCAGAAATTTATCTTAAAGTGGAAAAAAGAAGTTTTAAATGACTTCTTAGTTTTTCTACTTTTTCCTTTCTCATCCTATCTTCGTCCATGTTAATCATTTCATTATCTGTATCATTTTCACTATTTTAACTTTCAGATAATGTATTTAATCACACCAAAGAAACGAAAGTGATGAATATACAAGAAAGATTAAGAATATAATAAATGAAAGAAAGCTCACCTAATGGTAGAAATATAAAAATTCGATTCAAATTCTGGCATAAAATTCTAAACTCTTATAATATAAAAGCGATAGGGCGGGTATGGGGTGGGGATCTTGAATCCCGTCCCCACCACATCCCCGTAGCTTAGGTTTCGGGTATTACCCATACCCGACCCCATCCCCATTTGTGCGGGTAAAACCCTACCCAAACGGGGCGGGTACCCACGGGGATGGGTTTGGGTGGGGAAAATGGCCATCCCTATTATTAGGTTAAGTAATAGTAGGACTTAAAACTCCCAACACATTAAGGACAGCAAGCCACCCCAGACTGGGTGCTTATAATAGTAAATTACTTCTGATAAGGGCTAGCCTATTGGCCTCCCCTTAACCTGTGCTGGCTTCCTTTAATAATTCTTCCCAAAAAGAGTATCCCTTTAACCTTGACTGGACTCCAGATAGTGCTTTCCCTATGAAATGACAATTCTGCCCTTTTTGCTCAATTTTGATAATTTCTTCTTCTTTTCCTCCGTGCGACTCTAGATTACCTAATAGCTCAAAAACACACGTAAAATACATAATTTACAAGAAAAATAGCAAAGAAAGCATAAACTACTAGATAGTAAATTAGGTGTATTCTACACCTATCATCTTCAAAAATCCAAATCCAACATCCATATCCGCAAGACTGAACATAAAATCATGAGAGACCATACTAGTGTATAAGTATGTACACATCTGCAGAAAACAATAGAAATAGAGCATTGGCTCAAACAAAACAACCCATGCATTTTTCAGAGAGAAAGTTTTAGTGTAAAAATATGTACGCATGTACCAATATATGACAGAATGCTCAGACATGGCTGGTACCCTATATATTCCAAAAAAAAAAACATATATCAATAACATATTCGGTGTACATTAAAGTGTATGGACATGCTATATAAAGTGAAACATATACTAGTGTATAAATATTTACACCTCTACAGAAAACTAATAGATTTTAGCATCATACCCACAGGACATGTCATGCATTCATCAAAGAGCATCCTGGTGTGCAAAACATGTACACATCTATAAAAACCTAACAAAATCCAGCATCCATACCCGTATGACAGGCCATATATTCATCACATAGCATTTTAGTGTTCAAACAAGTACATATCTACAGAAAAATACCAAAATCTTGCATATATACCAACAAAAAAGGTCATGCATTCATCATAGAGCATACTAGTGTACAAGTATGTAAATATTTACATAAAAATAAAAAAATCGAGCATTGATTCAAACAATACAACCCAAGCATTCATCATTGATAATTTCACTGTACAAATATGTACACATCTACTAAATAGGGGCGAATGGTCACCGCGATTCAAGAAAGCATACACAATCTTCTCAGACATGATTGATAACCTGCTGTCGATGGTGGATTTTAGATAAAGGGTAAAATCGTAAAACCCCATGACCTAGTGTTACCAGCAACACATTAACTACGAGCATTTAATTCAGGTGTCAAAAATTAATGGGGGTATTTTTTCAAAATACTAGATTAGGGTTTTCGACACAGAACCCTAATTCCAAAACCAAGCCGCATACTGCGCACCATGGCGACGACGCAAAAACCAAGCCGCATACTGCGCACCATGGCAACGACGCCAAAACCAAGCCGCATACTGCGCACCATGGCAACGACGCCAAAACCAAGCCGCATACTACGCACCATGGCAACGACGCCAAAACAAAGCCGCATACTTCCCACCATGGCAACGACGCAAAAACCAAGCCGCATACTGCGCACCATGGCAACGACTCCAAAACCAAGTCGCATACTGTGCACCATGGCAACGACGCCAAAACTAAACCGCATACTGCACCCACAGGCAACCATGCCAAACTAAGCCGCTATACCTTTTGGCACATGCCAAAAATAGCGCCCTAGGCTTGCAAACCGTGCAACTAGGTCAACTTGGCCGTGCGTGCCATTGGCACATTCCAACACGCATCACTAGCCGATTTTTAAGCCGTTATACCGTTTGGCACATGCCAAAAATAGCGCCCTAGGCTTGCAAACCGTGCACCTAGGTCAAAGTGTCCGTACATGTCATTGGCACATGCCAACACGTTACCACTAGCCACTTTCTATCCCAAGCCGTTACCCAATTATAGCGCCCGCGACTTGGCCAAAATGGCCGTGCGTGCTATTGGCACATGCTAACACGTTACCACTAGTCACTTTCTATTCCAAGCCCCTATCCAATTGTAGCGCCCGCGACTTGGCCAAAGTGGCCATGCGTGCCATTGGCACGTGCCAACACGTTACCACTAGGCACTTTCTATTCCAAGACGCTATCCAATTGTAGCGCCCGCGACTTGGCCAAAGTGGTCGTGGGTGCTATTGGCACATACCAACACGTTACCACTAGTCACTTTCTATTCCAAGCCCCTATCCAATTGTAGCGCCCGCGACTTGGCCAAAGTGGCCATGCGTGACATTGGAACATGCCAACACGTTACCACTAGCCACTTTATATTCCAAGACGCTATCCAATTGTAGCGCCCGCGACTTGGCCAAAGTGGCCGTGCGCGCTATTGGCACATGCCAACGCGTTACTACTAGCAACTTTATATTCCAAGCCGCTATCCAATTGTAGCTCCCGCGAGTTGGCCAAAGTGGCTGTGCGTGCCATTGGCACATGCCAACACGTTACCACTAGCCACTTTCTATTCCAAGCTGCTATCCAATTGTAGCGCCCGCGACTTGGCCAAAGTGGCCGTGCGTGTTATTAGCACATGCCAACACGTTACCACTACCACTTTCTATTCCAAACCGATATCCAATTGTAGCTCTCGCGACTTGGCCAAAGTGGTCGTGCGTCCCATTGGCACATGCCAACACGTTACCGATAGCCACTTTCTATTCCAAGCCGCTATCCAATTGTAGCGCCCCGCGACTTGTCCAAGGTGGCCGTACGTTCCATTGGCACATGCCAACACGTTACCACTAGCCACTTTCTATCCCAAGCCGCTATCCAATTGTAGCGCCCGCGACTTGGCCAAAGTGGTCGTGCGTGCCATTGGCACATGCCAATACGAAACCACTAGCCACTTTTATCCCCAACCTGCTAGCCAATTTCCAAGGCATTCCGCACATGCCATTGGCACATGTTCCACTAGCGACTTTGGCATTGCCATTCGCACTCAAAGTGCAACTTGCGGCCAAGGCATTCCGCACATGCCATTGGCACATGCCAAATGCTCCACCAAGCGACTTTGGCATTTCCATCCGCACTCAATGTACAAATTGCATCCAAGGCGTCCCGCACATGCCATTGGTACATGCCAAATGCTCCACCAAGCGACTTTGGCATTTCCATACGCTCACAAAGTACAACTTGCAGTCGAGATATCCCGCACATGCCATTGGCACATGCCGCAACGCTTCACTAGCAACTTTGGAATTGCCACTTGCGCCCACTATCGAGACATCAAAACAAACTGGGGATGCTTTATTAGGGTTTTGGTTTGGCGGTCACAGCGTGCAGCGTACACTACGCTCATAATAAAGCAAGGCGTGCAAGGAATAAATACGGGGTCAATTAAATAGGGAAATTTATGGTGAAAACGTTTTCACCATAAAGCCAATGGTTTCCACCTCCTCTGTTTTAATTGGCACATTTACTCAATTCCTTAATGAGGCCAGGGTACGTTCAATCTCACTTGTATAAATAGGTTTCACCTATTCTTCCAAAACACACGAGTCTTGGTCAGGAAAAATACAACACTATCAGATTGCAACTTTGCAAGCTCTCTCAAAAGCTTCCATCACTAACAAGTTTCCGCAAGCTTCTACACTTCTGATACAAGTCGAGAGACTACCTAGCAAGAACTCTCTGGTCTCATCACCCTTCTTCGCTATCCTCCCCAAATCAACCCTTCTCCTCCACTTTGTGATCGAAGCAAATTTTGGAATGGCCATTTTCTTGGTTTAGGCCAGAGTTGTACAGATTGATATCTCGAATCAAAAGTGCTCACGTGCAGCACATTTGTTTAAGGGTTTTAACCAGTCTCTCCTTTATCCCAAGCATGCTCCCTTTGCGCCGGTCTCACCATACCATCCTTTCAACCTTGCGCTGGTACCGCCCAATCTAGCATGCTCCTTTTGTGCCGGTCCCACCAATCACGTCGATCTTTCAATGCCGCCCAGGTCACACCAGCTATAACGTTCATCTCCCATCGGCCCCACCACCCAGCGCACGCTCAGTTTCTCAACTCACGCCAGAAGCTCAATGCTTCCCAGCCGTCCATTTTCGCCAAATTGTGCTAACCTCCCGCTCCATGCAAAACTGCCAAGGACGAGGATTCCGAATCCAGTCCGCATCTAAAAAAAAAGGTCAGATAAATCTCCCGTTTCTCTTTCAGATCTTGTCTTGGCACCATCTTATGATTACCTCGCAACAAAGCTCATGTTCCGAGCTAAGCAGGGGACATAATGTCGATGGTGGATTTTAGATAAGGGGTAAAATCGTAAAATCCCATGACCTAGTGTTACCAGCAACACATTAACTATGAGCATTTAATTCAGGTGTCAATAATTAATGGGGGTATTTTTTCAAAATACCAAATTAGGGTTTTCGACGCAGAACCCTAATTCCAAAACCAAGCCGCATACTGTGCACCATGGCGACGACGCCAAAACCAAGCCGCATACTCCGAACCATGGCGACCAAGCCAAAACCAAGCCGCATACTGTGGACCATGGTGACGACGCTAAAACCAAGCCGCATATTGCATACCATGGCAAAGACGCCGAAACCAAGCCGCATATTACGCACCATGGCAACGACGCCGAAACCAAGCCGCATACTGCGCACCACGGCAACGACGCCTAACCCAAGCCGCATACTGCGCACCATGGCAACGACGCCAAAGCCAAGTCACATACAGCGCACCATGGCAACGACGCCAAAACCAAACCACATACTGCACCCACAGGCAACCATGCCAAACTAAGCCTCTATACCATTTAGCACATGCCAAAAATAGTGCCCTAGGATTGCAAACCGTGCAACTAGGTCAACTTGTCCATGCGTGCCATTGGCACATGCCAACACGCCTCACTAGCCAATTTATAAGCCGCTATACTGCTTGTCACAGGCCAAAAATAGCGCCCTATATAGGCTTGCAAACCGTGCAACTAGGTCAAAGTGGTCGTGCGTACCATTGGCAAATGCCAACACGTTACCACTAGCCACTTTCTATCCCAAGACGCTACCCAATTGTAGCGCCCGCGACTTGGCCAAAGTGGTCATGCGTGCCATTGGCACTTGCCAACACGTTACCAATAGCCACTTTCTATTCCAAGCCGCTACCCAATTGTAGCGCCCGCGACTTGGCCAAAGTGGCCATGTGTGCCATTGGCACATGCCAACACGTTACCACTAGCCACTTTCTATCCCAAACCGCTACCCAATTGTAGCGCCCGCGACATGGCCAAATTGGTCGTGCGTGCTATTGGCACATGCCAACACGTTACCACTAGCCATTTTCTAATCCAAGCCGCTATCCAATTATAGCGCCCGCGACTTGGCCAAAGTTTCCGTCCGTCCCATTGGACATGCCAACACGTTACTACTATACACTTTCTATTCCAAGCCGCTATCCAATTGTAGCACCTGCGACTTGTCCAAAGTGGCCGTGCGTGCTATTGGCACATGCCTACACGTTACCACTAGCCACTTTCTATTCCAAGCCGCTATCCAATTGTAGCGCCTGCGACTTGGCCAAAGTGGTCGTGCGTGCCATTGGGACATGCCAACACGTTACCACTAGCAACTTTCTATTCCAACCGTTATCCAATTGTAGCGCCAGCGACTTGGTCAAAGTGGCTGTGCGTTCCATTGGCACGTGATAATACGTTACCACTAGCCACTTTCTATTCCAAGCTGCTATCCAATTATAGCGCCCGCGACTTGTCCAAAGTGGCCGTGCGTGCTATTGGCACATGCCAACACGTTACCACTAGCCACTTTCTATTCCAAGCCGCTATCCAATTGTAGCGCCCACGACTGGCCAAAGTGAACGTGCATGCCATTGGCATATGCCAACACGTTACCACTAGCCAGTTTCTATTCCAAGCCGCTATCCAATTGTAGCGCCCGAGACTTGTCCAAAGTGGTTGTGCGTGCCATTGGCACATGCCAACACGTTACCACTAGCCACTTTCTATACCAAGCCGCTACCCAATTGTAGCGCCCGCGACTTGGCCAAGGTGGCCGTATGTGCCATTGGCACATGCCAACACGCTACCACTAGCCACTTTATATCCCAAGCCGCTACCCAATTGAAGCGCCCGCGACTTGTCCAAAGTGGTCGTGCGTGCCATTGGCACATGCCAACACGTTACCACTAGCCACTTTCTATTCCAAGCCGCTATAAAATTATAGCGCCCGCGACTTGGCCAAAGTGGCCGTGCATTCCATTGGTACATGCCAACACGTTACCACTAGCCACTTTCTATTCCAAGCCGCTGCCCAATTGTAGTGCCCGTGACTTGGCCAAAGGGGCCGTGCGTGCCATTGGCACATGCCAACACGTTACCACTAGCCACTTTCTATTCCAAGCCGCTATCCAATTGTAGCGCCCGCGACTTGTCTAAGGTGGACATACGTGCCATTGGCACATGCCAACACACAACCACTAGCCACTTTTATCCCAAGCCGCTATCCAATTGTAGCGCCAGCGACTTGGCTAAAGTGGTCATGCGTGCCCTTTGCACATGCCAACACACAACCACTAGCCACTTTTATCCCCAACCTGCTAGCCAATTTCCAAGGCATTATGTACATGCTATTGCCACATGCCACACATAATCCACTAGCGACTTTGGCATTGCCATTCGCACTCAGAGTGCAACTTGTGGCCAAGGCATTCCGCACATGCCAAATGCTCCACCAAGCGACTTTGGCATTGACATCCGCACTCAAAGTACAAATCGCGGCCAAGGAGTCTCGCACATGCCAAATGCTCCACCAAGCGACTTTGGCATTGCCATCCGCGCTCAAATTACAACTTGCGGTCGAGATATCCCGCACATTCCACTGGCATATGCCGCAACTCTTCACTAGAATCTTTGGCATTGCCACTTGCGCCCACTCTCGAGACATCAACACAAACTGGGGGATGCTTTCTTGTGGTTTTGGTTTGGCAGTCACAGCGTGCAGCGTACACTACGCTCGCAATAAAGCAAGGCGTGCAAGGAATGAATACGGTCAATTAAATAAGGAAATTTATGGTGAAAACATTTTCACCATAAAGCCAACGGTTTCCACCTCCTCTGTTTTAATTGGCACATTTACTCAATTCCTTAATGAGGATAGGGTACGTTCAATCTCACTTTTATAAATAGGTTTCACCTATTCTGCCAAAACACACAAGTCTTGGTCAGGCAAAATACAACACTGTCAGATAGCAACTTTGCAAGCTCTCTCAAAAGCTTCCATCACTAGGAAGCTTCTGCAAGCTTCTACACTTCTGATACAAGTCGAGATACTACCTAGCCAGAAATCTCTGGTCTCATCACCCTTCTTCGCTATCCTCCCCAAATCAACCCTTCTCTTCCACTTTGTGATCGAAGAAAATCTGGAACGTCCATTTTCTTGGTTTAGGCCAGAGTTGTACAGATTGATATCTTGAATCAAAAGTGATCACGTGCAGCACATTTGTTTAAGGGTTTAAACCAGTCTCTCCACCATCGAATTTACCAAATTCGGCAGAGGAGATTTTCTCCCATAAACACCTGCATATTACATAAAACATATATCAAAAACACATCAAAGCTCTAAACAACATAAAAAATATCTCAAAAAGTAGCATTCTTAGGTTCAATCAACGCACAAATGATAAATCAAATAACTAATAAAAAAAATTGAGTCACATCTAAAAGATCTCAATTGAATCCAATAACACAAAAATGTAACATCCAAAGATCTGAATCATATTTAAATTTATTAGAGAATTAATTTTTCAAATCAACCTTAAATCACAAAAAAAATCGAAACATATACAGTGTACAAGAAAGTACACATTCTGCTTAGTCAAAAAATAAAAAAAATCAATTACTCTATCAATGTAAACCATGAGGAAAGCCACATTTACTAAAGGGAAAGCTGATTTTAGTCTAGGATAGTTGACTACGGGTCATTTTTGGGTGGATTTAAAATAAGATTTCCCCTAATCAAAAAAATACTTTAGGAGATCTTCCCAAACTATCAGTACATCCACATCCCATTTAACCCTAATTACGTATTAACAAACTCTAGATAATTTACAAATACTAAGATTATCAATTTGATCCCCAATGCGAAAGTACTAAAATGGAAAAACTATTAGTATATCCAGTTGTTTGAGGTTGAAGAGGAAGAAAAGCAACACGATGCACCCCATAAATATTACAAGAAATCAATAGGTCGAGGTATTAAAGATAGTTTTCAATTGCTCCCCTTATGAAATCTTATTTGGCCATAAGTTTTCAATTGCTCACCTCCTTAAGTTCTCAGAAATCTTGGTAGCAATGCATTGTTTACGGTATCTCTCCCAGATTTAGTGCCATGGATGCACTTGAATTCATGTGAGTTTCAATTTTAGTATGATTGTGCACTTAAGAACGTACAGTAGAGAAATTAATTTGTTTGTCTCATTTTCTCCATGGTTAATGTTTTGGCAGAGACTTCAGTGATAACGATTAGCGACATAAGAGTACCAGTAATAAAACCACTCGCGCAAGTGATCCAGCATCCACCTTGAAACAAAACCTATGTGATTCATCAAACACGAAGACAATCACCGATACACAAACCCTGATTTGTGTATCAACAAGATAGTAGGACATATGGATCCATTGATGATCGTGGTTACTCAGTCTGAACATCAACAAGAGACCCCATTCTTGAATTGATAAAAAAAAAAGAAAACAAAACAATCTTGGAAGTAGTAAATGAAATATGCTTATTCCATATCGCAATTTAAGTTCTTGTCTCTCGACAGGATGTGGATTTGGCAAGTTATCATCATCTTCCTTACATAATCTCGCCATCACGGATGATTCTGAACTCCAAAAATATTTTTTCTGATGGGGGAAAGTTTATTGTCAAAATCCACCCAATATCGACTGAAAGTCAAATATCCTAGACCAAGTCATATTTCCCTCTAATAAAAATGGCTTTCCCCCTATTAATCATCTAATTAAACACACATATGAAGAAATGGAAAATAAGAAAAATCAAAGATCGAACCGATTTCATAACATACATCCAAAAACAAATAAAAAGAAAGATACAAATAAAAAACATAAATCAAAAGAGTTTCATGAAAATCAAAACCAAAACCTAATAAATAACAAAATCAAAATCAAAAACAGAAATCAAAAGACCAAAAACAAGATGAAAGACAAAATTTTCATCTCATGCATTCAAAAGAAAGTAAAATCAAAAACACATAATCGAAGTAACAAACAAAATCGAATGAAAATGATATTGAAATCTAAGTCTCTAACCTGAGACCGAAATCTGATGAACAGACGATTGAATCCAAGAAATCACCTCAAAATATATCTCTGTCTCTCTTCTAATTTGAATCTGAGATTTAAAAATTAAAAACTCATTCTTATTAAGGTATCCTCATACGGAAGGGTAATTATGGTAAAGGATTAGTTTGGATCGTTACGAGTTTGGAATAACTCGTTAAAAATTTGGATCAAACTATTTACACGGTTTTTTTGGACTAGGGAGTACTAAGCCTGAGGACGCTGGACTAGAGTTTCTAAATCCCACTAACTTTGGGACTAAACGTCAATTTCTACTTGTTTAATTTCTCCTTCTACCTATTTTATAATAGGTAGGTCGAGGCAAGAGTACCAAAGCAAAACATCTCCTAATTAACAATGGTCGGTGAAAATCGACATAAGCGATCATAAAAATATTGTACGGGTGGTTTCCATCGTTTCCAGTTGGCTATAGTCTCGTCGAAGAGGCTTAGAGAAATCTGATTCTATCACACCGATCATACTAAAATAACATGTTATAACCAAATTCGAGTTCCAAATTTTTTAATATTTAGCTAATGCCAAAGTGACAAATTTTTAATCCCTCCATTTCTTTTTATTGGCTGGTTTCTTAAAATAAATGTTTCAAAAATATAGGCTGGTATCCCAATTGGGAGGGTACTAGATTTCATTTTTACGATTTTAACCTTGGTAAAAACGTTTTTTTCTCTTGTACCATTGTTACCGAAACATCTTCACTGCCATTACAGGCCTCCTTCAACTTCATCTTCTCCCACACAAACCACCACCAGCAACACCATCGCCGCCACTACACCAACAGAATCGCCACCATTACAACAAAGAAATGTCAAAAACCCATTTCCCATCAAAAAGATCACAACTTTCAGGAGGCCCTTGAATTTCTTCAATTCATTTTCTTCAATAATCTTCTTAATTTCTGGTTTCTGTTTAGGAACCACCACTGATTCAATAATGGGTTGTTGGATTTTTGATGGTTTAAAATCAGAATCATTCTTGTGATTCTATTCTAGTAACAGTTGTGGTTATAGTTCTTCAATTCTTATTATCACCTTCTTCTTCAGTATTTTTGATTGAAGTAGAGATTTCCTGGAGAAGTTCTTGACGATGATGATGAGTAGTAATGGTTTAGTAGTAGCAGAAGAAGGTTTAGTTGGGAATTGAATTCTATGCCCACAAGTTGTTTGAAGAAAGTCGCAAAAGAATTTCAGGTTTACTAATGGTGTTGAATGGCAGATCATTGACGTCCATCAGCAAATCTGAGTACATTGTTGGTAGTGTCTGTGTAATTTCCAGGGATATGAAAGAGGTTATAGAGTTAATAATGATGTTGCTGGTTTGAATGGCAGTGATTCACAGTTGAGATACTGGAGTAATTGGTATTAGTTGAATGGTAGTGATTCACAACTGAGCTACTGGAGTTTCAAATTGTGTTGCACTGTGGTAAGGAAATGTTGTGAGTGATAATGGATGGTAATTTTGTAATGCGAGTAGATTCTTGTTGTTTCAATTTAGTCTTAAAATGATTATTGCATAAGTTTGTACTCGGGTATAATTAGGGTTGCAATGGAAAATGTATCATTTCCATAATCTCTTGTACTCCCTAAAATTTGTGCAGGAAGTGTTTTTATTGAAATGAGTTTTTGTTAATGAATCATCATGAATACAATCTCTAGACTTCAATGGAGTACTAGAAGTTTTTGTTAAAGAATGAGTCACCATGAATACAATATCTGGACTTCAATTGAGTAAAGAATAATTGGACTGCAGAAGGAAAAAAAACTAGTCGGCGAACTGTTAACGCTTTAATTCCTCCATTTCCTTTACTTGTACAGACTCCTTTTCAGTATTTTCCTCCTTGGAAAATGATTTTCTTTAGTGCAAACCAATTTGATGTTTTCCTTATTGTTATCCTACAACCTGAACAAATATCAAAGTGGCCTGATTGAAGTTCTGGATCTGAAATGTTTACTTGCAAAGTTCTTCCACAGATTTCATAGCTTTTTTGAGAGCATACATCATATTCTTCGCCTGTACATATGTGCAAACATAATTATTCAAATATTCTCAATATGGGAGCTGATGTGTAACCTATAGCTCCATTCAAGTGATGGTATAGTTGACTGAAAATTACCTTACAACCCAAAGAACAAAATTTGAATGAATCAAGAAAGGTCCTGGCACAAATTTCACATGTATTTTTAACTCATTTACCATGTCTTAATTGAGGGCGTTCGTTGAGAAAAACGATTTCATCATTATTGATTACATAATGTTGAACACCTGAAATGTCTATGTGCTTCTCAACTTCATTAACCTGTATAACGTTGTGGTAGTTAGACCTCCTTATCTGCAATTGGCGGAACAAAAATGTTAATAAGAGTTCAATCATCCAAGTGGGTTTTCAAAAATCAAAAAAAAAAAAAAAAAAAACTGAGAGAACTTACTTGAACAATGTGATGTTCTCTATGATGAATCAGACAGTAAGAACAAATGGATTTACCCATACAATCCAAGAAGAAATATTTGGATTCAGTTTTACACTTTTCTTCCCCATGGTCTATACAAGGAACAAAATAGTTTGCTTCCAGTAATGGCCTTAACCATTGAGCACCAAAGCCATGGTTTTCTTCCATTGGGATAAGCGGAACGACCTAATCATAACACACAAACAATGTGTCTTGAGACAATACAGGCAACAAAACATTCAAAAGAAAGATAATATGATTACAGGGTTTAGAACTGTTTTTTTCTCAACAAGGTAGTCCCTAGAGGAATAATAGAACCTCAAAAAACATAAAACTAAGTATGAAATAAAATCTCCTATTACTAGACATACTCAGGTTCCCAACAGCTCAGTTTTCACAAATGTCAACAATGGCTTAGAAGGATTTCCATACAAGCAATTTGGGTCAGGCTTGAATGCGAAGGTTAGCCCGAGTGGTTAAATAAATATGGGTAAGTTGCAGTATACTATGGACTTGATATTTTAACATGTATTGTTTACGGATTTGTAGTTGCATCACTTTCTTGTGCAGGGGTTCAAATTGCAGTTCCTATCCATGGCTGGTTACTCTCACATATCTGGCTGACATGGGATATCCTTTAATGGGTTGGAATCTCCAGCATTGTAACTCACTAAGCAACAACATGACTGACTTGGTGGAACTGTTATATGCGCAAAACAATCCTAGGAAGCAGTAGTAGTCTAGTATAAAAACTTCACAAGGTAATTGGAACACAAGATAATTGGTACATCATAAAAAGGAAAAGACATGTATAATCCTTCACAGGAAAATTAGAGGATTTCTAACTGGTACATCATAAAAAGTTTAATGTCGCAAAGAAAAAATACAAAACTGACAGGAGCCCATACCCGTCGTTATTTTGTCAATATTAACTATTTTAAAGCTAAGAACACCAGTGATTCTCTACAGATAAGTTAAGCAACGTCATAAGATCTTTTGAAAATGTAGTGCCTAAATACAGCAGTATAGTGAATTGTCCAATTTATGCACGTAGTCTGTGTATGCTCATTACTTTCCTATTTGAAGCAAATGGGTACCAACGAATAGTGGCAAGAGCTATCCAAGCACTCTAAAAAAACATCCGATAGCCATTACAAAATGAAGAAAAAGCAATTCTGGAGTAAGAAATTTTAATTTGATGAAGAAAAAAAGAGCATTTTATCAATAGTTAGGACATGTGAATCGGAAGTAAGCAAGAGTACAATTTTCTAGTAAATTCGTTACGAGGTACGACTTAGACTCTAGAAAGGATAAGGCAATGAAATATGGTAAACAAACATATCTTCTCAAAATAATACAAACTGGAATATAAATGATACCCTAAACAGTACGAGAATTGATACACCTGAGGATGTAGGCATGAAATATGGATAACTACAATAAGAAAACTCATCCATCCCTAAGCAGATGCAGAAACATTGTCCTGCATCCAGCTACTAGTAGCATGTAAAGGTAGCTTGACACGTAAATCATGATCGCTACCGTACAGACATTATAGATTCTTTCTGATTTAACATTCAAACATTTCCGAGTACTAGTTAAGTTTTAAGCATAGACATTAGAAGACAACTAATACTGTACTTGACAATTTCATCTGTAAGAAAAAGAAGAAGAAAATTATTCTTCATTGTTCTTTAAAGATGGACCAAAATATATTCTACTGAAATCTTTAAACTAGTAGAAATCCTTCACAGGGTAATCATCCTTCACAGGGCATTCATTGTGCACAACATGTGTCAGTCAACAAAAAAATAGATACAAAATGAAATTTTTGTCAGGTACCAACTTTCGTTGGAACCATTGGTGCAAGAGTTTGGTTTAAACTTGGTAAGAATCATGGTTTGATTTGTCAAGTAACAACAGATTCAGGTGGGAGGAGTTAGCTTACTGGTTCAGGTGGCTTGGGTGTTGAATCACGAGGTGGAATAATGTGGATGCTTCTCCTATATATCTCAAGCAGTGGCTTCGGATAATAGACCTTTGTGCAATGCTTTCATGCCAACCCACATACAATCACTACTGGAGGGAGGTCCATGAGCTGGGCTATCTTCATTTTCTTGATAGATTTGGCGCTCTGCAAAAACATCATATTAAAAAGGTGTTTTTAGCTACAAGGAAAAGACTGCAGAGTTACAAAGTATTGTTTTTGCATAGAAGGTGGTGCAATATTAAAACCTTCTTTCTTTCGACAAGGTCAGAGTCATCCTCAAGCCATCTCTTGTACATATCATTGCCGATGATAGTTTGTTTAAAATCCATAGCAAGGTGGCCCATTCTTTTTCTTTTCGTATTCACCTTCATTTGATTTGCTTTCATAGTGTCTAAAACTGATCAATACCCAATTAAGTTACATGTGAAAATGAGTATGACACAAGCACATTCAAAATAATGGCCCTTCTATTTTGAACCCTACACAGCCAGTGAGAAAACTCAAGTAAGTTACATGTGAAAATGGGTATGACACAAGCACAGTCAAATTCAGTGAGTGCTTCATTTCATCATAAAGTCTTTCATGATACAGCAAAGGTACTTGAGGTATAGGGAACAATTTCAAGCCATTCCTTAACAAACCAAAACTAGATAGAAGGAAATAGTATACAGCACCACATGAGCTTCTTTTACAAGCTAACAAACACTAACTTTACACGGAATGTCCCATACAAAATTTAACCACATGGGCTTCCTTTGTAAGCTAATAATAGACTAAGAGACTGCAAAAGAATAATGCATGCATCACGACGTTAATTTTACTACCTTAGATTCTATTGCAAACTACTAAATATTTTAACAGATTGCACATTCTTGCCGGCCAAAATGTTAGAAGACAGAGATAATCCAACAGAGATATTTTTCCAGATTGATATTGTGTTAAGAATCTGCAAAACCAAGGCACAAATACATAGACTCAAGTAACAAGGCAAAGAAAAAACAAGTTTGAAACATACTTGAAGAACTTTCTTGCGTAATTTCATACTCCTTTATAAATTCCATGGCCTCATTCAATAGTTGAGGATCACACTCAAGTACATTAGGGAGTTGTCCATCTCTAATTAAATGCCATATATGTATATGAGGAATCTTGTAGTGAATCCCACCCTTGATTTTAAGAATTTCCTTTATGCAAGATTGTAATGTTATGAAAACATTATTTGCGTCCTCAACCGAGAAATTTCAAACACTCTTGTAACACTTGCGATAAACTCATCTACTGTGGTTGGAGCATCAGTATGATGAAGTGCAACAATAGCGCTGAAGAACCCAATGTCTAAAACATTCAAGTCTGGGTTATTTGGAGGTTGACACAACAACTCGATATCTAACCCGTAACTTTTAACCGTCTCCACAAATTTCTTATCATTCTCGTGGACGTGTGGATTTGCATTATCTTGTTGTATAAATATTTTCTTGCAATTATTAAACGGCCATTTCTTCTTGATAGCAGGCAGCAATTTCTCAATCAAAAAATGCCTCATAACCTCTTTGTCAACAGATTTCATGGCCTTGGTTTCCATTGTCCCAGTTTTGCGTTTTTTGCTGCTCCTTTTTGCGGCTTCTTTAACCATAAAAGGCCATATCCCGATCTTGCCATCAAAACCCAAGTGAGGACGAGCGACAACCGTTAAAAACATAATTTTAGTGATAAAATTCTTGCTTTTACACGTGCATAAAGGCTCTTCTTCTTCGGCATGAAGATAATACTTTTGTGCTCTTCTAGTAATGTAAAACCATTTATCATCTATATGAATTCGATCTAACATATCAATGAATGAATTTGAAGATTGGGTCAAACCTTTATCTATCATGTTTAAGCAAAAATTCACCCTTGCTATCTTGTTTTCATCCGTAAGTTCCGGCCTCAAGGCATTTGAATGCGGTCGAAGATTTCCATCCTTAATTCGTCGATGTACAGTTGTTGTTGACAAGTTTAGTGCGTGTGCTATTCCTCTTATAGTTGTTCATTTGCGAAGAGGTATCAACTTAATTCTATGTAAATCTAATTGAATTCTCTTTCTACCAACTTTATTGACCATCTTAGAAGATATATCAACCACATCTCTATTTGCATTAGATAGTTTTGCATCATGCCATAATCTCGAAATAGTTATAAAACCAACTTTAAACAGAGCGTCAGTATCAGTGATAACTCCCTTGCGAAGTCTCCCATCTGTGCTTCCTTGCATCAATTTTGCAACAATCCTTCTCTTCACATTAGAGTTTAAATTCTTCTTCTTATTTCAATGCCGAATAGGTTCTGGTTCTGTGATGGTGTTAATGGGACAACGTATCTCTTCTTCTTCTTCTTCTTCTTCTTCTTCTTCTTCTTCTTCTTCTTCATCTTCTTCCGGGTAACATTCGTTTAAATCGATGAGACAATATTGATTTGAATTATTTATAGTTGGAGATTGAATTAAAATTGGAGATGGAATTGTAACTGGAGATGAAATTGTAATTGGAGTAGTTGATGGAAAATTACCTTGAGATAGAGTATCCTCAGGAGTTTGATTCAAGTCGAAACCCATTTCACTTGGTAATTTTATCAAACACCTAAAGGGTGAATCCCCATTGACACACACTGAGAACAAAACAAACAATCAAATCCATTAAAACCCAACACCACAAAACCCAATTAAGTTCAACATCTCTTCTTCTCGATCGACAACTCAATCCACCGCAGAATCATCTCAACCAATCACTACCACCATCAAAACGGCTCTGAAATCCAGATTTGTTTCTTTAACAATAGCAACAGCTTCAAACCCTAATTTCCTTCTCTATCACATATTCATTCTCGAGTTCAACTCCTATCTGTGAATTAAATTTCATCAAATCTCCAATTAAATTGCAGCACCAACTCTTCCCTTCTTCTCCCGATTCAGATTCAACAGCAGCAATAGTTGCTTTTCTTCCTTCTTCCCTTTTCAGATTCAAATAAAACCCTTAATTCTCCTTCACTTCTTCTTATTTCGTCAGCAAAACACACTGAGAATAATAGATGCTTCTCAACTTCTTCTTTAGTTAATCAAAATTCTTTTTCAACTTTAAACTCTCTCAAACAATCTGATTCATCCTTTCCCCATCTTTAATTCAATTCAATAGATCCAGAAAATACACGAATTTTAAATTTGGAAGAGTTGTTTTCTCAATTTCAATTTCAGAGAGAAATTTTGAATTTTGTTATTCTCGGTTTCAAAATTGGAGATAGGAATTTATTAGGTGAGGGCAAAAATGGAAAAAACATATAAAAAAACGGCGGACCGATAAAAACCTTAATCTAGCCGCTATTCCAAACCGGCCTATAATAAAGAAATGGAGGGAGTAATATTTAGCTAATACCAAAGTGACAGATAGTTAGCTAAGGTTCGTCGAGCACGTGATATCACCACTCAACCACGGAGACATACATGTTGTAATGTTTTTCCACGACCCACCTGGAATTCATGGATAATTCTCAATCAAACCAGCTGTAGACACCATCCTACAAATATACTAAAAAATTTGATGTGATATGTATACGTGTGAGTCAGGCGGTGGATATGGCCTTGGTCTTCATGTTCCAGTAAGTTCTTAGATTAAACTAATCAGTTTTCAAATCTTATCGAATAGTCCTGTCGGGTTATATTTAATGGCTAACCGTGTTTCACATGAATGAGATTTTGACTTTGTAGAGGCTATATGTGCATGTATGTCCACAGCAACTGAGTAACATATGTGCAAAACAATCTACTCTATTGTAGCTATAGCTTTGCAGATCTAATTTCTTTTCTTGTTTCAAAAACATGGCCGCAGCAGCAGCAACTGATGAACACCTTGCATCCAACAATTATACATGCTACAGCAGTAACGAACCAGCCACTGCAGAACCAGAGAATTGTCAAGGTACTCATCTCTAATTAACTAGTTATGATCCATGGAAATAATATTAATTAGTACTAGCTAGCTAGGTTTTTGAAATTTTGATCCCTATATTTCTCACTTAGCTACTGTATTTCTTAATTACTAGGATTTGGTGGTTCAAGTTATGATGACTATACTGTGTATGCACCACTATACAAAGCCATTTTCAACAATGATTGGGAAAGGGCAAAAGCGTACCTGAAGCACAATCCAAATGCAGTGAGTGCAAGACTTACATCTACAGGAGATACAGCTCTTCATATTGCTGCTGTATCCGGAAGAGTTCAGCTTGTCAAAGAATTAGTACAACTGATGCCTAGCGAAGCGTTAGAAATAAAGACCCATGTAGGTTGTACTGCCCTTTTACATACAGCAGTAACAGGATCCATGGAAATTGCTAAGCTCATGGTTGAAAAGAACAGCAATTTGTTACGGATTAAAAATCAGTTCAATTTTATTCCACTTGTTGTCTCTGCAATCAATGGAAATGAGGTTTTGTTGCGATATTTATACTCAGTGACGCCCAAGGAAGAACTAGATCCCAGAGCTGGTATAACTGGTGCGGCATTTCTTACATCTTTAGTTATGGCTGATATATATGGTAAGAATACTTTTTTTTTTGCAAAAGGTATCAAATTCTATTCCTGCGGATAAACCCCTTTGAACTCGCAAGTTGATAGTGCTAAAATTTAGAGTTATTCTGATTTTTGATGGTCTCGCATGAAAATTTGATATTTCTTTACTAATTCTCATGATTACACTTCTTTATGCAGATATTGCTTTGGATGTACTACAACGGTACCCCAAACTTGCGACTTCTAGGGATCCCGATGGAAATACTATCATCAACATGCTATCTATAAAACCTTCTGCATTCCCTAGTGGAAATCGACATGGGCTGTGGCAGCAACTCATTTATACATGTTAGCCTCTCTTTTAAGCTTTCTTATAATTGTGAATTCAGTCACTACCACTTTCTATTGCTTCAGGCTGCACTGTCAGGGCCGGCTTAAGAGCAAGGCAGTCTAGGCAGCTGCCTAGAGCCCCAAATTATTAGGGGCCCAATTTTTTTTTTTCATTTTACTATTATCAATATGTGATATTTATAAGTGCTACTAAAGTGTTTTACAACACTTATTTAATTTACCGATAGTTTTTACAGTTATAGTTGTTGCTAAATCTTTAATAACAACTATAAGCGTCACTAAAATTTCAATTTTTGAAACCAACAACCCATTTTAGGGTACTTTTATACTAAATTACAAGTTGCGAACCCCAAATCTAACAAAAAAAATTGCTGAATTATTTTTTTTTGGCGGCCTTCGGCCACATTGCCTAATCAAGTTGTCATGTTAAGCTTCGTATAATTTAAATATCCAGCCCTCCCTGATTTGTGAACTCATAAAAAAGCCCCAAAAATTTTGTTCGCCTAGAGTACCCCAAATGTATGAGACGGCCCTGTGCACTGTCGTTTGAGGCATGCAATCATCTTTTTTTATATACACCAGCCAATATATTTAACTTATACTATATAGTATTCGGGTTATTTTGCCTGACGATCTCTTTTTTCCCCCATTAAATTGTCATACTCGCGTTTTCAGCTATTCCCATTGAGCTTGATCATTTGTTTCGAGATGTAGAAAGGCCAAGGGATGAAGACACTATGAGAATAAGCTCCGAACATGATGTGCAGAAGTTCAGCCAAGGTGCACTTCATGATTACCTCCTTTTATATATAATTGGTTATCTGGCTTCTTGAATTATTAATTAAGATATCCAGCTCGTAACAAAGCAGTCTTTTAATTTACCAGTTAGAAAACATGGATTTGTATGGAAAGCTCTCAAAGTACTAGGTATGTATATGCTATAAACCATGAACATCTGTGTAATTTGATGAGATGACATACGGGTACGTTTTATGTTTGTTGCTTTAGTGTTAACACCACCTTGATGTTCTGTTTTCTTAGCAATTACACTTAAAACTCAATTTTGGAAGTGTCTTTGTAACTGATCATTATACGCTTATGTGTTGTTTGCATGTATATAGTTCCAGGCGTAAGGCAAATATATGAAAAGAAAGTGATACATGTACAAGCCCTTGAGATAGTAAAAGCTATCTGTCCCCAGTTATCCAACTTGACTGATGCACAACTTATAGAGGTCGGAGCAGTTAGTTCAATAACTAATACAGCAGCTTTTGGGATTATTGAGTACTTCAAAGAGCTTATAAATTCAAGTCCATATCTGATGTCTTCTTCGAATATGAATGGGTCAGGATTAATACAAGTAGCCGTTATGTACAGGCAAGAAAAAATATACAACTTCATGTCACAGATGGGGCAAAAGAATGAGATGGCTGCTTGTATAGATAATTTGGGAAATAACATATTACATTTTGCTGGAGTTTTGGCACCAGCTTTCCAGCTTGACAAAGTGTCTGGAGCTGCTCTTCAAATGCAAAGGGAGATACAGTGGTTCCAGGTTGGAATGTTAATTTTCTCTTTTAATTTCATTGAATATCTTTAATGTGAAAGTTATGATATTTCTTGATTGCTGTCTTCGATATCCAACGTTTTTGTCTTTAAGATTTGAGATATATAATTTGTGCCTTTTAAAGTGTTTATATCTTGCATAAATGACATGCCGCCATTATACATGAGCTTGCATTTACATACAAAGCTGGTATTTTGTATAGGAGGTGGAGCAAATGGCACAACCAAAATATAGAGAGCTTCCAAACGCTGCTGGCAAGAAACCTAGAGATATATTTCGAGAAGAACATAAATCTTTGGTTAAAGAAGGGGAAGCTTGGATGAAAGAAACATCACAAGCCTGCATGGTCGTATCAACTCTAATTGCCACAGTAATGTTCGCGGCTGTTTTCACGGTTCCTGGTGGAAATAATGGAGATACAGGAACCCCAATCTTCTTAAAAACAAGGACTTTTTATTTCTTTATGATATGTGATGCAATTTCACTTTTCGCATCATGTACATCAATTTTGATGTTCTTTGCGATATTAACAGCACGGTATGGTGAAAAGGATTTTTTGAAATCCTTACCACAAAAGTTGATTCTTGGTCTTGCATCGCTCTTTATCTCGATCGCAACCATGATGGGAGCATTCGGAGCAACTCTTATAATTGTTCTGAATGGGACCGTTACGTGGGCATACATTCCTGTGACCTTCTTGGCGAGTGTCCCAGTCCTCTTATTTGGCATGTTACAGTTTCCTCTCTTTGTTGACATAATGCGCTCTACTTATGGCAATGGTATTTTTCATAGGCAGAACTCTAAGAAAAAAGAGAAGTATGGAATGCATATTTAGAAGGTGGTTATATTCCGCAGTTTCATTATCTCTAATTTGAACTGTCTCAAAATGTAAATTTTTTTTATTATGATTAATGAAGCTCAAATTTATATCTTGCGGTCTTTAATGTTTTGGTGGTCAATGACAGCAAACAAATTCGAAATTTTATTTTTAAGATTTGAAGTATATTCCCTAGTTTGGCTCACCATTTTGTTTCTTAGAACCACGCAAAATAGTCTGGAAACCATCCAAAGGGGAAGAGCTTGTTGTCAATCTACCCGGAGAATCTTCTAGCACCAAACTCCAGATTTCAGACAGACTTGGGTGTTCCAGATAAAACTGCATGTTTACGGGTTTACAGGTCATTGACTTGATGGGAGTTATAAGTGCAGTGTACTGCCATAGCTTGGTGTTCGTAGAAGTCCACAACTATGCCTCTTCAGTTCCTATGGCCTCTTGAGGCAGGGCTGAAAAGTAGCCCACTATCTCCCACCTGCAGTCTGTTATTTATTATCAAAAATCTATTTTTCACTCTTGTCAATGCACATGGATGCAAAAAATAACGAAATCTTCAATGCATTAACTAGACAAATCAAATATCACAGAACAAGGATGAAAGAATAGAGGAAATTAATCAAGCTAACAATAACCTAGCCAGTAATAAACATACCTCTCGAGATAACTTTAGTGATGGGCTCAGAAGCCAACAGCTTGACAAAGTGACCTTAGATAAGACTCCAAGCTACCTTCTTCAACACTAGATGAGTTACAGAACTTGCTCAATGTAAACTTGAATATGAATCTCTCAAATGGGATATCATTATTGTTGAAGAAAATGACTGCCACCCTCTCGACTAGGCCCTATTTTGATAACAGAAAAGTATCGTCTTTAGCACCGTTACATATCCAGAAAGTTGGTCATGGTGAGAATTTGTAATATCTGCATCTTTTCAATTACTTCAATTATCATATAAGCTAGTAGAGTTCCTAACATTTTAACTCAATAAGTTGACAAACAAACAATGTAGATTTATACTCTTGCTATTTCAATTTGTGTGTTACCATTAGCATCGTCCTGCATTTTGTTTTTTGCAGTTCCATCAAGCATCACTTTCCTAGACCTAAACGAGGATTAAAGATTAAGAGAAAAAGGAGCAATCAAACTGTGGACAATAAATTAACGTCTCTGATGCACAACAAAAACCTTTCTACTAAGGCAATAGGATTACGACTGTTAACGCAAGCCTCAGTTGGTCTCACACAGGGTCATTCTAGTCTCTATACAACATGTTCTACTTTAGTTTATTCTGTTGATAACTTGCCTGATGGGCAACCTGTGTATTCCTTAATTCATATAAATATATGTCTCAAACCCTGATTAGGGTTAAGAGAGTTCATACACTTTCATGGTATAGAGCCATTAGGGCTGTCTTTCTCTTTTTTTCTCTTCTCTAGCAAACCTAATAACCATGTCTACATAACCAGCTTCTACTTCTGCTGTCATCTCTTCCTCTACTTCTTCTCTAAAACTTAAAACTTCATACATCTCCTTCAAACTTGACGAAACCAACTATATTCAGTGGCGTCGTCAGATAATTCCCATCCTCCGTTCTCATGATATCTACAACTATGTAGATCCAACTGTTGAATCTCCGTCTCCCCATCTTCCCTGTTCAGCTAATGAATAACCCAGTCCCAACCCTGGGTATCTTCCCTGGTTTCAAGTAGATTCCCATCTTCTTAGCTGGCTCCAAGCTACCCTAGCTGAATTCGTCTTTGTTGATATACCTGATTTCACTTCTGCACGTGAACTCTGGAAATACTTAGCTAATACCTATGCGGCTCCAATTGCGGCTCGCTCTCTTCAACTTCGTCATCAACTGCAGACTCTTCGCCGAGAAAACCTTTCTATCTCTGCTTATCTTGCTAAAATCACCTCCATTAGAGACTCTCTTTTAACATATTCTGCTCCATTAAGTGATGTTGAACTTGTTCTTAACACTCTAAGAGGTCTAAGGCCTGATTATCAAGCATTCTCAACGGCCATAGAAACTCGTTCTTCACTCCCTTCTTTCTCTGAGTTGAAACTGTTGCTTCTCAATCATGAAATACGACTCACTCAGTACAATCAACCTGTACCAGACTCTACTCCTTCCACTGCCTTCTATGGTTCTACCTTTTCGTCTTCTTCTTCCATAAACTTTTCCCCTTCTCGGTTCTCCAACAACTCCGCCCGTGGTGGTTATAACTCTTACAGAGGTGGTCGTGGTGGCAACAATGTCCGTGGTCATCGTGGTGGTGGTCGTGGTACTGGTGGACGTGGACGTGGTGGTTACTTTGCACCTCCAACCTATTTGTTTGGTGCTCAATCCCAACAACAGCAGTCTATACTTTGTGCGCCTCCTTCACAGCTTGCCATCAGCAAACAACCTTATCAAATTTGCGAATCCAAAGTACATACGGGATTGTCTTGTCCATACAGATTCAATCATTCATATCAGGCTCGTGACCTTCCTCAATCGTTTGCTGCAATGCAACTTCAGGCTACGCCCTTTGATCAACATTGGTATGCTGATATAGGTACTACAAATCATATGATAGCCGATCATAACTTGCTTAGTACACCAGTTGCATACTCTGGTTCCAATCATGTTATGGTTGGTAATGGTAATCTTCTTCCTATTACTTCAACTGGGAATGCCTTACTCACCACACCACATAGTTCCATCTCATTGAATCGTGTTTTCTATGTCCCGTTAATTGCCAAAAATCTTATATATGTTTCTCAATTAACTAAGGATTATAATGTTTCTGTGTGTTTTGATCGATTCGGTTTCTCTGTTAAGGATCGACAAACGGGGAAACTCCTACTCAGCGGACCCAGTGATGGTGGTCTATACTCCATTCGTCCTATTTCCTCTCACACATCTTCTCCTTTAATTGCTGCTCAAAGTCATGTTGCAGCTATTTCTCCTTCTCAGTTGTGGCATATTCGCCTTGGCCATCTACATAGTCGAAGTCTTTCCAGTTTAGCTTCTCAGAAATTAGTTTTTATTCCTTCCATAATACGGCACACCCTATGTACTAGTTGTTCTTGTGCTAAGCATCATAGGCTTCCCTTTTCTTTATCGGATTCAGTGAGTGATAATATACTTTTTAAAGTTCATATTGATTTATGGGGACCTTCTCCGGTTGTCTCTAATTCTGGTTTCCGATATTTTCTTCTTATTTTGGATGATTTTTCCATATTTACATGAATATATTTTTTGCATAATAAAACGCAAGTTTTTAACTGTGTAAAAAAATTTAAGGCTCACGCTGAGAATAGGTTTTCAACAACTTTGAAAATATTTCAGAGTGATGGAGGTGGCGAATATATCTCTCATTCTTTACGTGACTTTTTTGCTTCTCATGGTGTTTTACATCAATTTTCTTGCCCTCACACTCCACAACAAAATGGTGTGTCTAAGCGTAAGATTCGTCACATTGTTGAAACAGGCCTGGCCCTTCTTCATCATAGCCATATGCCTAAGTCTTATTGGCCAGAGGATTTTGCAACAGTTGTTTACCTCATTAATCGTATGCCTACTCCTGTTCTAGGTGGTTATTCACCGTTTTTTAAGCTGTATAATCAGCAGCCTGACTACGGTTTTCTGCATTTTTTTGGTTGTTTATGTTACCCTCATCTGGTTCCATACAACAAAAACAAAATGGAGTACAAAAAAAAACCATGTGTCTTCATTGGTTACTTTAACCAACACAAGGGTCATAAGTGTTTTGATTTGAGTAGTAAACATGTATATATTTCTAGACATGTTCTTTTTGATGAGTCATCTTTTCCTTTTTCTATCACCAATTCATGTGCTCCTCCTGCAACTACGTCTCTTTTTCCCAATTGGTTTATTTTTCCATTAGCAACAACGATAGTCTTCCCTTCCTCTCCTGGTCATGTAGCACCGGCTTCATCGGGTTCTGTTTTGACCTCTAGCAGTGACTATTTATCTCCACCTCACTCTCCGGCAGTTTCCTATTCTGCATCTTCATCTCCAGTATCTTCTCCAGCCGTTGAGTCTGTTGATTCTACTGCTTCTCTTCCTCAACAGGGAACAACACTCCATCCCATGAATACTCGTTTACGTGATGGTATTCGTAAACCTCTTGTTAAAATGAATCTACTTGTTGTATGAAGCATCATGTTGCTTCTTACTTTCTTTTTGAGATGAAAGATTCCTTTGTTGAGCCTAAGTCTTACAGTGAAGCATGTAAAATTCCACAATAGAGAGATTTTATGAAAGATGAACATCATGCTCTCCATATTAATGATACGTGGTCGTATGTTCCTCGTCAACCTTATATGAACGTTATCGGTTGCAAATGGGTGTATCGCATTAAGCGTAAATCAGATGGTACCATTGATCGTTGCAAATCTCGTTTGGTTGCAAAGGGGTACACTCAACAATTTGGTATTGATTACGATGAAACCTTTAGTCCGGTAATTAAGCCTGTTACTATTCATTTGGTGTTAAGCATTGCTATTTCTTGCTCGTGGCCTATTCGTCAATTAGATGTTTAAAATGCTTTTTTGAATGTTTTTTGGATCAAGAGGTCTATATGTCTCAGCCTTCGGGGTTTGTCGATGCCAGATATCCCAATCATGTTTGTAAATTGAATAAAGCTATCTATGGGCTGAAACAAGATCCTAGATCTTGGTTTGAACGGTTTACTAATTATCTCTCCGAATTGGGTTTTGTTGCTTCCTAGTCAGGTGCCTCTTTGTTTGTTCGCAAATCTTCCACTGGAGTTTTGTTACTCCTTTTATATGTGGATGATATCATTATTACTGGGTCTGACTCTTGTTATTTTACTAATCTGTTGATGGCTCTCAAGCAACAATTTTCTATGACAGATTTGGGAGATCCACATTTTTTCCTTGGCATTGAGGCACACATGTCTTTTTTTGGCCTTCATCTATCTCAAACACGTTATGGTCTTGACATTCTTCAACATGTTGATTTGTTAACTGCTAAACCAGTTTCGACTCCTATTGTTGCGGGTGCCAAACTGTCTGCTTATGAGGGTTCCTTATTTCCTGATGCTACTCTATATCGCAGTTTGGTGGGTGCATTACAGTATTTAACAATGACTAGACCAGATATTACTTATGTTGTCAATCAGGTTTGTCAGTTTATGCATGCTCTTATTGATGTTCACTTTCTAGCAGTGAAAATAATTCTTCATTATCTCAAAGGTACACTTGGAAAGGGTTTATTTTTTAGGCCATCTTCATCCTTTCAAGTTTCTGGCAGTTCCTCTCAATTTGTCTATGCATACAGTGATGCTGATTGTGTTGGTAACCCTGATGATCGTCATTCTACAGCTGGTACTTGTGTTTTTGTTGGCCCAAATTTAATTTCCTGGACTTCAAAGAAATAACCAACGGTTTCTCGTTCTAGTACAGAGGCTGAATATCGTGCCTTAGCTCTTGCTGCATCTGAAGTTATTAATTTGGATATTGTATCTCTTGAATGATTTGGGTTTATATATCAAGCAACCACCAATTCTATTCTGCGATAATATCAGTGCTACATACATGTCCTCTAATCCTGTCATGCATTCTCGTGCTAAGCATATTGATATTGACTATCATTTTGTTCGGGAACGTGTTGCTTGTGGTTCTCTACTCGTTCGTTACATGCCTACTCAATATCAACTTGCAAACATATTCACCAAAGGACTTCTCAAGTCGAGGTTTCACTATCTGTCGTCCAAGCTTTCACTTCAGGATTCTCCACGTACAGCTTGCGGGGGGGTGTTAACGAAAGCCTCAGTTGGTGTCACATAGGGTCATTCTAGTCTCTATACAACATGTTGTACTTTAGTTTATTCTGTTGATAACTTGCCTGATGGGCAACCTGTGTATTCCTTAATTCATATAAATATATGTCTCAAACCCTGATTAGGGTTAAGAGAGTTCATACACTTTCAACGACTACCACATGCTCCAAAGTTCCATCTCTTCCAATACTATTCCCATGTTGGGAAATTTGACAAACAATCGATGCTCTAGTTATACAATGATTATGAAACATAATCCCTTCAAAAAAAAAATACAATTCTTTTTTCAGTTTTGGTTTTATCAATATGCTCAAGTGAATTCAAGGCTTATAACTAGGGGTGCCAACGGGTCCCATCAGGTCCGGGTAGTGTGCTACCCGGAACCGGTAATTTTAATCGGTTCCGGGTCTGGTTCCTAAATTTATGGACTCGGAACCGGACCCGATTAAAACACTAATTACCCGTCGGGTCCGGGTATTTATCGTGTCCTTAAAAATCAACTAATTTGTTTGATATTTTACTTTTATATTTTCTATATTAGCTTGAATCTAATAATTTTTCATATAAAATTATTATTATATCTATGTAAATTTTTTAATTAGGATTAAACATAAGAATATGAAGGATAAATGAAAAAAATTTGAACGAGATTATACTAAATCTTTCTATTTTATGTAAAATTAACAAGTTAAACATAGATATTCGGGTACCCGATACCCAACGAGTACCCGTTAGGACCCAAAATTTATCGGTTCCTAGCGGGTCTTACCCGTCGGGTAGTAATTTTTCTAGGTGAAAACTACAGGGAGACCCATTTTTCGGATTTTCTCCACCGTGAAACCTACGAACAAAAATCTTCACACGCGCGCCCATTTTTTTGGGATAAAATTATTACGAAACCCGTATTTTCTAAAATTATGATTTCGTTTCTTTTTTCTTCATAGTACTCTCAGTTCTTCGTTCTATATCAGAGAGGCGACAATATCGTCTTCCACTAATTTAGGTCAGGAAAGCAGATGGAGAAATTGTTGAAGCATTAATGGAGATTTAGGGTTTATATGGGAAGTCAAGAATCATAAGGTGGGTATCTGAAAGTGAATTAGTGGGTGAGATTGATTTTTACTATCGAATCAAAGAGAAGTTGTTTCAAGGGTTTGAAGAGAAGAACAAGAAGGAAGATGATGTTGGTTCGTGAAATGAAGGAGAATATGTTCATGAGGTGCTGGATCTGTGAGATTATTAGTTGGGTTTTGATTATAGAAGTAATTGATTGAGAACTGGTGGGTTTGATTCGATTTGAAGGAAGTGGGATTTGATGCAATTGAAGTTAGTGGCGATGCTTGAAGGGTTAAGATGATTTCAACATCAAGTAAAATCAAAATCAAAATTCCAAAGAATCTGAATAGGTACTTCTAAAGAAAATTCCAATTTCTCTTGAATTAACCTGACCGGTAACTTAACATATTGTATGTTTTTATAATATGCAATCTCTCATATTTCCGAGAATTGGTTGTTTTGACTTTTTGATTTTCCAATTTCCTGGTGGTTTATGGAAACCAAATGAATCTGGTGGTTAAAGTATTTGTGAGAATTGGTTTTTTTTTTTTTGCCTATTATATGGATTCATTTCTCGCTTGTTCGTCTCGCGGAGGTTTTTTTCCTCGTCAGCAAATCATACTCAACCAAGGCATGCCGAATGCTACAACTGACGCAAAGGTTGTCCCTATTATAACTTTAGTTGGTGAAAAAGACGTTCAATTAGAACGAGTATCGGTTTGAAGGATCGGATAATTAATTTGCACGATTAGTGTCAACATAATTTCTTAGTTGTTGCTCCTCCTGCATCTGTTTGAGAAGGTGTATTGGAGAGTAGATAAGTATTTTTCTCTATTTAGTGCAACTAGAGAGTGTAAGAGTCCTTGTCGTCTTTGGATTATGCTCTTTCTTATTGATAGAATGGAGTTTTAGCTATTTTTGAAGCAACTGAGAAGAAGAGACAGTGCAGGTTAGGAGTTCAGCTGGAACTATGGAAATGTTGTCTACAAGGTTGCAGGGAAGTAAGTGCATGTAATGCTGCAGCTTGGTTGTGTTGCTATGGATATGGATTGATGAGATGAAGGCTATCGTAGTTGTAGGATTTTGGAGCTCAAAGAATATATGGTGCTAATGTTGCTGTCAAGAGTGAATTGAATTGCAAGTGGAGATGCAACAGTTTTTTGCATAATGGTTGGTTGAATAATTTTGTTATGCATCTAGGAATTTCTTTGCATAACAAGTTATGCATCTGCAAAAGTTGTCACATAACTTGTTATGCAGTCAAGAAAATGGTTGCATAACACATTATGCATCAACTTATAAAAAAAGAATACATAACTTGTCATGCACCTATAATAATATCTGCATAACATGTTATTCAGTCGAGAAAATGGATGCATAACAAGTTATGCATCCGAAAATATGACTTCATAATACATTATGCATCGAGAAAATTGTTTCCCAATCTTTTATGCATTGAGAATATAGATGCATAACCTGATATACATCCGTAAATATGGATTCATACTGCATTATGCATCAAATTTTTTTATGTACGCACTAAAATCAACCAAAACAATGGTTACATAACTTGTTATAGATGCATAACTTTGTTATCCAAATGCATAATTTTTTATGCAGTGGAGAAAATGGTTTCATAATTCGTTATGCATCTGCGTAATGTGTTATGCATCTTTTTTAGAGGCTGCATAATGAATATGCAGTCAGTTTTCGAAAATTTTCCCTAAAACGATGATCACTCCAATTTTTTCTTGAAAAACAAAAATTTGATATTGTTGTTTGTACTCGTTGCGTAGATCTCCTTAAAAGATTTTCAACGATATAAAATTTGTAAAATTCCAAGGCGCAAATTTTTAGATATGTTATATCCAAGTTGCGTTGCCAATTATACCCCTGAAAAATTAGGATGCATAACGAGTTATCCCTGAAAAAACATATGCATAACATGTCATGCAGATGCATAAACTATCATTCAGATAGGTTTTAATAATTTTGGATAATTATGGGTGTGACAGAAATATTTATGGGTGTCACAGTATCCAAAATTAATTGTGGGCCTGACAATGAGAATTTTTTTTTTTTGGGTCTCCCCTTAATTTCCCCTTTTGTTAACGGTTCCAATCTTGGGACCCGGAACCGGACCCGACTCGCCCGGGTCCGGTTCGGTTCCGGGTAATCGGGTACCCGTTGGCAGCCTACTTATAACCAAACACTTCAATCCCCACATTTCTGTTTTATAGTCTAATAGAATGACCAATAACTTCATCAATTGATCAAAGCTCATATATCCATGGAAATTCAAGTATTTCGTAATCAAATTATGTATCTTTCACATGATTATACAATTAAAACGAAGAAGATTGGTCTAATAAGCAAGTTAAAACTCAGTATTAGGTAGAATATCTTCCACAGTTTACGTGTGGAGACTAAGATGATATTTATACTTAAAATTTAACAGAACAGTTACAGATTTTGAATTATTGTTTCAACAAATAATGAACGAGTTTAATGTTAACTTAAATACCGAACTTCAATCCAAATGACTAGAGCTTCAGTTTTATTCTTCTTTTGGCTGATGTCGTTGAGACTTTATAGGAGGACTGACAGTTGTGCTAACACCACCCCTCAAGTTGTGTTGTAGTTGACGGATGTGCAACTTGGACCGAAGAATCTTAAACCTTGGTGACGCAAGTCCCTTGGTAAAAATATCAGCAAGTTGATCTTGTGAACTTATGAACATGACCTGTAATACCTTACTTGCGACTCATTCTCTTACGAAGTGGAAATCAATATTTGTATACTTGGTACGAGCATGAAAAACCAGATTTTTTATTAGATACGTCGCGCCCATATTATCACACCATAGCACAGGTGCTGGTATTGCAATACCAAGTTCATGCGACAAAGATTGAATCCAGATTATCTCTGATGTTGCAATAGTAATGCCTCTATATTCTGCTTATGTGCTCCATTTGGAGACTGTTTTCTGTTTTCTTGTACTCCACGATATTATATTTCCACCAAAATAGACACAGTAACCACTTGTTGATATGCGATCATCTTAACATCCTTCCCAGTCCGCATCAGAATAAGCATGGAGCGAGAAATCTTGTGAAGATTTGAGATGCAGTCCATAGTCCACCGTTCTTTTGAGATATCGAATTATGTGTTTGACTAATTCCCAATGTTATATATAAGGACCACGCATGTATTGGCATACCTTATTAACTGCTATAGAGATGTCTGGCCTGGTAAGATGCAGATACTGCAGCGCTCCAACCACACTGCGATACAAAGTGGGATCTTAAATTTTGCAGAACCTTGTTGTTGAAGTTTCATGTTCGGAGATATTAGAGTTCAAACTGTTTTAACCCCATCCAGTTTTGTCTATTTGAGGACATATGTGACATATTTACTCTATGTGAGAACAACTTCATCTTTCTTCCTGATTACTTGAACACCCAAAAAATAGTTTAAATCTCCAATGTCTTTGATATCAAACTCTTCACCAAGGTCTTTGATGAGTCGAGTAATATGAGCTGCATTAGATCCTGTTACAATAATATCGTCAACATAAACTAGTGAATATGTGACAGAATCTGGAGTTTTCAAGATAAATAATGATGTGTCAGAAACAGATCCTTTGAAGCCAAGTTGAAGTAAATAGTTACTCAATCATGAAAACCAAGCACGAGGCGCCTGCTTGAGTCCATATAAGTTCTTGTGTAACTTACACACATGGTTAGGATAATCAGGATCCACATAGCCAGTCGGCTACTTCATGTAGACATCTTCTTCAAGTTTTCCATGGAGGAATGCATTCTCCTCGTCTAATTGCTTAAAAGGCCAATTTTTCATCACAACTATGGACAGCACTAGCCGAATTTTACATGGCTTTATCACCGGAATAAACATTTCTCCATAGTCCACACCTTCTTCTTGGTTGAATCCCTAATCCACAAGACGTGTTTTGCGTCATTTTATGCTTCCATCAGTTTTTGCTTCACACGGAATACTCATTCGAGCCAACAATATTCATGTCAGGTTCATATTTAACCAGGGAATAGGTACCATTGCGAATAAGCGCATTTATCTAAACATCCACAAAATTATACATGGCTAGATCTTGGTTTAAATCTTAAGGAATGCAATCTTTGCAAACTGTGGCTATAATGTTCGTGATTTATTCAAGTGAATCAAACCGATTTTGCTTCAATTGTGTTCTTGTATATAGCAATTGAACGACTCTTTATCTTTAACTAGTTTTATTTGAGTCATTTGAACTAGTTATGGTTAAGATGAATAAGGTTGATATGAGACTAATCATATGACTAAACCTCAGTTAACTATTTGTGAACCAACATGGTGCACACATTTAGGCACGGCTACATAAACCTAAATGAGGGTACATTTTATTTGTGTGTAACAAGCTAAGTTTAATCTAACGGTTGAAAGATATTACCTTGGTTGAATCAGGATTTTCATCTAACGATGATTATTGAATGCTTTCTTACCAAGGTAACTTGGATTGCAAACCCTGATTTGAAAGCTATATAAAGAAGAACTCTATCAACTGGGAAACCTAATCCCCACACATCCTGTGTGTTACTAGTTGCATAACTAGAGTCGATTCTCCTTTAACCTTAGGTTTCTTCTCGAGACCCTGTAGGTTAACGACTTGAAGACTTCATTGGGATTGTGAAGCCATACCCAACTATTCTCTTTTGTAGTTGCGCGATCTAATCTTTCTATTCTATCATATTGAATACAATTGGAATAATTGACTCGAGATTTAATATCTCCGATAGGAAAGATAAACTAATCACAAACGTCTTCGTTTGATCGTTTGTGATTCCACAATAACTTGTTTCGCTAGTCGATTAAGTTTATTGTGAGGTGATTGATAATACTAGGTTATTCTTCGGGAATATAAGTCTGGTTTATCAATTGGTTCCTGTTCACCTTGATTTATCAAAAGACGGAACAAAAACTCTTGGGTATTTCTATGGGAGACAGATTTAATCAATCCTATAGACTTTTCTGTGTGAGACAGATTTTTTATCAAGTCTTCGAATTTGGGTCGTAGCAACTCTTAGTTGTGGGTAAGATCAGCTAAGGGAATCAAGTGTATAGTATCATGCCGGGATCAGAGATGTAAAGAGCGTAACTGGACCTTGAATTAGTGCGAGATTGATTAGGGTTCAACTACAGTCCAGTCCGAAGTTAATTGGTATAGACTAGTGTCTGTAGCGGCTTAATACAATGTGGTGTTCAAACTGGACTAGGTCCCGGGGGTTTTCTGCATTTGTGGATTCCTCGTTAACAAAATTCTGGTGTCTTTGTTATTTCTTTTTCGCATTATATTTTGTTAAATAATTGAAATATCACAGGTTGTGCGTTAAGATCAATCAATTAGAATATCCAACCTTTGGTTGTTGATCTACATTGATTGACACTTGAACATTGGTCTTTAATTGGTACCGTTCAACTTGTTTCACATAATAATCAGGCTCACGGATTTCTATATGTTTGATTTACTGATTACATTGTGAAACAGAGATATTAAAACTCTTTGATATACTTTACTCTAGGTTGAGTTTGACCGTGTAGTTGATTCTCTAGAAAGTTTATTGGACTAAATCCTCTCACATTGCCAAAAGAATTTTGGGTGTGGTTGTTATACCCCCCGCATTTTTAATTGGTATCAGAGTAGGCAAACACGTTGAAGACCTCACAAGTATGTGTTTGCAACGATCTGATGATGGATGATATTATCTCTAAAAACGCTTCACCAGAAAAGGACAAACTCAATATTAAATGTGTTTTAGAAACCACCGATAAAGTTGAGAATCCTGATTTAAAGAAACTCATCAATTTTCTATGTATTGAAATACATTGTTTGATAAGAAAATTTGATGATCTTCATCACTAAGTACATATCAAAAAATATGTGCTTCAAGAACATGCTGAAGAGGTGGTTGACCTTCAGAAGAGGTTAGATGATCAAATCCGGATCAACTCTGATCTTGCTGCAGAAATTGCAAAGCGTAAGGATTTAAAATATGTAAAATCTCCTTCAATGGTTTTAAATAAATCATATAATTCTTCCTTGAAGAATTGATGTAAATCAGGTAACAAACGAAGTCTAGGATTTGTGAAACCTGATAGTGCTCAGATTTCTTCGAACACGGATAAGGATGTTGGAACATGTTTGTTTTGTGGTGATCATAATCACTCTCAACACGCATGTTTTCTTTTCAAGAAAAGATTAAAAGTTGGAGGTGATCTTCATAATAAAACTGTACAACTTTTGTCTTCTATTAAAAGACATTCAATACTAACAAGAAAACCGAATATGGTTAGTAGTGCTAGTATGTGAGCCTTTGCTCTAAAGTCAACATCACCTTTTAAATAGTGGATGTAGTAGACACATGACTGGGGATATCTCATGGTTTACCAACTCAAGCGATTTTGAAGGTGGACCAGTGACCTTCGGAGATGGAAGTTGTTGCTACATAAGCAAGAAGGGGACAATCAAATTACCTAGAGTTCCTGAAATACATTATGTTGTATATGTAAAAGGTATGACTACTAATCTTATTTCTTTTAGTCAAATTTGTGACAAAGGCCATAAGGTTGTCTTCAATGATAAAGGATGTGACATTGTTTATAAATTTGGAAAAGTGATTTTTCAAGGATCACGTGGAAAAATAATTGTTATCTTCTAGATACTCAGTTGAGCAACTGTTGCAACTTGACTAAAGTGGAATATACACACCTCTGGCATGAACATTTTGGTCACATCAATTATCGTCTTCTAACTAAGATCATTAACAAAGAACTTGTTAGAAACGTTCCCAAAATCAATGCTAAGGTTGAAGGTGTATGTGGTGCCTGTCAAAAGGGTAAACAAACGAAAGTTCTACACAAATCATCTCGAAATATTCTCACCAAAGCTCCACTTGATTTAATTCATATGGATCTTTTCGGCCCAATTCAGCAATCTATAGTGGCTGGAAAGAAGTATGCCTTGGTTATGGTAGATGATTACACCAGATTCACTTGGGTGGCTTTTTTGGCTCAAAAGAATGAAACTCTCAGTGAGTTCAAGATTATTGTTAATAGAATCCAAAATGAACAAGTTCGCAAACTAAAGAAAATTAGAAGCGATCGTAGCACAGAATTCAAAAACACCAAAGTATTTGAATATTGTGACTCTCGTGGAATTATTCATAAATATTCTCCACTCATCACTCCACGATAAAATGGAGTTGTAGAAAGGAAGAATATAATTATTCAGGAAATGGCAAGGGTAATGCTCCATAAAAAAAACTTACCGTTAAGGTTTTGGGGTGAGGTTGTTTTTACGGCTTTCTATTTGATCAATCGTGTTTATTTGCGGTCAAAGACCCTAAATACTCCCTATGAGTTGTGGTATGGTAATAAACCCAACTTGCATTATATTAGAGTGTTCGGCATTAAGTGTTACATCCTAAAGTATCGTGAACAAAAAGGGAAATTTGATTCAAAAGGTGATGAAGGTATTTTTCTTGGCTATGCATCTGACAGTCGTGGTTTCCGAGTCTTTAATCTCAGAACCCAAGTCATGATGGAATCAACTAATGTTATCATTGATGATTTAAGTAATTTTCGTCATGATAATTCTCTTGCTGAATTACCTCCTACCGAGATAATTGAGAAAATCAAAGAAACATCAGAATCAAAAGAAGTGGTTCCAACAGTTGTTGATCCTGATATCACTAGCGATGAGGATAAAAACTCTAGTCAGGCTATTCATGTTGAACAAGAACATGTCCCTTCTCGACACCTTTGGGTTCAAAGGAATAATGATACTAATAATATCATTGGTGGTAAGGAATCTACTGCTAAGGCGAGAGGTCAACTTCAAAATATCTGCAATTTTGGTTGTTATCTATCGCAAGTGGAACCTAGGAATATTGATGAAGCTCTCAGTGATCCCTTTTGGGTGAATGCGATGCATGAAGAGTTAAATCAATTTCAAAGACAAGATGTATGGAAACTCGTAACTTGTCCCCCCAATATAAATATTGTTGGTACCAAATGGATATTTAAGTACAAGTCTGATAAATTTGGCATCATTGTCAGAAACAAAGCTAGACTTGTCGCTCATGGTTAGTCACATATTGAAGGAATCGACTTTGACGAAATCTTTTCTCATGTGGCATGCCTTGAGTCCATTCGTTAATTATTAGCTCATGCTTGTTTCCTCGAGGTTAAGCTATTTTAGATGGATATTAAATCTGCTTGCCTAAATGGAAACTTAAAGGAAGACGTCTATGTCGCTCAACCTAAAGGCTTTGAAAACCCTGATTTCCCTGATCATGTCCTTAAACTCAATAAGGAATTATGCGGGTTAAAACAAGTACCTCGTGCCTGGTTTGAAAAACTAACTACTTCTCTTCTTAGGAAAGGTTTTTCAAGAGGAGGAGCTGATAAAAAAAATTACCAAATGGAGTGGAAAAGATATTGTTATTGCTCAAGTTTATGTAGATGATATCATTTATGGATCAACATCGGAGAAACTTGCAAAAGATTTTCAAGTTTCTCTTGGTAAGGAGTTTGAAATGAGCAATGTTGGTGAATTAAAATTCTTTTTGGGTTTACAAATTCAACAACACAGGGATGAAATTTACTTATCTCAAGAAAAATATGCAAAAAATCTTGTTTCAAGATTTGGTCTTGATAAGTCAACTCCAAAATTTACTCATATGCTTACCACGGGTAACCTACATAAAGATGAGAAAGGTGTAAATGTGGATCAAAAACTTTATCGATCTAGTATTGGTAGTCTTTTGTATCTCACGGCCACGAGACTTGACATTGCTTTTAGTGTTGGTCGTTGTGCTAGGTTTCAGGCAAAGCCAAAGGAATCTCATCTTGCCTCCACAAAGAGGATCATATGTTATATCAGTCACATTGTTGGGTATGGTCTTTCTTACACTTTTGATACTAACATTGATCTTACTGCCTATTCATATGTCGATTGGGCAGGGTATGTAGAAGACAGAAAGAGTACATCGGGGGGATTCTGCTATGTAGGTATGAATCTTGTAGCTTGGCATAGCAAGAAACAAAATTCACAATCTCTTTCAACATGTGAAGCGGAATATATCGTTGATGGTTCATGTCGTACTCAACTCCTACGAATAAAATAAATGCTTGTTGATTATGGAATTGATTTTGAAATAATGAAGATCTTCTGTGATAACTCAAGTGCGATTCGCATCACTGAGAATCCTGTTGAGCACTCAAGAACCAAGTACATAGACACCATGTACCATTTTATTCGAGATCTTTACGAAGATGGTATTATCACTATGGAATTTTTTCCTTCCGAACAACAACTGACTAATATTCTCACTAAACCATCAGACATTGCCATGTTTCAGCACCTGCGGAAGTCTATTAGTGTTATTCTAGTTCATTAAATCCTCATAACTCTTACCCCTGCTTTTATCTTGATCTTTTGGGAAATTGAGTTTGGAATTCCAGAATAGTGTTGAGTCATGTTTGCATTTGTTTCTAGTAGATGTGTTTCTGTAAAGTATCCTAGTGTTTGCTAGAAATCCTTCTTTTCTTATGAAAGTAAGGTCGCCTTTGTTGTTCTTTCGGGAATGACATTTTATATGGGAGAGTTCTTTTGAATTTGTGCTTAATTTCCATATCTTTGTGGGGAGTGAGGTTGTGGAATATTATAGGGGTTATCTTATATCTTTATAAAATACTTGATGAATGTATTTAGCTTCGGCTATATGATTGCACCAAAATTTGTTGGTATGTTAATACACCTTTAGTCATGAAGTATCTCCGTGGAAATTTTATTAGGATCCCACTAATTTTCGGACCTTTGCCAAATTTTTTGACAAAAAGGGGGACAATTAATGTGTATTTCACACTACAAATACATATGGTTTATGGACCATTATGTAAGGGGGAGTGGTTTTCATGTTGAGATAAAATATTGACTAAGGGGGAGTGATACATATCACCATAGTTTTATTGTCAAAGTTGTGATACAATTGAACTTTGATGTTATGTAATAATACTATGACATTGTATAATAATGATTGAGAGCATTTGTTTTCTTATAGCTACGGATCTTCAACTAACGATGGTACTAAACTTACAACCTTTGGAATCATTGGAGTACTTGGAAGTGACGAAGATTTCGAGTCATGTTGAAGATGCCAAGGAGATCAAGCATGTGGATGAGAAGCTATAATTTTTATGTGTTTTGTAATCCATATGTATTGATAGTTTTGTCACAAAAAATGACAAAGGGGTAGATTGTTAGAGCATTGCTCGGTCGAAATCGCATGCTTTCTAACTCAAGCATGTTTGTCAATGTTAGTGATCAAAACTATAAGTCTTGATTTCTAGCCTATTTGTAGATGTCTCGGACTAGGATATAGATAGTGTATTTGAGCTTAGATCTCTCGACATTCATCATTTGAATACGAAGAACTACTAAGGGGAGCTTGTGGAACTTCTTCGACAAAAGGTATATAGAGACTCGAACTCATCTATCACTTGGAAAGTCTATTTCTACTATATTTCCAATAGTGAGACATAAGTTGTATTTCGATATAGTTTTCTACTATACACATTTGAGATTTCGAGCTGAGTATATCTCGCTTACATATTTCTCGAAATATGTGTTGGCAAGCTTTCGTTTTAGCCATGTTCATATTTACTCTTGAGGTAAGTCATGTGGACATTTCAATATCTTGAAAATTTCTTTAATGCTAATAGTGTGTGAAAACAGCTATTGTCATTATATAAGAATCTTTTAATGATTAGAATGCATAGTTGATAATGTAACCATCTTTGGATATAAGCATATATAGTGTGTTCGCACATTAGTGTATAAATCCATAAACCGGGAGCCAAGTGTATGCATATGTGTGTATACGAAATTGGTGAAGGAGACAAGATAGGTATGCATACCTGTACGAATACTAGCGGAAGTTTTCGAACCAAAAATATCTGCTAGGTTTGGGAATTACAAACTCCTAAACTAGTCATCTTAAGTATGCGTACCCATACGCATACTGGCAGAAATTTTCGAACCGAGAATTTCTGCTGAGTTTGGAAACTTAACAAACTCAAAAACGGTTGCTTAAGTACGCATACCCATACGCATACTTGAGCTAGTTATTTTATCAAATCGGTATGTTCATGAACTTAAACATTTAAATCTTAAGGAATGCAATCTTTGCAAATCGTGGCTATAATTTTCATGATTGATTCAAGTGAATCAAACCGATTTTTCTTTAATTGTGTTCTTGTATAAAGCATGAGACTATAGCAATTGAACAACTCTTTAACTAGTTTCATTTGAGTCATTTGAACTAGTTATGGTTAAGATGAATAAGGTTGATATGACAGTAATCATATGGAAAACCTCGGTTAACTATTTGTGAACCAACATGGTGTACACGTTTAGGTACACCTACATAAACCTAAATGAGGGTACATTTTATTTTTGTATAACAAGCTAAGTTCGATCTAATGGTTGAAAGATATTAGATTGGTTGATCAGGTTTTTCATCTAACGGTGGTTATTGAATGCTTTGTTACCAAGGTAACTTGGATTGCAATCCCTAATTTGAAAAATATATAAGGGAGAACTCTAGCAACTGGGAAACCTAATCACCACACCTCATGTGTGTTACTAGTTGCATAACTAGAGTCGATTGCCCTGTAACCTTAGGTTTTTAACGAAACCCTGTAGGTTGACGACTTGAAGACTTCATTGGCATTGTGAAGCCAAACCCAACTATTCTCTTTGTAGTTGCATGATCTGATCTTGTTATTTCTATCGTGTTGAGTACAATTAGAATAATTGACTCGAGATTTAATAACTCAGATAAGAAAGATAAAAGTAATCACAAACATCTTCGTCTCATGGTTTGTGATTCCATAATAACTTGTTTCGCTAGTCGATTAAGTTTATTATGTGGTGATTAATAATACTAGGTTGTTCTTCGGGAATATAAGTCCGGTTTATCAATTGGTTCCTGTTCACCTTGATTTATCAAAATACGGAACAAAAACTCTTGGGTATTTATGTGGGAGACAGATTTATTCAATCCTATAGACTTTTCTGTATGAGACAGATTTGCTTATTAAGTCTTTGACTTTGGATCGTAACAACTCTTACTTGTGGGTGAGATCTGATAAGCATATAACTCCTACAATTTATACCCATATTTATATTAGTTAGGACTCTGTATTTTGACTAATAACACCATTTTAGTGCTTTTGTAGAAAGTACAAGTGAACCGGATCACTCGGAAAATAAACGGCTAAATGGGAAGTTATACTGGAGTTTGCAATTCATGGAACTAGAAAAGGAATTTGGGCTCCTTTATGCGCAAGTTGGTCTTTGGGCGAGATTTGGTTAACTGCGCCATTCGGTGAATTTATTTTGGAAGTTTGAAAACAATTTATGGAGGGAAAAATGATGTCCAGGTGGTGAAGGACATCATTTCATGTGATGGTGGGCATGTGAATGGATGGTGGCATTTAAGTGCATTTGGTGTTTTACCACGACCACATGTGATCATTTCTTATTCCATATGTAAACTAATTGGAAAGAAAGTTGAAAAGAAAAAGGGAAGCAACATTAACTCACCTCCCTTTATTAGTGAGATTTATTAAATGCAGTGGATACGTAAAATCATGAAACATATTTTCTTTCCAAAGTGGATTCCATGACGCAAGCCATGCATGCACTGTTTCTGGGGAGATTTTTTTTAGAGCTCGGTTGGGGGTGTGTTCGGAGGTGTTGTTTTTCCACGGAAGGAAGGTTACTGTTTTGGGTTCCGGCAATGAGGGGGAGCCATATAGTGTATTTTTCTACTCAACCGTGAAGGTTTATGAGGAGATATAACAAGAGAGGAAGACGATCATTTGCGGGGTGACAACGGTGATAGTTGTTTATTATTTCTTTATCTTGTTATTTATTTTTATGGTTTTTGAGAAATCCATTTCTATGTGTTGCTAAACTTTGTAATTAGGGTGTATGGAGAAAACTACTTCGAGCATTGGACCATTTGAATTGTTTTGAAACTATTTTGGTATTAGGATATACGAAATGAATCTTCAATTCCTTAATTATTTTTATTGATTCTATTAGATTATATGTTGTTGCTCCACCGGCTTTGTACAATACAAAAGCCTAAATGCATAAATGTATGTAGCCTTCCAATTTTATTTGTTATAGTATTTGATAATCCATGCTTAGGTTAAATAATTTGATGGGTTATGCTTAGATGACGCAAATAATAATTGCGAACCTATAATTATTTTTCAATAATTTTCTTGCCATTATAATCTGATAGGCCATGCTTAGTAAATTTTGATGGGTTATACTTAGTAGATGGGAGTTCATGATCGAAAGTTATATTAATAATAGGTGTTGCAATAGAACAAAGATATATACATAATTGGAATTTGAATTCTTTTCAGTGCATAATTATAAATAGTAGTGGAATCCATAGACCCTGGTGTTTATGGGAGAAAATCGCCTCTGCCGAATTTGGTAAATTCGATGATGGAGAGACTGGTTTAAACCCTTAAAAAATGTGCTACACGTGAGCACTTTTGATTCGAGATATCAATATGTATAACTCTGGCCTAAACCAAGATGATGGTCGTTCCATATTTGCTTCGGTCACAAAGTGGAGGAGAAGGGTTGATTTGGGGAGGATAGCGAAGAAGGGTCATGAGACCAGAGAGTTATGGATAGGTAATATCTCGACTTGTATCAGAAGTGTAGAAGCTTGCTAGTGATGGAAGCTTTTGAGAGAGATTGCAAAGTTGCTATCTGATAGTGTTGTATTTTGCCTGACCAAGACTTGTGTGTTTTGGCAGAATATGTGAAACCTATTTATACAAGTGAGATTGAACGTACCCTGGCCTCATTAAGGAATTGAGTAAATGTGACAATTAAAACAGATGAGGTGGAAACCGTTGGCTTTATGGTGAAAACGTTTTCACCATAAATTTCCTTATTTAATTGACCGTATTCATTCCTTGCACGCCTTGCTTTATTGCGAGCGTAGTGTACGCTGCACGCTGTGACCGCCAAACCAAAACCACAAGAAAGCATCCCCCAGTTTGTGTTGATATCTCGAGAGTTGGGCGCAAGTGGAAATGACAAAGTTGCCAGTGAAGCGTTGCGGCATGTGCCAATGGCATGTGCAGGATGTCTCGACCGCAAGTTGTACTTTGAGTGCGGATGACAATGCCAAAGTCGCTTGGTGGAGCATTTGGCATGTGCCAATGGCATGTGTGGAATGCCTTGGCCGCGAGTTGAACTTTGAGTGCGAATGGAAATGCCAAAGTCGCTAGTGGAGCATGTGTGGCATGGGCCAATGGCATGTGCGGAATACCTTGGAAATTGGCTAGCAGGTTGGGGATAAAAGTGTCTAGTGGTTGTGTGTTGGCATGTGCCAATGGCATGCACGACCACTTTGGCCAAGTCGCGGGCGCTACAATGGTATAGTGGCTTTGGAATGGGAATTGGCTAGTGGTTGCGTGTTGGCATGTGCCAATGGCACGCACGGCCACTTTGGCCAAGTCGCGGGCGCTACAATGGTATAGCGGCTTGAAAATATAAATTGGCTAGTGATGCGTGTTGGCATGTGCCAATGGCACGCACGGCTATTGGGCCAAGTCGTGGGTGCTATCTGGGCATAGCGGCTTGATAATAAAAATTGGCTTGTGATGCGTGTTGGCATGTGCCAATGGCACGCACGGCTATTGGGCCAAGTCGTGGGCGCTAGCTGGGCATAGCGGCTTGAAAATAGAAATTGGATAGTGATGCGTGTTGCCATGTGCCAATGGCACGCACGGCCAAGTTGACCTAGTTGCACGGTTTGCAAGTCTATGGCGCTATTTTTGGCATGTACCAAATGGTATAACGACTTAGAATTTGGCTAGTGGTGCGTGTTGGTATGTGCCAATGGAACGCACGGCTATTGAGCCAAGTCGTGGGCGCTAGCCGGGCATAGCGGCTTGAAAATAGAAATTGGCTAGTCATGCGTGTTGGCATATGCCAATGGCACACACGGCCAAGTTAACCTAGTTGCACGGTTTGCAATCCTAGGGCGCTATTTTTGGCATGTGCCAACTGGTATAACGGCTTAGAATTTGGCTAGTGGTGCGTGTCGGCATGTGCTAATGGCATGCACGGCCAAGTTGACCTAGTTGCACAGTTTGCAAGCCTAGGGTGCTATTTTTGGCATGGGCCAAATGGTATAGCGGCTTAGAATTTGGCTAGTGGTGCGTGTTGGCATGTAACAATGGCACGCACAGCCAAGTTGACCTAGTTGCACGGTTTGCAAGCCTGGGGCGCTATTTTTGGCATGGGCCAAATTGTATAGCGGCTTAGAATTTGGCTAGTGGTGCGTGTTGGCATGTGCCAATGGCACGCACGGGCAAGTTGACCTAGTTGCACGGTTTGCAAGCCTAGGGCGCTATTTTTGGCATGGGCCAAATGGTATAGCGGCTTAGAATTTGGCCAGTGGTGCGTGTTGGCATGAGCCAATGGCACGCACGGCCAAGTTGACCTAGTTGCACGGTTTGCAAGCCTAGGGCGCTATTTTTGGCATGTGCCAAATGGTATAGCGGCTTAGTTTGGTATGGTTGCCTATGGGTGCAGTATGTGGTTTGGTTTTGGAGTCGTTGCCATGGTGCGCAGTATGCGGCTTGGGTTTGGTGTCGTTTCCATGGTGCGCAGTATGCAGATTGGTTTTGGCATCATTGCCATGGTGCGCAGTATGCGGCTTGGTTTTGGCGTCGTTGCCATGGTGCGCAGTATGCATCTTGGTTTTGGCGTCGTTGCCATGGTGCGCAGTATGCGGCTTGGTTTTGGCATCGTTGCCATGGTGCGCAGTATGCGGCTTGGTTTTGGAATTAGGGTTTTGTGTCGAAAACCCTAATCCGGTATTTTGAAAAAAATACCCACATTAATTATTGACACCTGAATTAAATGCTCTTAGTTAATGTGTTGCTGGTAACACTAGGTCATGGGGTTTTACGATTTTACCCCTTATCTAAAATCCACCATCGACACCTGGTTACCAACTCTTTCTCGTTGCATTTAAGTAATTCTTTTCGTTTATATTATTTTACATTATTATTCTAAAAATCACAAAAACATTATCTTCTGGTTAGTCAATTAGAGATATTGGTTACGATATTGTCCACCGCTCCCAGTGGGTTCGACCCGTACTTGCCTATGTCTACTAGTTAGACACCATGAGATTGCGGTTTATTATACATAGGTATCCCTAGGATCCTATCAATTTTTAGCGCCGTTGCCGGGGAGCGGTTGTGGAATATTGTAATTGGTATTTTTGATTTTGCATATAAAGTTATTTTATTTTAATTTTTTATTTAAAAGAAATATATATATTATGTAAAAAGATTACACAAAGATATGGGTTGGAAGCCTAGCCACAAGCTGGGCACCAACTGATCTTTGGATAGCAACGCCTAAACGATGAAAAATATAACTACCTAAGCCACATCTATTATTTTGTACATAGTTATTATTTTTTTCTTTTGTACATAGCTTCTTCTTTTTTTCTTTTGCTTTTTTTTTTTAATATTTTCTTTTAGTTCTTTTTACGTAGCATTTTTTTTTTCTCTCAGGTACTTTAGTCTAAAGAGCAATGATTGGAATCAACAACTGGCCTAAAGTAAGTACTTCATATTCTCACAAATCTTTTGCAAGGTGAGTTATTGAGAAAATTTTACTTTGTATAATGGTTTCCAGTGAGTTGACTTCTTTTATAGCTTTTTGGAATCTTACCAAAAGAGCTGAGACAAAGGACTCATTTGATATTTCACATGAGGAGTATGCATATGCACCTTCTCATTATCAAGAACCTGCCGAGTATGTAAATAATGATTGGAATTATTCTCATAGGTATGATCATTCCGGACCTTGTGAAGGTTATGATCATTACCAACCTTAACCTAGTTATGAGCCACAATTTGTTGATTCCAATTATTATTCACACATTTCTCCGTCACAGTATGAGAGAGATGATAAATCTTACTCTGACCCATCTGCATCACAACTATCTTAGTTAGAACGCCTCAAAATTGACATTGCTGAACAGACCAAAGCTAATGAGTTATTTTTTGCCGAGCTGAGTAAAACTCATGCTTATATTGCACAACTTGTTGAACAAACTGATTTATTGATTTCTCAACTAACGCATTCGGTAAAAGATTTTGGTCTTACCGAGGAAACAAGTTATAATTTTTCTAATTATCTTGATATTTATGATGAAACCGCTTTAGCTAATGAATCAATGTGTACGAAGAATGATGTTGAACTTGATAGTTGTGATCATAGGAATAGAGACATTGTCATACCAAGTGAGGGTGGTGTATTTAGTCCAACTCCTGATCGTGTTAATGATCACTCGCCTATTCAAAAGGATGAGTTTAGGATTGAGGACGCCATTCTTTTAGATGGTGTGACACATCAGTGCTATAACAATGATGCTTATGAAGAATGTGTTAATTCAGAGGAAACTGTAGTTAATTATAACGACTTAGAGACATTAAACTCTATCTATAAGGTTTCTTTTAATCATCTTTATTGTGACATTCCTATTGATTCCCAGGTTGATGATGTTTATGATGATGATTTAGTACAGGGTTACAAACCCAATGGAGAAGTTAATATACCTAGAATTGTTAGCACAACTTTTCAGAAGATTCCTAATTTTGGATTAGAACTGCGTGCTTCTCCAGTAATACTAGATTATTTTGCATCTCGTGATTTCTCATTGCATGTGCATGACTCCCAGATCGTTTCAGTTCCCATCCCCAGTGAACCACTTGAGTCGGTAATTCTTTTTTACTTACGATATATCCTTTGCAAAAACTAGGCTTGAGGGTGGTTCTTTCCTTTCAATAGTCTCTATATCTTTACGTTGCTACAACGAGAGAGTGAGATTGTCATTAATTGTATATATTGTGCTTTGGGTTGATCCCAAATATTTAGGTCGTTGATATATGGTGAGTCTTATTTGTATATTCCAGTAGGTACATCTAATTTCTTGTTTTATTTTTATTTGTTTATTTTCGCATATTATGAATTTCCCATCTTAATTTTTACGTTGGATGACTCAATTACATTGAGGACAATGTAATGTTTAAGTGTGGGGGAGTGGTTAAGTTTTTTACTTTTCTTTTTCAGGAATTTTCTTGCAATTTATGACTAGCTATTGAGTGGGTCTATTGTAGGTTTGTAGGTATATTATGACCAGCTGTTGAGCGGTTCTAAAAAAAATGATGATTGTAAGGGTTATGACCAGCTATACAGCGGGTCGATTTTATTTTTTCTTGCATTTTATGACCAGCTGTGTAGCGGATCTAAAAAAATAAAAAATAAAAATTATGATCAGCTGTATAGCGGGTCTCAAAAAAAGAAGAAGATTGTTTGGGTTATGACCAGCTGTGTAGCGGGTCTTTTCTTTTTTCTTGCATGTTATGACCAGCTGTGTAGCGGGTCCCAAAAAGAAAAAAAAATGATATGACCAGCTGAGTAGCGGGTCTCTCTCTCTCTCTCTCTGTCATTATATCACCAGTTGTGTAGCGGGTCTTCTTCTGTTTTGCTCGAGGACTAGCAAAATATAAGTGTGGGGGTGCTGATAAGCATGTAACTGCTACAATTTATACCCACATTTATATTAGCTATGACTCGGTATTTTGACTAATAACACCATTTTAGTGCTTTTGTAGAAAGTACAAGTGAACCGGATCACTCGGAAAATAAACGGCTAAATGGGAAGCTATACTGGAGTTTGCAATTCATGGAACTAGTAAAGGAATTTGGGCTCCTTTATGCGCATGTTGGGCTTTGGGCGAGATTTGGTTAACTGGGCCATTTGGTGAATTTATTTTGCAAGTTTGAAAACACTTATGGAGGGAAAAATGATGTCCAGGTGGTGAAGGACATCATTTCATATGATGGTGGGCACGTGAATGGATGGTGGCATTTGAGTGCATTTGGTATTTTACCACGACCAAGAATGATCATTTCTTTTTCCATATGTGGACTAATTGGAAAGAAAGTTGAAAATAAAAAGGGAAGCAACATTAGATCACCTCCCTTTATTAGTGAGATTTATTAAATGCAGTGGATACGTAAAATCATGGAACGTATTTTCTTTCCAAAGTGGATTCCATGACGCTAGCCATGCATGCACTGTTTCTGGGGAGATTTGTTTTAGATCTCGGTTAGGGGTGTGTTCGGAGGTGTTGTTTTTCCACGGAATGAGGGTTACTGTTTTGGGTTCCGTAAAAGATGGGGAGCTAGCTAGTGTACTTTTCTACGCAGCCGTGAAGGTTTAGGAGGAGATACAACAAGAGAGAAAGACGATCATTTGCCGGGTGACAACGGTGATATTGGTTTATTATTTCTTTATCTTGTTATTTATTTTTATGGGTTTTGAGAAATCCATTTCTATGTGTTGCTAAACTTTGTAATTAGGGTGTATGGAGAAAACTACTTCGAGCATCAGACCATTTGAATTGTTTTGAAACTATTTTGGTATTATGCTACAATTCCTTAATTATTTTTATTGATTCTATTAGATTATATGATATTGCTCCACCGGCTTTGTACAATACAAAAGCCTAAATGAATAAATGTATGTAGTCTTCCAATTTTATTTTTTATAGTATTTGATAATCCATGCTTAGGTTAAATCATTTGATGGCTTATGCTTAGACGACGCAAATAATAATTGCGAACCTATAATTATTTTTCTATAATTTTCTCGCCATTATAATTTGATAGGCCATGCTTAGTAAATTTTGATGGGTTATACTTAGGAGATGGGAGTTCATTATCGAAAGTTATATCAATAATTAGTGTTGCAATAGAACAAATATATATACATAATTGGAATTTGAATTCTTTTCGGTGCATAATTATAAATAGTAGTGGAATCCATAGACACTGGTTACCGACTCTTTCTCGTTTCATTTAAGTAATTCTTTTCGTTTATATTATTTTACATTATTATTCTAAAAATCACAAAAACATTATTTTCTGGTTAGTCAATTAGAGATATTGGTTACGATATTGTCCACCGCTTCCCTGTGGGTTCGACCCGTACTTGCATCTGTCTACTAGTTAGACACCGTGCGGTTGCGGTTTATTATACACAGGTATCCCCAGGATCCTATCAATTTTTGGCGCCGTTGCCACGGAGCGGATGTGGATTATTGTATTTGGTATTTTTTTATTTTGTATATAAAGTTTTTTTATTTTAATTTTTTTATTTTGTACATAGTTATTATTTTTTTCTTTTGCACATAACTTCTTCTTTTTTCCTTTTACTTTTTTTTTTTATATTTTCTTTTAATTCTTTTTACGTACCTTATTTTATTTTTCTCAAGTACTTTAGTCTGAAGAGCGACGATTGGAATCAACAACTGGCCTAAAGTAAGTACTTGATATTCTCACAAAGCTTTTGCAAGGTGAGTTATTGAGAAAATTTTACTTTGTATAATGGTTTCCAGTGAGTTGACTTCTTTTATAGCTTTTTGGAATCTTACCAAAAGAGCTGAGACAGAGGAGTCATTTGATATTTCACATGAGGAGTATGCATATGCACCTTGTCATTATCAAGAACCTGCCGAGTGTGTAAATAATGATTGGAATTAGTCTCATAGGTATGATCATTCCGGACCTTGTGAAGGTTATGATCATTACCAACCTTACCCTGGTTATGAGCCACAATTTGTTGATTCCAATTATTTATTATTCACACATTTCTCCGTCACAGTATGAGAGAGATGATCAATATTACTGTGACCCATCTGCATCACAACTATCTTTGTTAGAGCGCCTCAATATTGACATTGCTGAACAGACCAAAGCTAATGATTTATTTTTTGCCGAGCTGAGTAAAACTCATGCTTATATTGCACAACTTGTTGAACAAACTTATTTATCGATTTCTCAACTAACGCAGTCGGTAAAAGATTTTGGTCTTACCGAGTAAACCAGTTTTAATTTTTCTAATTATCTTGATATTTATGATGAAACCTCTTTAGCTAATGAATCAATGTGTACGAAGAATGATGTTGAACTTGATAGTTGTGATCATAGGAATAGAGACATTGTCATACCAAGTGATGGTGGTGTATTTAGTCCAACTCTTGATCGTGTTAATGATCACTCGCCTATTCAAAAGGATGAGTTTAGGATTGAGGACACCATTCTTTTAGATGGTGTGACATATTAGTGCTATAACAATGATGCTTATGAAGAATGTGTAATTTCAGAGGAAACTGTAGTTAAGTCTAACGACTTAGAGACATTACACTCTATCTATAAGGTTTCTTTTAATCATCTTTATTGTGACATTCCTATTGATTCCCAGGTTGATTGTGACACCCCGGTTTCCAGGCCTGTATTTCAACCCAAAATCCGAAATCCTACTTTTAATAACAAGCCGAGTCCCGGCTACTAAGACCAAGCTCGTTAAGTAATTTATTTGGGATAATTTAATTATGTCCGTTTTAAGGATTTTGTCGCAGCGGAATACTCAGAAATTCATTTGGGAAGATCTAACCGTAGATTTAACCTAATTTGAAAGCCACCTGAAGAAAAACACATTTTGGTTCTCAAATAAAAATACTAACACCGTTCAAGTCTTAAGATTAATTAATAAGTAACGATTTCAACCCAAAATTGTAAAACAGAAAACAGACCAAGGTGTATTACTAGAATTTTATAAGATTCATGCAAGTTCCAAAATTTATCGGATGTTATACGTATAAAATATATACTATAAATACTATTAGGGGTAAATTATTCAGGATTTTTAAAGGAGTTGAGTATCCTATGACCACAGTCAAACATGTATTTGACCAGAACTGCATAAAAGAAAAACAAAGATAGTCCATTTTATAAAAATCGTATAAAATCACTCACAACTCCAAATCAGGTTTAATTTACCATTTTGAAAATTAAAAAGAAAGATATTCAAGTTTACAGAGACACCAAAGACTAAAACATGCTGTAAAATAAATTTAAAACAACAATACTTCAATATAGTTGAATCTTTCTTACAGTGAGAAACAATTGTTTGAAAAATACTTTTGGAACTCAGAAAATTCTAATATTTTAACAACTTCATAAACCATGAGTTTTACGCATACCAATGAAATATTGAGTCATAAATATTGTATAAAATAATTATCATTAACAGTCAAACTGACATGACTCAGAAATTTTCATTGTTTAATCAAATAAAATTTTCTTAATAACACATTGTTCCATTGGTTATACATTAACCCAATAATCTCCAAAGTATTAGTAATCAATAAATACTCAATGAATCATCTAAATAAGAGTTTGATGATATTTTATTACAATTTTTCAATCATAAATCCTATGCAAACTACTAATTAAAGCACCAAAACCGATCTCTATGCTTTTCCGTCATTAGCTCCTTGTAGTGTCATAAAATCTTTAATTTTTGTCATAATACGACGTGAGTTTTGACACTCAGTAGGCAAAGAATAAACAAAACATTTTATGCAATATTTTTCAATCCCTTTTAAAAACATCTAGCATGGTTAACACCACCGCAACCACATGGAAACACCTCATCCATAAGCATTAATAAATTCAATCAATCTGCTCGCCCCAGGGAGCCCCACGTGGGTTTAGGAAACAAAATCTTTCCCAAGGATATCTCGTATCCCGTCATACATAATTTTTAAGAATCACAATATATGGACCGCAGCCCAACATTCATAATCATGCTCATAACATCGATTATCATCATCATCCATATATTGATGAAAACTTGCAAACATATATTTAATTAAAAGAAACTTAAATAAAAAGAAGATTTTTAATTGTGTTGCGCCTACCTCAATTGCTATCCAAACTAAGAGGAGAACAAAATAGCCGTAACAACTATCTTCGTTGCTTGGACAAATCTTCTAAACACCTTACGGAAGTAATGAGATACATGCACAGTAACTAGGCTTTCTCTGTCGGCTAATGAATTTCTACCTCTACCTCTACCTCTCCCTTTCTTTTCTTTCTCATTAGGTGCAGAGGAAAAATGAAACTAAGAATATCAACACTAGCCTTTCTTATTAGGAAAATTCTTATACGATGGAATCAAGTCCAACCACTATTCAACAATCATAATGTTTCCCCCCCACTTTGAAAGGAAATTTTAAAATTCGTGCTTAGAATCCAAGGGAATAAATTCATTATTTTATTTTTAAAGGAAACTATATTATTATATTGATTGTATACGTTTCTTTTCTTTCTTTTTTTTTTTTTATAATGTGGTGGCAGACATCAAAAAGTTTAAACACTAAAGAATATATATTAAATTAAGAATGTGGTGGCAGACATCAAAAAAAGTTTAAGCACCAAAGAATATATTAACTTAAGAGTGTGTCGGAGGAACAAGCTTCTGTTCAGGTTAAGTTAATTTAGGAAAAAGAATATGGTGGCTGACATTAAACAAAATAAAATAATATTTAGCCAAACAATCCCCGTGCTGTAAAAATTTCAAAAAAAAAAGAAACAATGATTTCCGCCTTGTCCTGCGTAATTCACTCAATCCCCATAAACGGTCGGTCTCCCACTCAATTTGTTTTGTTCTTCAACTATTTTTCGGGTATCCTAAGGAAATAATTTCCTCTTTTTTGTTACCAAATAGTTTTCCAAGTTGTAATTTTCAAAAGAGCAGAAAATTGGAGACTAACGACTATGGAAGAGAAGTTGCAACCATACACATGTTACTACACGTGGCCTTAATTGTATCAAAATACTATTCTAAGGTAAAAGACTATTTCACCCTTACTAGTAAAATTACAAAATTACCCTTCTCATAAAAGGCAAAAATACCCTTAAAATTGGGACGGTATTACAACCTCACACACTTTAAGAAATTTAGCCCCTAAATTTAAAGTAACACAGTTGCAAAAAATATTAAAGTTAAGAAAAAGAAAGAAAAACACACAGCCAATTTTATCAAGACACAATTAACATTTGTTTGCGCAACAACTAGCTCCGAAAGGATCTAATTGCCGCTCTGATACCAAACTGTGACGCCTCGGTTTACGGGCCTGTATTTCGACCCAAATCCAAACCCAAAATCCGAAATGCTACTTTTAATAACAATCCGAGGCCCAGCTACTAAGCCCAAACTCGTTAAGTAATTTATTTGGTCTTATTTAATTATGTCCGTTTTAAGAATTTTGTCGTAGCGGAATACTCAGAAATTCATTTGGGAAGATCTAACCGTAGATTTAACCTAATTTGAAAGCCACCTGAAGCAAAACACATTTTTTTTCTCAAATAAAAATACTAACATCATTCAAGTCTTAAGATTAATTAATAAGTAACGATTTCAACCCAAAATTGTAAAACAAAAAATAGAACAAGGTGTATTACTAGAATTTTATAGGCTTCATGCAAGTTTCAAAATTTATCGGATGTTATACGGATAACATATATACTATAAATACTATTAGGGGTAAATTATTCAGGATTTTTAAAGGAGTTGAGTATCCTATGACCACAGTCAAACGTGTAGTTGACCAGAACTGCAGAAAAGAAAAACAGAGATGGTCGATTTTATAAAAATCGTATAAAATCACTTGTTACTCCAAATCAGGTTTAGTTTATCATTTTTAAAAATTAAAAAGAATTATCTTCAAGTTTACATAAGACGCAAAAGCCTAAAACATGCCATAGTATAGTTTTAAAACAGGAAAACTTCAACATAGTTAAATCTGTCAGAAAACGTCTGAATTTCTTACAGTGAGAAACAATTGTTTGAAAACTAATTTTGGAACTCATAAAATTCTAATATATTAACAACTTTATAAACCATGAGTTTTACGCATACCAATGAAATATTCAGTCATAAATATTGTATAAAATAATTATCATTAACAGTCAAACTTACATGACTCAGAAATTTTCATTGTCTAATCAAATAAAATTTTATTAATAACACATTGTTCCATTGGTTATACATTAACCCAATAATCTCCAAAGTATTAGTAATCAATAAATACTCAATAAATCATCTAAAAGAGAGTTTGATGATATTTTATTACAATTTTTCAATCATAAATCCTATGCAAACTACTAGTTAAAGCACCAAAACCGATATCTATGCTTTTCCATCATTAGCTCCTTGTAGTGTCATAAAATCTGTAATTTTTGTCATAATACGACGTGATTTTTGACACTCAGTAGGCAAAGAAGCAACAAAACATTTTATGCAATATTTTTCAATCCCTTTTAAAAACATCTAGCATGGTTAACACCACCGCAACCACATGGAAACACCTCATCCATAAGCATTAATATATTCAATCAATCCGCTCGCCCAAGGGAGCCCCACGTGGGTTTAGGAAACAAAACCGTTCCCAAGGATATCTCGTATCCCGTCATACATAATTTTTAAGAATCACAATCTATGGATCGCAGCCCAACATTCATAATCATGCTCATAACATCGATTATCATCATCATCCATATATTGATGAAAACTTGCAAACATAAATTTAATTAAAAGAAACTTAAATAAAAAGAAGATTTTTAATTATGTTGCGCCAACCTCAATTGCTATCCAAACTAAGAGGCGAACAAAAGAGCTGTAACAAATATCTCCGTTGCTTGGACAAATCTTCTAAACACCTTACGGAAGTAATGAGATACATGCACAGTAACTAGTCTTTCTCTGTCGGCTAATGAATTTCTACCTCTCCCTTTCTTTTCTTTCTCATTAGGTGCGGAGGAAAAATGAAATTAAGAATATCAACACTAGCCTTTCTTATTAGGAAAATTCTTATACGATGGAATCAAGTCCAACCACTGTTAAACAATCATAATGTTTCCCCCCCCCCCACTTTGAAAGGAAATTTTAAAATTCGTGCTTAGAATCCAAGGGAATAAATTCATTATTTTATTTTTAAAGGAAATTATATTATTATATTGGTTGTACACGTTTCTTTCTTTTTTCTTTTTTTTAATAATGTGGTGACAGACATCAAAAAGTTTAAACACTAAAGAATATATATTAAATTAAGAATGTGGTGGCAGACATCAAAAAAAATTTAAGCACCAAAGAATATATTAACTTAAGAATGTGTCGGTGGAACAAGCTTCTGTTCAGGTTAAGTTAATTTAGGAAAAAGAATATGGTGACCGACAATAAACAAACTAAAATAATATTTAGACAAACAATCCGCCTGCTGTAAAAATTAAAAAAAAAAAAAAAAACAATGATTTCCGCTTTGTCCTGTGTAATTCACTCAATCTCCGTAAACGGTCGGTCTCCCACTCAATGTTTTTTGTTCTTCAACTATTTGTCGGGTATCCTAAGGAAATAATTTCCTCTTTTCTGTTACCAAATATTTTTCCAAGTTGTAATTTTCAAAAGAGCAGAAAATTGGAGACTAACGACTATGGAAGAGAAGTTGCAACCTGATAAGTTGCAACCTGAGATGTTGCAACCTGAGAAGTAGCAACCTGATAAGTTGCAACCAGACACATGTTACTACACGTGGCCTTAATTTTATCAAAATACCATTCTAAGGTAAAAGACTATTTCACCCTTACTAGTAAAATTACAAAATTACCCTTCTCATAAAAGGCAAAAATACCCTTAAAATTGGGACGATATTACATTGATGATGTTTATGATGATGATTTAGTATAGGGTTACAAACCCAATGAAGAAGTTAATATACCTAGAATTGTTAGCACAACTTTTCAGAAGATTCCTAATTTTGGATTAGAACTGCGTGCTTCTCAAGTAATACTAGATTATTTTGCATCTCGTGATTTCTCTTTGCCTGTGCATGACTCCCAGATCGTTTCAGTTCCCATCCCCAGTGAACCACTTGAGTCGGTAATTATTTTTACTTACGATATATCCTTTGCAAAAACTAGGTTTGAGGGTGGTTCTTACCAAAAGAGCTGAGACATAGGAGTCATTTGATATTTCACATGAGGAGTATGCATATGCACCTTCTCATTATCAAGAACCTTCCGAGTGTGTAAATAATGATTGGAATTATTCTCATAGGTATGATCTTTCCGGACCTTGTGAAGGTTATGATCATTACCAACCTTACCCTGGTTATGAGCCACAATTTTATGATTCCAATTATTTATTATTCACATATTTATCCGTCACAGTATGAGAGAGATGATCAATATTACTGTGACCCATCTGCATCACAACTATCTTTGTTAGAGCGCCTCAATATTGACATTGCTTTGAATGTACATAGTTATTATTTTTTTCTTTTTTGTACATAGTTTTTTTTCTAAAGCTAATGATTTATTTTTTGCCGAGCTGAGTAAAACTCATGCTTATATTGCACAACTTGTTGAACAAACTGATTTATCGATTTCTCAACTAACGCAGTCGGTAAAATATTTTGGTCTTACCGAGGAAACAAGTTTTAATTTTTATAATTATCTTGATATTTATGATGAAACCGCTTTAGCTAATGAATCAATGTGTATGAAGAATGATGTTGAACTTGATAGTTGTGATCATAGGAATAGAGACATTGTCATACCAAGTGAGGGTGGTGCATTTAGTCCAACTCCTGATCGTGTTAATGATCACTCGCCTATTCAAAAGGATGAGTTTAGGATTGAGGACGCCATTCTTTTAGATGGCGTGACATATCAGTGCTATAACAATGATGCTTATGAAGAATGTGTTAATTTAGAGGAAACTGTAGTTAAGTCTAACGACTTAGAGACATTACACTCTATCTATAAGGTTTCTTTTAATCATCTTTATTGTGACATTCCTATTGATTCCCAGGTTGATGATGTTTATGATGATGATTTAGTACAGGGTTACAAACCCAATGGAGAAGTTAATACACCTAGAATTGTTAGCATAACTTTTCAGAAGATTCCTACTTTTGGATTAGAACTGCGTGCTTCTCCAGTAATACTAGATTATTTTGCATCTCGTGATTTCTCTTTGCCTGTGTATGACTCCCAGATCGTTTCAGTTCCCATCCCCAGTAAACCACTTGAGTCGGTAATTCTTTTTACTTACGATATATTATTTGCAAAAACTAGGTTTGAGGGTGGTTCTTTCCTTTTGATAGTCTCTATATCTTTACGTTGCTACAACGAGAGTGTGAGATTGTCATTAATTGTATATATTGTGCTCTGGGTTGATCCCCAAATATTTAGGTTGTTGATATATGGTGAGTCTTATTTGTATATTCCAGTAGGTACATATATTTTCTTGTTTTATTTTTAAATGTTTATTTTCGCATATTATGAATTTCCCATCTTAATTTTTACGTTGGATGACTCAATTACATTCAGGACAATGTAATGTTTAAGTGTGGGGGAGTGGTTAACTTTTTACTTTTCCTTTTCAGGAATTTTCTTGCAATTTATGACCAGCAGTTGAGCGGGTCTATTGTAGGTTTGTAGGTATATTATGACCAGCTGTTGAGCGGTCCTAAAAAAAATAATGATGATTGTTAGGTTATGACCAGCTGTATAGCGGGTTTATTTTCTTTTTTCTTGCATTTTATGACCAACTGTGTGGTGGGTCTAAAAAAATAAAAAATAAAAAATAAAAATTATGATCAGCTGTATAGCAGGTCTCAAAAAAAAGAAGATTGTTTGGGTTATGACCAGCTGTGTAGCGGGTCCCAAAAATAAAATAAAATGATATGACCAGCTGTGTAACGGGTCTCTCTCTCTCTCTTATTATATGACCAGCCGTGTAGCGGGTCTTCTTCTGTTTTGCTCAATGACTAGAAAAATATAAGTGTAGGGGTGTTGATCAGCATGTAACTGCTACATTTTATACCCATATTTATATTACCTATGACTCCGTATTTTGACTAATAACACCATTTTAGTGCTTTTGTAGAAAGTACAAGTGAACCGGATCACTCGGAAAATTAATGGCTAAATGGGAAGCTATACAGGAGATTGCAATTCATGGAACTAGAAAAGGAATTTGGGCTCCTTTATGCGCATGTTGGGCTTTGGGCGAGATTTGGTTAACTGGGCCATTTGGTGAATTTATTTTGCAAGTTTGAAAACAATTATGGAGGGAAAAATGATGTCCAGGTGGTGAAGGACATCATTTCATGTGATGGTGGGCACGTGAATGGATGGTGGCATTTGAGTGCATTTGGTGTTTTACCACGAGCACGAGTGATCATTTCTTATTCCATATGTGGACTAATTGGAAAGAAAGTTGAAAAGAAAAAGGGAAGCAACAATATCTCACCTCCCTTTATTAGTGAGATTTATTAAATGCAGTGGATAGGTAAAATCATGAAACATATTTTATTTCCAAAGTGGATTCCATGACGCCATCCATGCATGCACTGTTTCCGGGGAGATTTGTTTTAGAGTTCGGTTGGGGGTGTGTTCGGAGGTGCTATTTTTCCATAGAAGGAGGTTTACTGTTTTGGGTTCCGACAACGAGGGGGAGCTAGCTAGTGTATTTTTCTATGCAGCCGTGAAGGTTTAGGAGGAGATACAACAAGAGAGGGAGACGATCATTTGTTGGGTGACAACGATGATATTGGTTTATTATTTCTTTATCTTGTTATTTATTTTTATGGGTTTTGAGAAATCCATTTCTATGTGTTGCTAAACTTTGTAATTAGGGTGTATGGAGAAAACTACTTCTAGCATTAGACCATTTGAATTGTTTTGAAACTATTTTGGTATTAGGCTATAAGAAATGAATCTTCAATTCCTTAATTATTTTTATTGATTCTATTAGATTATATGTTGTTGCTCCACCGGCTTTGTACAATACAAAAGCCTAAATGCATAAATGTATGTAGTCTTCAAATTTTATTTGTTATAGTATTTGATAATCCATGCTTAGGTTAAATCATTTGGTGGATTATGGTTAGACGACGCAAATAATAATTGCAAACCTATAATTATTTTTCTATAATTTTCTCGCCATTATAATTTGATAGGCCATGCTTAGTAAATTTTGATGGGTTATACTTAGGAGATGGGAGTTCATTATCGAAAGTTATATCAGTAATAGGTTTTGAAATAGAACAAAGATATATACATAATTGGAATTTGAATTCTTTTCGGTGCATAATTATAAATAGTATTGGAATCCATAGACCCTGGTTACCGACTCTTTCTCGTTGCATTGAAGTAATTCTTTTCGTTTATATTCTTTTACATTATTATTCTAAAAATCACAAACACATTATTTTCTGGTTAGTCAATTAGAGATATTGGTTACGATATTGTCCACCGCTCCCTGTGGGTTCGACTCGTACTTGCCTTTGTCTACTAGTTAGACAACCTGAGATTGCGGTTTATTATACATAGGTATCCCCAGGATCCTATCAAGATCATCTAAGGAAATCAAGTGTGTTGTATCCTGCTGGGATCAGAGACATAAGGAGCGCAACAATACCTTTAATCAGTGTGAGATTGATTAAGGTTCAACTATAGTCCAGTACGAAGTTAATTGGTAGTAGTCTAGTTTCTGTAGCGGATTAATACAGTGTGGTGTTTAAACTGGACTAGGTCCCGGGTTTTTCCTGGATGTGCGGTTTCCTCGTTAACAAAATTCTAGTGTCTGTGTTATTTTTTTTCCACATTATATTTTGTTTTATAATTGAAATATCACATATTGTGCGTTAAGATCAATCAATTAGAATATTCAACCTTTGGTTGTTGATTTACTTTGATTGACACTTGAACATTGGTCTTTGGTACTGTCCAAGTTGTTTCACATAATAATCAGGCTCACAGATTTCTATCTGCTTGATTTGCTAATTACATTGTGAAACAGAGATATTAAAACTCTTTGATATACTTTACTCTAGATTGAGTCTAACCATCTAGTTGATTCTCTTGAAAGTGTATTGGAGTAAGTCCTCTCAGATTTCCAAACGAATTGTTAGGTGTGGTTTTTATACCCCTGCATTTTCAATCCTTACTGATAAGAAGATCAATATCAACCTCAACATGAGAAATATTCATCATAACTTGATTTAGCTTATCAAGAGACTCTTGCTCTTTCTGGAGATATAACTCAACATCAAGAGATAATCTCTCAAGCCTTTTTTCAATCCTTGAAAACACTTCTAGGGATTTTAAACCTGGTGGAGGTTTATATAGAATTTACTCTACAGATGTTACTAAATCAATCATGTAAGAGAATTATGAAATTCCTGGATCTAGTGGTGCATTTATAGAGATAACACTTCTGTCCATAGAGTCAAATTGCTACAAACACATACTTTTGAGGTCTTAAACATGTTTTCCTGCTCTGATACCAATTGAAAAAACTGGGGTACAACAACCACACCCAATATTTCTCTTAGAAATCTGTTATGAACTAACTGCAATATACTTTCAAGAGAATCAACTATACAGTCAGACTCAATCTTGAGAAAAGTATATCCAAGAGTTGTATCTCTGTTTCACAATGTAATCAGCAAATCAAACAAATAGAAATCTGCGAGCCTGATTATTATTTGAAACAACTTGAACGGTACCAATGACCAATGTTCAAGTGTCAATCAATTTATATCAACACTCAAAGGTTGGATTATCTAATTGATTGAACTACGCACAACCTGTGATATTTCAATCATATAAACAAATATAACGCGGAAAAGAAATAACACAAACACCGAAAATTTTGTTAACGAGGAAACCGCAAATTCAAGAAAAACCCCAGGACCTGTCCAGATTTGAACACCACGCTGTATTAAGCCGCTACAGACACTAACCTACTCCAAGTTAACTTCAGACTGGAATGTAGTTGATCCCTAACCAATATCACACTAATTAAGGTACAGTCGTGTTCCTTACGCCTCTAGAACCATGCCGGTTTTCGTGCACTTGATTCCCTTAGCCGATCTCACCCACAACTAAGAGTTGCTTTGACCTAAAGTCGAAGACTTGATAAACCAACCTGTCTCACATAAAAAATTCTATTGAATAGATAAACTTGTCTCCCACAAATATAACTATGAGTTTTATTCCGTCTTTTGATAAATCAAGAAGAACATGAACCAATTGATATACCAGACTTATATTCCCGAAGAAAATCCTAGTATCAATCACCTCACAATAATCTTAATCGTATGGAAGCGATACAAGATATTATGGAATCACAAACGATGAGACGAAGATGTTTGTGACTACTTTTTATCTTGCATATCGGAGATTAAATCTCCATCAAATCTTAGAGAAGATAGTACCCAATCATGAAAGAAAACAACAAGACCAGAATACGTAACTACTGAGAAAATAGTTGGGTCTGGCTTCACAATACCAATGAAATCTTTAAGTCGTTAACCTACAGGGTTTTGGGGATTAGGTTTCCCAGTTTCTATAGTTCTCCTTTATATAGTCTTCAAATCAGGGTTTGCAATCAATATTACCTTGGTAACAAAGCATTCAATATTCACCGTTAGATGAAAACCTGATTAGACTCAAGCTAATATCTTTCAACCGTTAGATCGAACTTAGCTTGTTATGCACAAATGTGAGTAACCATACCTAAACGTGGACACCTTTGTTGGCTCAACAATAGTTAACCGAAGTTAGCCATATGAACACTTTCATATCAACCATATTCATCTTAACCATAACTAGTTCAAATGACTCAAATGAAACTAGTTTTAGAGTTGTTCAATTGTTTATATTCTCATGGAAACATACAAGACATAATTGAAGAAAACTCGATTTTGATTCACTCGAATCAATTCATGAACATTATAGCCACGGTTTGCAAAAAATTGCATTCCTTATTATATAAATGTATTAGTTCATGAACAAACGATTTTAGAACATAACCTACTCAAGTATGCAAATGGGTATGCATACCTAAGTGGTCGGACTAAGTTTGGGTTCGCCAGCATTGGAACGGGTACGCATACCACCAAACTCAGTTAAGTCCCGGAACTTGAAACTCACGACAGTACGCATACCGGTATGCATACTAAGTTCCCGGACTTTCATAACCAACCAGTACACATATTGGTATGCATACTATGGTTCACGGACTTGGAATAACTTGCAACAGTTAGCATTACAAGTACGTATACTGTGCTATATCCAATCATGATTATTTGTTCAAAACTCTCAGTTCAATCATTGAAACATTCTCGGAATACGGAATAGCTACCTCACACAACTATTAGCTTTAAAGCAATTTTCAAGTAATGGAATTATCAATACGAAACATTCCGAGTCTACATCAAATGACTGTCTCACACAAATCATGTAAGATGTTACCAGGTGATTTTCACATGATCATCTTTTAACTTTCGTCAAGAATATAAGATGAACTCGGTTAAAGCGAAGGCTTACGAAAACATATTTCGAGAAATATGTAAGCGAGTTAAACTTAACTCGAAATATCAAATGTGTATAATATGAAGTCTATATAACTATACGACTTTTTTCTCAAATAAGAGATAGAGTAGATATAATTTTGAGTGATATATGAGTTCAAGTCTCCACATATCTTTTGTTGATGAAGTTCCACAAGCTCCCCTTAGTAGTTCTTCGTCTTTAATCGATGAATGCCGTGAAGTCTAATGATCAACTACACTTTCTATCCTAATCCGAGACCTAGCTATAAGTAGACTATAAATCGAGACTTATAGTTTTGGCAACTAAACTTGGCAAGAAACTTGGGATAGCAACTCTTGTGAGTTCGATCGAGTAGTGCTCTTTATGTCTTGCGACAAGATATCAACCACAACTTGATTAAACAAATAACTTGTTTATTTTATATAATTATTAGTTAACTACATTTGTGAATCTTTATAAATGTGAAAACCTCTATTTATATATAAACATTATTGAGTTACCATAGTGTCGCAATCACCTCGTAATTAGATGATATGCGGGAAAAGGTGTTTGACCACTAATGTTGCAACTTATTGCGGCTGCCTACGTACCCTTTTTCGTACCTTGGAGGGATCAAGGATCAATGGAAATAGTTCATCAGCATTGGTACAATCAACTAAATACAAGTTTTGTTGAAAAGCCAAATCCTAGCAAAGACTAGTCTGTATAGGTCAAATGGTCCTTCGCAATTGATGCTTATGAGTGTGCGTCATTAACCTTTCCTTAATTTAGCACCACACATATTGCTGGTGCATTCTTAGTTTAGCAATTCCGCGACGATGATTCCTAAGCATCATGAAGCTCCCTCGACTAAGAAACGCGTTGTAATGATGCTTTCGCATCATGTAGGCTTTAGTGGCTGGTGCATCTAGCACTACAACCAACACCCCTTTCCCTATGCATGTCTTATTGACATTATTAGAAGTGAAAAAAAAGGGATGGACATGTTCCGAGTTCACCAACTTTGGTGACAATGAGTTTTTAAAATAGCACCATAGTGGTGCAATTTAAGTTCCGTCCCGATGATCTAAGTATTGCACCATAGTGGTGTAGTACTGCACTTGACCAGCTTCCCACTGGCGTGATGCACCAGGATGACGAGTCTAGCTCACAGTCCCTAATGTAATCACGAAACATGCTCTTATACCAACTGTGACGGATCGGAAAATTGCGTATACGTCACCCAGATGTGCATCCTGAAACTAACCTGACGCGTCATTTGTTAACACATTGACTGGCCTTAAAACTTCAAGGCTCATAGGAAACTTCCTGTCAATTTTTTCCTTACAAGCATGCTTCGAAAACATGATGCCTTAAACTTAACTTACACATTATTCCAACTTACCCTTGTTCTGCTAAGGATACATGATGCATAAAGGCTAATGCTGATGCAATCTGCAGGTATCTTAGGATTTCTTGTACTGTCCAGGCATAAGACATTGAGTTGGACTTATACGTAGGCCATTTTAAGCATATTTCTAACTTCTTTACTTCGCTTCGGACTATTGAAAACATGCAATGTTCTTGGTCATGTCAAGGTTGTATCAGTCGGGTTCATGTCGTAATTTACTTGCGTCATCCCCGTGATGCAAGTGTCATATATAAGCTCCCCTAACTTGAATAATTGGTTAGCTTACTTTCTTGGCCATGCCCAATTTGTAACTGGTGCGTGCCTACGTCGATTGCTTAATATGAAGTATATATGGGCATCAAAGGAAAGGATTAAAACTTACCTCATCAAGTATAAAATGAAAACAATCATCTCTTGCATCGCATTTCTGAGACAGATGATATGAGTTACTATATCATAGTTAGATGGTAGTTGTAGCAATGTGCTAGACCACTATTGCTGCAACCCATTGTGGATTCATGCATACCATTCCCCATACCTTGAATTGGTCAAGCATAGACTGTAGTTCAGCAGTATCGAGACAAGCAACTTAAGCCAACTCTTGTTGCAAGGCCAACAATAAGAAAATCCTAGGCCTTATAGGCCAAAGGGTCTTTTGCAAATGATGCAGAAGAGTGTGCATCATTGAACTTTCCTTTGCTTAGCACCATGATGGTTCATTTTTAATTTAAAAACGCCGCAACGATGATGTTTAAGCATTATGAATGTCTTTCGAGTAAGAAAAGCGCCATGATGATGCTTTTGCATCATATATGCTTTACCGGCTAAGCTTTAAAGCTTATTGTTGCATCTCCACTATACGTGCCTTCAACCAACACCCATTGCCTATTATAGCCTGTTTGGATGCAGAAGTAGAAGTCAGAAGTGCTTCTTCAGAAGTAGAAGTCAGAAGTCCAGATTTTTTGCTTCACAAAAAGTCGACTTTTCTGCTTCCGGAAATCATTCTGAAATTCTACACCCAAACTGACTTCTTGTTTTTTGACTTCTAAAAGTCAAAAAATTACTTCTGGATGTGTATCCAAACGCGCTTTAGTTACACGAAACTTTCTAGCTAGTTTGGTTGAGGTAACCGCCTGCCTATTACATTTTTTTTAAAGGTAAAAATGAAAAGTGAAAAACAGTGGATAAATTGAATATTCCCTTTGTGCAAAAGCATATATCACCAACTAACCTTCAAAACTACAAAAATCTTAGTACTTGTTTGTTGCGTCACTCGAAAAAAAAGAGACGTATTCATTTTGTTTGCCGACCAGACTGACCAGCACCAGACCATCAGTACATCACCACCACCGAACCACCTGCTCCCCCAAAACAATCCAACGCTCACAAATCCAAACCATTTCCCCCAAAACTCACAACTCGAAGAACTCCATTCCATAGAGTACGCAGAACCAGAAGAAGCAGCTGCTGCACCTTCAGCACCGCCGCTTCACCGTCTCCCTCCTCCGTGCTCTCTATTCTCGGTCTTGGTTGTTCTTGTTGACTCCTCCTAGTTGTTTCCATCTTCTTCAGTTGGGGGATTCAGAATGTCTGGGCGGAGGAGGAAGTTTGGTAATTATAAAATCCCTAATATCAATGAAGCTACACGTATTCGTATTACTCAAGCTCTTGAAGATTTCACTAACTCTGATGATTCTCCAGGTACTGTTTTTACCCACTCTAGGGTTTTTCAATTTTTTTTTTCTGGGAGCTTTCAAAGATTCAAAATTGAAAGAAGATGCTTTGTCTTGAACAAAAAAAAAAAATCAATTTTTTTAACCTAATTTTGAGATTTATTTTCTGCCATTTTTGATGTGATTACAGTACTTACATTCGATGCTGGTATGACGAATTTCGAAAGGGCGGAGGTTCATAAATTATGTAGGAAATATGGGTTAAAATCCAAAAGTTCAGGGTGAGTTGAAAAGAAAACAATGGAAATTTATTTCATTTTTGTGATTTTTTTGGGTGTTTTTTTTACTGATTTTGAGTTGAATAGGGTTGGGGATACTCGGCAAGTATCGGTGTATAAACCGACGGGTGGGAAGGATGGAATGTTTCGCAAGAGGGGAAAGAAAAACATTAGCTTGGAATTTTCGGATGAGTCGAAAGCTTATTTAAGGGATTTGTTCTCAAGATATCCTCCTAAAGAAGATGAGTTGAATTCTGTTCAACCTAAGAAGCATAATGCAAGTGCCGATAATAGATTTAGGAAGAATGACGATTCTTTGTGTAGACCGTGTATGGATAAAGCTAAATTTGAAGAGAAGGTGAAAGCAGCTTTTGAATTGAAAAACCATCCGAAACATAAGCAGGTTTGTGTAGACTGGGTTTACTTTGTGGTTTGTTTTGTATAGTTTTTTGGTGATTGTGATTGCTGAAATTTTGTTTTGGGTTGTGTAGATACAGGAAGCGAGGTCTAAACTTCCAATTGCTGTTTTCCAGGAGAGCATTGTGTCTACTGTAGAGTCTAACCAGGTTTATATATATCTTTTGCATTGTTCTCTTCAGCCTTCGTTGCTTTGCAAGTTGCTTATAACTGCTTAATTGGTTGAGATTTGCATGCGTTTAATCTCTATGTGAATTATCCCGCAAGTGCAACAAGCATGCTTGATATTGGCATTTTGTGATTGCAATACAATACAACTTCCTTTAGTTTTCTGACATTTGTCTGTTTATGTTTCAAATCAGGTAGTGCTCATATCCGGTGAGACAGGGTGCGGAAAAACCACACAGGTTAGCAAGTCTTGGCTTTTACTGCTACAAATGCGTTGTTCTCGGTCACATGTATCTTTGGGTTGACTGTGTTCAGCATGTTTTTTATTGAGTCACTCTAGTTAATAGCAGAGCGTGTGGTCTAGTTCTTTATTAAGTCTAGTAACATTTTGCACTATCTTGATGCCTGTACAGTTTTGGTCTTAGTGATGTGTGCAGAACCTATTTTCTAGTTTAGAATATAATGCAGCTAGCTTGCTGCAGTTCTGTGTTTTCATCTTCTGGTTGTCCAACCTCTTTTTGGCGATCAGAGAAACTGAGAATGTGATTTAAAAATTGCAGCCATGCTATATTCGATGTCTTTCTTATGTTTCAAGTGTATTGATTTAATGGGTTACCGATAATATTGTAATGAATTAATGTCAACTCTTGTAGCCTAGATCATTGTACACTAGATTCAAAAATATGAGACGTGGATTAGAAGCTTGGAAGTATACTGATAGAGTAGCATATCAACTTTCAAATATCTTTCTAATTTTGTATTTGATTATGTTTCTCTATGAAACTCATCCAGGTCCCACAATATTTATTGGACTACATGTGGGGTAAGGGCGAGCAGTGTAAAATCCTGTGTACTCAACCTCGACGTATATCAGCCATATCAGGTGCTAGTTTGATCATTTAAGACTCATTTATGTGCATATCTCTGGTTTTCCCTTTCTTCTCATCTTCTTTAATGTGTTATCTACTAATCGTGTGTTTTGAATTGTAGTTGCTGAGAGAATCTCTTGGGAAAGAGGAGAAAATGTAGGGGAGACTGCTGGTTACAAGGTGCCTTTTCTTTTTTCTTTCTTGTTTAATTGATAACTCCCTTTGTATCTGAGTTTGCTTCCTTAATTGACAAGAATGTCTTACAAGAACGGATGGGACTCCTCCCCCGACCTTAAAAAGACGGGGCATGCAACCTGTCGTTAGGAATATTTGTGACACTCCTTTCCTGATTCCTGTCCCATGTTGTCCCTCTTTGGAGTAGGCTCATGGTACGGGGTTCTGCGGAAGTTCACCAAACACAACACATGGATTTAGTTGGATGCCCACCTGCCACTTTAGTTTGTGGGGGGTGATACATTCTTTTCTTATTTGTACCGGTGATTGTGCTACACTAACACGTCATCCTAATTTTATGTGCCAATATAGCTTTTTCTAGAAGCCTATAAAATATTTGTTACACCAGCAAATCTCCAGGCATTTAGCTTATCTGGCAGGAACACTGATATTTTTTGCCTGTGAACGTGGGTGTTGTTTGGAAGATATATAGTTTTCATTGTACATGCTGAATTGCCTTTTTAGATGTCAGTGTTGGTCCTTTTTGCTGTGTTTAATTCTTCTAATTGACTCCATTGTGTGCTTTATCTCAGATACGGATGGAGACTAAAGGTGGGAAGAATTCATCTGTTATGTTTTGCACAAACGGCATTCTTTTGAGGGTGCTGGTTGAGAGAGGTAATGGTACCGGAGCTAAGGATGAAAATTGGAAGAGTAGGGTTTCCGAATTTACTCACATTGTTGTGGTAATTACTCTCTCAAATGACCGTTGCGTCTTACTCTTAATGATATCCAATTTGACTAATTTCTTTGTTGTAAGTGTCTTCTTTCTGTTTGCTCTTTACTCTATATATCCTGAATTTGATGTTCTGTCTTTGTAGGATGAAATACATGAAAGGGATCACCATTCTGATTTTATTCTGACGATTCTAAGGTATCTAGCATGTTATGTATATATATATATATATATATATTTTTTTTTTTTCGTGTTTCACTGTCATGGAAAATTTGTATTAGGAGTTTGATGTACATTTTGGTGACCATAACTACTCTCAAGTGTGTTCCAAAACTCATGATTTGTGAAACCATTAGTGTTTTAGCCTATAGCTTGTCTCACATTAGGCATAGATTTTGTTTTGTATGTCATCTCTTCCGCTGATTTTAGAAGCTGATCGAGCACGTGTTTTTGGTAAGTGCCTGTAGAAATTAGAAATAGGATTACGGTTGATGATTGTTAAATCTTTCAATCTGATCGACATTAATTGAGTACTTGTGGTTTTGGATTTCTTACTGTTTTGTCATTATTGTCTTACTTTTCATTGCAGAGACTTGCTCCCTTCTTGCCCTAACTTGCGCCTGGTCAGTACTTATGTTTCAGTGTTAGATTTGCTGTTGTTTCATCTTTCTACAGTTAATTCCTAATAATAGATCCTTCAATTTCTGTAACTCAACAGATACTTATGAGTGCAACCCTTGATGCTGAGCGGTTTTCACAGTACTTTGGTGGCTGCCCAGTCGTCCGCGTACCTGGTTTTACATATCCAGTAATAGAAAAGCACCCCTTTCTCTTGCTATTCCAGGTTCCTTCTTGTTTTGTCTTTTAAATCTGTATGCTTTGACGATTTCAGGTCAGAACTTTCTATTTGGAGGACGTTCTTTCTATAATAAAACCAGTAGAGGGTAATCATCTTGATCCTGGTTCAAAAGCTGGAGGCATGCGAGATTCCGAGGTACGAGAGGATCATAAAGCTGCACTTGATGAAGCAATTGACTTGGCATGGTCAAGTGATGAGTTTGATCCTCTCTTAGAACTACTGCTTTCTACTGAGGCTACTTCGAGATTGTATAATTATCAGCACTCTTTGACTGGAGCCTCACCATTAATGGTTTTTGCCGGGAAAGGTAGAACTAGTGATGTTTGCACGCTCCTCTCGTTTGGTGTGGATTGCAATCTACGCGCCAAAGATGGAACTACAGCTTTGGAATGGGCCGAGAGGGCAAACCAGGGGGAAGTTGCTGAAATAATCAAGCAACATATGAGTAATGTCCTAGCCAAATCAGCAGAAGAACAGGAGTTGCTTGAGAAGTATTATTCCAGTATCAATCCAGATTTTGTCGACATTGTTCTTGTGCAGCGTTTGTTAAAGAAAATTTGTTCTGATTCCGAAGAAGGTGCTATCCTTGTATTTGTTCCAGGATGGGATGATATCAATAAAATTCGAGCCGACTTACTTTCTTCTCCATTTTTCAAGGATAGTTCTAAATTTATAATATTATCACTTCACTCTATGATTCCATCTTCTGAACAGAAGAAGGTTTTCCAGCATCCACCTAAAGGTTCACGCAAGATTATTCTCTCGACCAACATTGCTGAGACTGCTATTACGATTGACGATGTAGTTTATGTTATAGACAGTGGCAGGATGAAAGAGAAAAATTATGATCCTTACAATAATGTCTCTACACTCCAGTCCTCATGGGTTTCAAAGGCTAGTGCCAGGCAGCGGGAGGGGCGTGCAGGGCGTTGCCGTCCAGGAATTTGTTACCATCTCTATTCAAGGACTAGAGCCTCATCTTTGATAGAGTTTCAAGTTCCAGAAATCAAACGGATGCCAATTGAGGAACTCTGTTTGAAGGTAATGACTATCCTTGCGTATTCTTATAATTTAATAATATAAACTTGCAGATGTTGACCGAATTTATCGGGTTATACCTGTGGAAGTTCATAAGGAGACCTATATAACGATTCAATATTTCGTATTATTCTCCCTTTTCAAGTGTTTAGACAATAGTATGGGTTTTGGAAACTTTATAGAACAGCCGTAAAGACAAATTTTTGTTGTTTATCAAATCTTTTTGGTATATTGGCAGGTGAAGATGATTGATCCAAATTGCAGTATAGCAGACTTCTTACAGAAGACTTTGGACCCTCCAGTTTATGAGAGCGTACGCAATGCAATTGTGGCTCTTCAACAAATTGGAGCCTTGACAGCTGATGAAAATCTCACCGACCTTGGGCAAAAACTCGGCTCTCTACCAGTGCATCCAACAACAAGCAGGATGCTCTTCTTTGCCATATTGATGAGCTGCCTTGATCCAGCTCTGACTCTAGCATGTGCGACTGAATACAGGGATCCATTTGTTCTGCCAATAGACCCTTTTGAAAAGCAGAAAGCCTTGGAAGCTAAAGCAAAGTTTTCATCTTTGTATGGTGGGGTAAGTGATCACCTGATGACGGTTGCAGCATATGAGTGTTGGGAACATGCAAGAAACATGGGTCAAGAACGTCAGTTCTGTTCTCAGTATTATATCTCCTCAAACACCTTGAATATGCTGTCTAACTTGCGTAAGCAGCTTATCAAGGAGCTGATACAGAATGGATTTATTTCAGAGGATATATCTATATATAGCCAGAATGCGCGTGAGCCAGGTGTACTTCATGCAGTTCTTGTGGCAGCAATGTATCCTATGGTTGGAAAATTAATCCCACAAACTAGAGGTGGAACCAAAACTAGGGCGGTAACTGCAAGTGGTAATAACTTTTCATTGCTCACTCATCCTTATAATATCAAATCACTCAACAAGCAGAAATCTCAAATACTTCTCGTATATGATGATATTACCCGTGGTGATCGAGGTATGTACGTAAGGGACTGTACTGTTGTGGGTCCATACCCATTGTTGTTACTTGGAACAGAAATGGTTGTTGCTCCTTCAACAGCTGATAGTTATGAGGATGATGAGGATAGTAGTGAAGAAGAGGACAACAGTGACGCATCAGGAAGTGATGAGGAGACAAACGTTACAGTTGCACAAAAACGTGCCGAGCGGATCATGGCCTCCCCTGAAAATGCGGTTTCTGTTGTTATTGACCGTTGGCTTACTTTCGAGTCCACAGCAATTGATGTTGCTCAGATTTATTGCTTGAGGGAGCGATTGAAGGCAGCAATCCTATTTAAAGTAAGTTCTTACCCTCCTCTCTTAACGTCTAGGTCTTGCCTATTTATGGGAGTGATAACAATATGTAGAGATCACTGTGAAGTGAAGAGCAACTCAGGAGATTGGAATTGCTGTTCGCTCTTTTATCAAATCTCTCTGATCGATCTGTTAATATATTTTGAATCCGTTTCTGGCATGATTCTGTTGCTCTGGATCGTTATCACTGTTCCATCTGCTGTGCGCTGTGGTTACACATGTTTACAGTTTTTCTTCTGTGTTTTTTACAGGTCAAATACCCACAAAAAGATCTTCCTCCAGATCTCAAGACTTCTGTTGATGCAATAGCTTCTATCCTTATTCATGACGGCTTATCAGGGATTCCCGAATCCTTGAGAGGTCCCATAATGTCGTCTAATCCAGAGGAAGGTCAACCAGATGATAGCAGCAATTCCACAGACAATTATCTGAAATTTCTGTGGAATTATAGTATTGACTCCCACAATCAAAGCCAGTTATTTCAAGATGGTGATAGGGGTGGACGGGGTAGACAGGGTTTCTTCGCAAATAGTCGTGGACGAGGTAGAAGGGGTGGTTCCTTTGCTAATGGTCGTGGACGCGGTAGACAGGGTTTCATTGCTAATAATAAATTTGCTGTTAAACGACATGGTGGTGGTGGTGGTGGGACTCGTCAAGAAAAATGATAAAGCCACTTCAATGTGTTTTGATGCCACGGCCTTAGCAAAGTTTGATGCAGCTAAGCTAGGCCAATTGTGATGCACGCAGTTTTTTTGTTCTTTGTAAAAGGTTTAGGTTTTTATTGATCAAGAAAAAAGAAGATATTACAAATACACCTGGACCCAAGAAACCAGGTAAACTACAACGGCCTCTGTATAATTGCTAGCAATTTTTACTTCCCTGTTAGTAACTAATGTAAGAGTCCATATCCATTTTGCCAGTGAACTCCACTGATAAATGAATCTTTTCAGCTCGATGATGATATTCTGTTCATCCCAATCTCTTTTCACTCTGCTGTTTTTTTCACCCAAAGTGTGACCAGAGTACCGAATACACCAATTTTTCCTCTCCAGCTGCAATTTATGTGTTTTGACAAGACGGTCATAATTCACTGCCAGAGTAAGCACCACTCCTTTGTAGTAGACTTAATCACTGGATTGGATGTTTCACTAAAATCAAGAAACTTGTTTTGAGGCATACTGATTTTTTTTTTTAGGCATACTTGTTAATTATCCCATCTAGGGCGGGTTTATAAGGGTGTCTAAAGGTAGTATAATTACCTATATATCCTTAAACAAATTAAATTACTAGAGTGCCCTTATCCTCAAAAACTTAATATCAAAAATCAAAATAACCTTTAAACTTAAACATCTTGGACTCCAATTCAATCAAGCAATTAATCAAGCAAAGGAAACACTAATCGAAGTGAGCGATGTTGGATGTATTTTAAAGTGTATTTGTAACAAACTCATCTTGTTTTTGATTGATTTTATTTTGTTTGATCAATAGAATATGATTTCAAAGATGGAATTAGGGTTTTCAGAAGATCAGTTCGGCTGATCTTGGAATATCAATTTTAAGCCGAACCTAGTATATGATTTAGAGAAACACTATGTTCGGCTAATGCGAATTTGCTAGATTTTCTTCGAATCAGCCGAACCTAGCCTTCTTCTTCGTTTTAAATTTTCAGAAGATCAGTTCATCTGATCTTGGAATATCAATTTTGAGCCGAACCTAGCGCATGATTTAGAGAAACACTATGTTCGGCTGATGCGACTTTGCTAGATTTTGTTCGAATCAACTGAATCTAAAATTTGTCAGTTACAGAGTGAAGTTCGGCTGATAACTTGTCAGCCGAACTGTTCACATGGTCAGTAGATCTGGGTTTTAAAAATTCAATTTTTTGACTGATTCAACTTATAAAAAGGACATTAAAACTCGTATAGAAGTCCTGATTCAACTTATAAAAAGGACATTAAAACTCGTATAGAAGTCTACCTCTGATTTGAATCATACATTTTGGTCACTTCAAATCACTAAAATCTCAAAACCCAAATTTCCCTCCTCCTCCTTCCTCCCCCCCTCCTCCCCCTCCTCCTCAATCAAATCTGATCATAATTTCTCCTTGTTCTTTTACCACTTATAATTTAATTTTTAATCAATCCTTAAAATTCCTAATTAATCAAATCTAATCATAATCATTAACACCAGTTATGTTAGGGTAGTTATGTGATTATCAAAAAAGGTGGATAAGGAGTGATGTTGTTTTTTATTTGGTGACGCTATTTTGGCATTATTTAGTATGTCTCAAAATAGGTTTCAAAATCAATTCCATTCTGCAGCCAGTCTGCTATCCACATGCAGAACCATCTGGTCTGAGTTTTATCTTATAGATCCATTTGTAACCTAAAATATTTGTATGAGGTTCTATGTTTGCATTAAGCTCCCAAATCCCAAGTTTCAATTGAACAAAGCATCTAATAATTCTTCCCATTGAATATGCTTTGATAGCGATTTGACACTCTTTAATCGACCTCCAGTATCCTATAATTTGACATAATCTCAGTTCACTATTACTGCTTGAAATTTTGAATCAAAAACTTGCTCTAGACCTTTTCCTCACTAGACTTTGTTCCACATATATTCTCAACGTATCCGCAGCCGGTCTAGTATTTGAGTTGGAGTAGATATGGGTGTTTGTCTAATGGGTCATGCTTCGCATTACTTAGGTGGATGCACAATTAAGTTAATTTGGTCATTGTTTATAGACTAATATGTCACTTGACAAAATGGCCGTACCATAAACCAAGCAAACTAGTGATCTCATACGTAGAATGGTTTAGTGGATGAAGCAGTATTCAAAAAGTAAAACACATGTTCCTAATTAATCTTGTGTTGATTCGTTCATACAAAATGTATATCACTATTTCGATGATTTTTCTCTATAAATTAAGATTTTTTCATTCACAAAATTCACAAATCTAGTTAAGTACATTAAACAAGCTATCAGTTTAATCAAGTTTTGGTTGCTTTCTACTACCAAGATACAAAATGAAAAATATCATTGGTTATCTCTTTCTTGGTGAAGTTCTTGTGTTCTTGGCTATGTTTTCTTCTTTCGCGGTGGCTTCTGATCCTGGTCCGGTCCAAGACTTCTGCGTTGCTCTTGCTAACGCTAACGATGGGGGTAAACTTCTAAACTTAATTACTATTTTTTCTTAATTATTGACGTTATTTAGCTAGTTTTCTATGTTTTACTAGTGTTTTTATGTTTCAAAGGTTATATATGAACAAGCATAAAAAAGTACCCACCTAATTCAATCTATGTTATTGCACAATGCAGTTTTCGTCAATGGTTTGTTTTGCAAAGATCCCAACCTTGCTACAGCCAACGATTTCTTCCTCTCGGGATTAAACATACCAGGGTATACAGATAATCAATTGGGGTCGAATGTAACACAAGCTAATGTAGCCCAAATTCCTGGACTTAACACCCTCGGGATCTCCATGGCTCGTATAGACTTTGCACCATACGGTCTGAACGCACCACACACACACCCAAGAGCCACAGAGATTTTGGTAGTGATGGAAGGCACGCTGTATGTTGGATTTGTGACATCAAACATTGGCAATGTGAACAAACTCTTTACTAAGGTCCTTAACAAAGGTGATGTTTTTGTATTTCCCGTTGGCCTTATACACTTCCAATTCAATGTGGGGAGAACAAATGCGGTGGCATTTGCATCTCTTAGCAGCCAAAACCCCGGTACTATCACAATCGGTAAAGCTGTTTTCGGATCAACACCCCCTATCAACGATGATGTTCTTGCCAAAGCGTTTCGAATTGACAATAGATTGGTTGATATTATCCAATCACGATTTCAGATGCCTGGTTATTAAAAATATTTGATAATTAATAATGCATGAAACTCGAAGGAAACAATATATGTACTTACTGTTGTTCGCTGGAACCATAAATAAAGAGTAAGCAATTGATTTTTTTTTTTGTTGCAGCTACCTAATAATATTATACTGCACTTATAGTAACGTAGAAAAATTGGTGCAAATATTATAAGATAATAAGAAAATTTTCATCTCCGTCCTTAGTTATTTATAATACAAAACAACATAGGTTTTTGAGCTTTGGACGAACGGATAACATTTTGAGAGACAAACAAGTAATCCGACCATCCCAGTCTCATCACAGATAAAGACATCTAGCGGCTGTGGTGTTTGTAACCTTATTCCATTATGGAGATATTGATAGCCTTCTTAATAAACTGAAAAAATAAATGCGCCATTAAGAAAATAAATTGAAAAAATAAATGTTACAACCATTGAAATAATAAAAAAAATCATTGACCCATATCTTAAAAAAACAAAAACAAATTATGTATCTTTTAAAAATATGCAATATGCAAACAATTATTTTTTAAGAAAATAATAAAAATAATTTTCATTGTACTCATTGTCTAGAGGGAAGAATAAAAAAAATACAACTAATGATTTTCATTATACTTATTGTACAAATGGAACAATGAGTAACGAATATATATATCCAAAAATGACTCACAAAAGATTTAACCTTACTCCGTGGGCCTAATTTTAAATTTATCAATCGAATAAGCTTATTTTCATCATCTTGCGAAAAAAAAAAAGAAGAAGAAAGATTTACGATGTAAAACCGAAACCACAAAGAACTTTATAATTATTTTCTAGCATCCGTAATATATTTATTTTCGAATGAAACATTTAACCAATCGACAAATGAACCCTATATTCTAGATCACGATCACGACTATCTTTGCATCTGATTTTAATGCCATGAATAATTTGATCAAAATCTACGACACAAACAAAAAGAAGATAAACTCAAAAAAGAAAAAAAGAAAAAAATCCTGATCAATCAATTGAAAAATAGAACAACAGAAGAAAAAAAAAAAAAAAGATAAACTCTAAAAAAAAATAAAAATCAATTAATCATGGTTAGCCTCTTCTAAGCAATTGAAATATAGAGATAAAGACTAAATGGTGAAATGAACTGTCAGCATATCAATTGATTCCAAGAAAAAAAATGAAACTTATAAGCTTCCATGCCATTTACACACTTACTAGAGTAAAACTTACAGATGAATTAATCTCCAAACTCACAAATGTGAATTTTGATGGCGCATGCGTTTTTCTGGAAACGTTTAATGTCTTCTGATAGAATCAATAAGCTTTTTCCTTTTTGGCGATCCGCAACACAAACAAAGATGAAAGAATCTAAAAAAAGAAACGTTTTTTATTAGACCAAAAACAAATTGAATGTGTCCCTAATTACAATTATCAATGAACAGTGTATATATAAAGGAGTGTATTTCTTAAACCACACACATTTACTCATTCACTCATTCCAACTTATTTTTTTGGTGTAATTTTTAACTTAAGAGTATCAAGATGTCAAACATGATTAGCCGCAACCCCATAAAAACCGTTGCCCAAAACGTATTTGATTTCTTTTCGAAAATGCATGATTGCAGTGAAAACAAACCCGCAGTACTCAGGTTTCGTGTTGCAATAAAATGGGAAAAGATCGATTTCATGGCGACCAACGAAGTCACTACTTTGGATTTACTAATGATTGATGAAAACTTGAGTATATTGTTATTTCGATCCGAATTAAATTAACTATTTTTTTTAAAAGAATAAAATATTAAGACGCCTTATAATCATTTTTTACATAATTGCGATGAAAATAATCCTACAGTACTCAAGTTTCGTGTTGCCAGAAAATGGTAAGATGTCGATTTCATGGCGGCCAACTAAGTCAATGCTTTGTATTTAATGATCAATAAAAACGTGAGAAATCCATATTTCGTCCTGCAAAAAATGTTCAACGAGGAATTTTTATCAAAAACTATTATCTTAAGTCTAAAGAATATCGTAAGGAATTATTAAACTATTATTTAAGTGTAACCGAAGTTATAATTATTTGGATTAAGATTTCACGTGTACAAGTTCTCATGGGAAGAATTAAGTATCATAGTGTGTGGTAATTATTAAAATCATTCTAACCAAAAATTATTCTGTCTCATGCCGTGCCATTACGGCACGGGTTATTTCTAGTATGTTTACATGTTAGAATACGGGAATCCAACTCAAAACCAATTGGAAATGAGTGAAGTAGCCCTAAGGATTATAAACCGCAAGATCTATGGTAACCCATACAATGTGGGACTAATAATCTCAACACGCCCCCTCACGTATAACCTCGTTGGGTCTAACACGTGAACAGTAAATCGGGTGACGCGGAGTAAAGCCAAGTAGACTGCTCTGATACCATGTCAGAATATGGACATCCATCTCAAAACCAATTGGAATTGAGTGAAGTGGCCCTCAGAATTATAAACCGCAGGATCTATGATAACCCAGACAATGTGGGACTAATAATCTCAACATATCTCCATTAAATTTTATGAAAAATCCTGCCGCAAGATTCACATAACCACCAATTACCTTTTGGCATTCGAATTCATCCGTAAAAACATATCGGATATCAAATAAAATCACGATCACATGCAAGGTTTCTATTTTTATGGATCCCTTTACCTCGTAATACCGAACAAAAAGAAACATATTATAGGGACTCCAAGGAAATAGTTTTGAAGGCTCCTATGGATTCAAATATCCTATAATGAAGATAAGGGGACCTAATTCATAAGAGAAATACTAAAATACCCTTAAATATTTAAATCTAAACCAAACTCAGTAGAGAAATCTGTTTTCATTCTTCCTTTAAATCTTCCATCTTCTTCTTCCCCATCACCTTCATTGCCTCCTTAATCCATTATACGCAACACCAAATGATCAATCCAATCAAGATGAAAATCCAATCAAGATGAAGAAATGAACAATCAAGGAGTTGAAACACTACTTAATCCACCCGAAATGACTTCAATAAGATAAAAATCAAAAACCCCATTTTATTTCATTGGTTTTATTGCATGAATAGTTAGATTCGACCGATTTAGGTTTCAAAAAAAAAAAAACAGCTTCAGAATTGTCTACGATTTGGAGTTCTTAAATTCCAAACCGTAGACACTATATACGGTTTGAAGAATGAAAACATCCAAACCATATATTCAAATTCTTCTGCATACGGTTTGGTTTTCAAACCGTAGGTGAAACATTAATTATTTTTTTTCCCTATCGTAGAATGCTATTTCGAAACTGTAAGTTGGGTTGTGATTACATACGGTTTGTTTTTAAAACCGTAAGAACAACTTATGGTTTGTTTACCAAGCCGTAGGTTTCCCTGAAAAAATCTACGGTGGAAAAAAAAACACTATATACGTAGCTTCCGGTGTGATTTCCCTACCGTAATTCATTTACAATTTGGAGTTCTTCAATTCCAAACCGTATATTCTGGGTTCAAAACCCTACGGTTTGAAATATTCATACTTCCATATCGTAATCTCCAATTACGGGTTGGTCGATAAATTTTCCCCACCGTAAGGGCAATTCTTATGGGATGAACAAACTCTAAGTTTGTTCATTTTGATCCCACTATGGGATGAACAATCCAAGAAAATGGATGTTCAAATGAACAAATCTGTTCATTTGAACACTGAGACATTCTAATAGGCGCGCGTCTGGTGCAATGACGCGAGACACTGATGATTCCGCTGGCGACAACTTGGATGACGCCCGAGATTAAGGAGCAAACGCGGGCGTTCATGTTAATGTCGCCCACAACAAACCGTCACTTTTTTTGTTTTTTAACTATTGAAGAAACATTTTAATATTTGTAACTTTTTTGTTTATATAAATAAAATCATTTGTGGGACCCAACTTTTATTAGTTTAAATAAATAAAATCATTAGTGGGACCCAACTCATATTAGTTTAAATAAATAAAATTATTAGTGGGACCCAACTCTTATTAGTTTATATTAATAAAATCACTAATGGGACCCTAAAATATCAGATTTGTTCATTTTACCTTGTTTCCCATAGTGGAGAATGCAGTTTGTTCATCCACGTGGATGAACAAACTTTTGAGTTTGGCCATTGCCATAGGAAATGCTCTAAGTTGGCTTATGGTTCGAATTTGGGGGTTTTCAAATGTAAAAAATGAGTGATGGGTTTTCTTTGTTTTTTGTTTTTTAGATCGTCATCTTCTCCGCGATGAGAAGAAGAAGAGAGGAAGAAGAATAATAGTTTTTTTGTTATTTTTTTTATGATCATCATCTTCATCATGATGAAATTATGATCATCATCTTCATCATGATTTATGAATGAAAAGAGAAGGAGCAGATAATAGATTTTTTTTTTGTTGTATATGATCATTATCTTCATCATGATTTATAAATGAAAAGAAAAGGAGAAGATAATAAATTTTATTTTATAATTTATGGAGGGCATTTTAGCCATCACAAAAAGTAGTTGGATATGGGATTTTGTTAATTTCTATTTCGTAACCCGATTTTGTTATCTTGTGAGCCCTCAAAACTCAATATTTGGAGCCCTTATAATAGGTTTCAACAAAAATCTAAGGAGCAGAGCCATTATGCACATGTGGTTTGTCAACGGGCTTCCAAAATTTATTTTTGAACATTTTTCCCGGAAACTGTAAAAAGAAAAATTTATGAGTAGAGACACTTGTAAAGATATATTGAACAAAGACGAACATATGACGAAACGAAAGTAAGTGGATCGAGTAGTTACAGTGCATAATCTACAAATACATATGTTGTTGATTATTTATAAATATTGTAGATACCACCAATGGCACCAAAGTCACTTTCTAGAGCAAGTAAGATGAGTAATCCCATTGGAGTCATTGGAGCAGTGGTTAACTGGTTATAGTCACAGAAATTAACATATTTAGTCATGCATTGATACTGGTTTTAGCTATAGTTTCAAAGTAGGATAGAGTTGCTATGTCAACAACTTTTAAACTGCTCTCTAAAGAAACTATATAACGTTAATATTAGTTTCCAAGCAAAGTTTCTCTGATCCCCCCATATAGAGGTGTAAAGTGGGCTGTGCCAGCACGAGCACATCCCAGCACAGCACGCTAAAATTTGAGCACAGCCCAGCCCAGCACGTGACTTAGCCCAGCACGGCACAGCACGTTAGTTAAATGGGACGTGATGGGTTTGAATAATTGGCACAGTAGCACAGCACAGCACGCGGCACGGATAAGCACGTGGCACAGCCCAGCACAGCACGTTAAGAAAGCACATCATAATATGTATAAGTACACCATATAACAAGGCATAATACATCACATTTTTTGTATATTTCACAAAAGAGTCACTATTCTAGCTAGTTTTTAACATTTTATACTGACTTATTTATAACAACACATATAATATCTTAATATTTGGAAAATATATTTCAATATCGTTGTTATAATATCGTCATCTATATTTAACTAGAACATTAATTTACATGACGATAATCCAATTTTATATTTGATGGACTATTTATTTTTATTGAATAAACTTGTTAATTTTACTTGAAATAATATCAAATGGTATGTTGTCTAATTAAATTCTTGTGATAATGTCCGACTTAATGTATACATTAAGTGATTTCAAATTGTTTATAACACGTGTGCTAGCACGGCACAGCACGACACGACACGTTTATTCGTGTGCTGTGCCCGTGGGCTGTGCTGTGCCTAGCTTTTGACTAGTAAAGCACAGCACGGCACAACACGTTTAAATCGTTGGCACAGCACAGCACGGCACATGGCACGTGAAGCACGCGACTTCGTGTGCCGGGCTGTGCCGGGCCGGCACGTTTTACACCTCTACCCCCATAGAGCTCAGGTAGCTCATACAATGGGACCAACGCAATCTCTTTAGCCACTAAAAGTCCAACACGATCTAAGAAAAGTTTCAGCTTCGATTGTAACATTCAACTCGTCTATTTTTCCACGCCTTCGGGACTTTGAGTAGGCCAAGAGATTAGAAACCTATCAGATGACTCCACACTGCTACAGCCTACAGGGTACTAAATTGATTGGGTGCCAATTAATTTATATAAAACAAAACAATATCAACCATCAATTAGAATGGTAACCTTCAAAGTAATTTGATACCTCATGTAGCAGTGATGCATAACGAGGCAATAGAAGACACACAGAGAACGGAGAGCAGACGCTTCCATACGATCAAAGTTTGAAATCCGTTGGTATTATTACATATTGATGAAGAAAATTAGTTATCGCCCTTGTATATCATCTTGGCTCATAATTCAACAATATATGAGTGTTTTTTGTAGATAAATGTTAATATTTCTGGTGCATTTTGAGTGGGAAATACCGATTCATTGTCCATTTAAATAAAAAGAAATTAAGTTGGATTAGGTTTGCTGGACCATGGTTGTTTGTTTCATAGTTAGTATGCAAAAGAAAAAAGTATCTGAAAATGAAAAAAAAAAAAAAAAAAAACTAATTAAGTACATGCATTTTAAGTACATGCAGTTGTAATAAAGATATATTGAACAAAGATAACATATGACAAAACGAAAGCAAGTGGATTGACTACTTACATTGCATATTCTAGAAATACATATGTTGTTGATCTATTGGTCATTGTTTATAAGTATTTGACATATATACCACCATTATCACTTTCTAGAGTTAGTAAGATAAGCATCACAATAAAACAAAGTAATCTCATTGGAAGAATTATAGTAGTGGGTATAGAAGTAATTATATTTTACTTTTTGTACCCTTTTTTTTTTTTTTTTAATTTTTCTTCTTTACCGATTAAAAAAAGAGTTATAGTAGTGGGTATAGAAGTAATTATTTTTTAGTAAACTAAGATAGGCGATATTTATCTTATTAATTACCTGGTCTTGCATTGATTTTATTTTCAATTTGGGGAGAAAAATTCAGTCAAGCATGGTGAAAGCTTCAGTCAAGTTTTGATTCGGTCAGACACTAATCATGAGTCATGGTTTTAACATTTAGCTCGTCTCAAAGTAGGATTGAGTGACTATTCAATTGTAAACTAACTCTTAACTGCTGCAGAAAAAAAAAAGAGTTATGCTACGTACAACTTTTACTGTTGTCTTTCATTGAAAATATTTATGATAGCATTGAATTCTGTGGAATTTTTAAGACACTACGACTCAAAAAGTAACCGAGTCACCACAAATTACAAACTGAATTTTCCACGATATATCTAGAACTGTTGGGAAAAAAAACAATTATATGCATTTTATGTTGGTTTCGGGTGCGGATTGAAATGTGACAGCCAGATAGGAAAACCATTGGTCGAATTTTTGTTTCGATTGTACGTTGTCCTATCAGAGAGTGCCATGTTCCGCTAGACCAGTGATGGAAGTAATTAGAGACAAATGGGGAATTCCCCAGTCTCATGAATCGGACTTTAAGATTTTTCCAATCAAACGTACCGTCATAGAATTTTATTATATCGTCTCTGCTAGCTCTTATTCCACTAGGCTTTGTTCGATGTACATATTCTACGTGTAGTTGCCAGTGGCGATTAAGCATCCATTAGAGTCTATATTTATTTTAATGTTGGAGCAAATTTACTAAGTTAAGTCATTGTTTGAAAATGCATACATTAGGATTGAGAGTAAGTCTATAACTATTACGTCACTTCTCTTGGGCATTACTTAACTAACTAATCTCATATGTATATGATGTTGTGGTTAAAACAATTCAAAAGTAAAACACATGTTCTTGTAGTCTTGACTCTAGCTTGGGTTTTGATGATTCGTTCACACCGATATTGATTGCTATTTCAATGACCTTTCTCTATAAATAGAGATTTTTATCTTCACAGAATTTACAAATCAAGTTAAACACACCAAAAAATTAATCTGCAACTTAATCAAATTTGGTTACTCTTTCTTCAACAAAATGAGAAGCAGCACTAGTTACCTCCTCTTTCTTGGCCAAGTTCTTGTTTTCTTGGCTTTGTTTTCTTTTCTTGCCTTAGGTTCTGATCCTAGTCCTCTGCAAGATTTCTGTGTTGCCATTGGTAACACCAATGATGGAGGTACATTTCTATGCTTCATTACTAATTTTCAATATTCTTGAAGTATTTAAATATGTTCTAACAAATTGTATCAGTAATATTATTTGTTTCTAATTTTGTTGGCGTGTTTTGTTTTTGATTGAACAATGCAGTGTTTGTGAATGGTTTGTTCTGCAAAGATCCCAAACTTGTTATAGCAGACGATTTCTTCCTCCCGGGATTAAACGTTGCAGGGATTTCAAATAATCATTTGGGGTCGAATGTAACAGCAGCTAATGTAGCTCAAATCCCTGGACTTAATACTCTCGGCATTTCTATGGCTCGTATAGACTTTGCACCGAATGGTCTAAACGCACCACACACCCACCCAAGAGCCACAGAGATCTTAGTAGTCATGGAAGGTACACTATATGTTGGATTTATCACGTCGAACATGGGCAATGTGAACAAGCTCTTTACTAAGGTCCTTAACAAGGGTGATGTTTTCGTGTTCCCTGTTGGCCTCATTCACTTTCAATTTAATATGGGAAAGACAGATGCAGTGGCCATTGCTGCTCTTAGCAGCCAAAACCCTGGTACTATCACAATTGGTAACGCTATTTTCGGATCGACACCCCCCATTGACGACAATGTCCTTGCCAAGGCGTTTCAAATTGACTACAAGTTGGTTGATTTTCTCCAATCTCGATTTTGGATGCCAAGTAATTAGAAAACTTTTATAATAATAATAATAACTCTATGTAATTTCCTTTGTTTTGGTTTAATAAATTTTCGATATATATAATAAAAAAGAAAGAAAAACATGATAATAATAATAATAATAATAATATGATGGTGATCGATACTACGTACCACTTCATATCCATGTACTATTGTTCCTTCAATCCATGAATAAAACATGTTAGTTATGGATGCGTTTTCTTTACTTCCAAACTCAAGTTTCTCAGTAGAGTTTCATGCATTTCCCATGAAATGTAATCTGGTATGCAACCGTGCATCACTTTTTGAATCTCTCAAGTGACAATCCGATTTTATTTTTCTATACTTTTTTTTAATAGAAAAATTTAGGCTGAAAGACGAGCCTAAGAGGAGAACAAATTGGAGCTAGTGGCCATTGAGGTACCACTACTCATATGATTAACATTCTTACAGTTCATAGCCAAGTTAAACGAATCCAAATTTTGAAGTTTACGGATAATTATAAGCCTAACTAAAACAAACACTACACCAAATTTGGTGATTAGCAACAATACGTGGCAGCTGCAAAATGGGGTCGCAACATTTCAGTTATGTTACGAAAGTCGATGTTGCAATTTTCACAATTTACAAAGATTAATGTATTCCACTGAACATTCATTCTATTCATAAATTTAGTTCAAGAATGATACAAATATATTAGAATGTTAAATTGACACCAATACAAGTCCTAATAAGTTCAGTAACAACACCAAATCCAAACTCCCGAAGTTTATACCTTATCCATTTTTGGTACAAGCTCTATAAGTTTCCTTATAAGGTCATTGAACCTTGTTCTTCGAACCTGATCCAAAATAAAAACACCACCATAAAATTTAACTAACCATTCACTGTTTAAGAACATAAAAGTACTATATTGGAAGAAAAGAAAGAGCAAATGAATGAAATGAAGCATACTCTTTTTGAAATACCACGAGGATGTTTTGCACAACCACGCTTAGCTTGAACTCTACAAGAAAGTGAATCTTCAAATGGCTCTTTTTGCTGATTCCTAATTCATACCAACAACAAGAGACAACAGAAATTAGTCTAACACCAAAAGACAGAATCATAAAGCAGGGAATGAAGTGGAGGAACTTACTAGAAGCTTCAATTAGTTTGATGACTTCAGACTTCTTTCTAGGATCCAAAAGGAATGAAATTTCTTTAGTTGCAGCTCTATTCATCAAAGGAATTTTCACAAAACAGAGTGAATAGAAAGCATTAGCAATACTACTCAAATTATCAAACATAAATTTACTTCCAGAAAGTGACAATAATCGTTATACTCTAAAGATAACAAGAGGCAGCACAAAACCTTTGTGTTTATCAAAATCGTTATTCTGCAATAATGCTTCTGCATTTTGGGCTGAAAGAACTGTTTCAAATGACGACCTACAGATTCTATCGAGTGCTTCAATGCAAAGAGGCGCCCAATACAAGTAAAAAATCATTGTGAAACATCAAAAAATATAGTCCCATAAATGAAGTAATTGAATAAATATGCCAATGGAGATAAGTTGATGTTTTCTTTACATAATTATTCATAACCAAATATTCCTATAAAGAAAACTAATACTTGATGATTGCTAAGATTATAAAATAATTTCTCATGAAAATACAAATTTAATCTGTAATAACCGTGTAGAAGCACTTTTTAACTTCATGTTAAGAGAACTGTCAAGTCAAAAGATGCATGTAAAATTATTATGATTTTGCAGTATTTTTTATCGCCCATTTTTATATATAGAGCGATGGGGACAATAAATAAGTTCACAGTTTCCTATTTCCAGTGAGGTGAAGAGTATCAAATTACCTTGTAGAGATTCAAAACCTCTGTTGTTAGCTTCGTTCATACGATAATACCACGCTAGCAGGTTAACAACTTGAGTGATCCCAGTTTGGATAAAAGGATGCACCAAGTGTTTTTTCCCAAGCGAAATACGTACTAGAATCCTAGCAAAGGCAGGAAAAGCTCTCTTGACGGACTAACACCGAGAAGTACCACACCATTGATCTGTAACTGAAATACGAACTCAAATAGTAAAAATAGTACAGAATTTTACTACAAAAGGGACTTCCTCATTCAAAGCCATTTATTTTGGTACATAAACTCACATATTCAAAAAATTTGGATATCCAGACTCGTTCTGCAGCCTTTAATGCAAGTAGAGCTCCATCGTCATGACCAACATGTATCATCGAAGAAAACCCCATATCTAAGCAAAACAAAACGAGAGGATCCACCTGGGATCAAATGAGTGTAAACTTCAGGGGATTTCTCAATCAACCATGGCTTACACATTTTAAAATCGTGTCCAAATTTACAATATTTTGCTGCTAAATACAAACCCCACATCTCCAAATGCATCATCCCCGCTCTTCCACAATGGATTTGTTAGCAACTCATAGGCATAAAGTATCTGCAAAGGACCGAACATCAAGAGACAACACAAGAGTAAAGCTACAGAGTAGAAGTACACAAACAAGATAAATATGGGGATATATGTGGAGGAGAGTAACCAAGATACGTGCCTTCCCAACTGTTTTAAAGATTAAACATATGTCATCCCATCTTATTCCATCATTGTAAACCAACTCAACATCTTGTATTGTTTAGGGGTAATAATCTTTGTGTAGTCTATCAACAGAAGAAGAAAAAGTGATTGCCTCCTCAAACATACAATAAACAAGATAACTACAGAACAACACATCAAATTAGGTAATTAGGATGAGAAAGTAATGTCCCTAACTAAACCATTCAGATAATGCAATTCTAAAAAAATTGTCTCACCAAATTAGGAATTCCAAGTAACAAAAGATCATTCAATATAAACAAACTAAACCTAACCACAAATCCACCAAAAACTATAAACTAAACCAAACCCTAGATTTTAAGAACACGAATTAAACATCAAACAAACAAAATTACATAACAAATCCAAGCACATCAGCAAATCACACAAATCTGAATAAAAATCTCTAGATCAGAAACTAATTTTCATAATCGATACGATAAGAAACCATAAATCAATTAATTAACATATTTTGAAACCCTAAGACAAATGCCTAAATCTAGCTGAAAATAGGTAGTTGAACATGATTCTAAACTAAGATTAGAGATTAGGTGTTTGAGGGTAAAAACAGTTTCTGCTGATTTCGGTAATTTCAGGTGTGTGGGTGAGAAACGAGTCTAAACCCTAAACATTGTACTGCACGGGAGTACTTTAGATTCGAGAGATCAATCTGTACATGTCCGGACTAAACCAAGAAATGGATGTTCCGGACTTGCTTCGATCACAAAGTGAAGGAGAATAGGTTGGTTTTGGGGAGGGAACAAAGGAAAGTGATAAGACCAGAATAGTTGATTACTGGAAGAATAGTTTTGTTACTACGACTTGTATCAGAAAAGTGGAAAGGCTAGCAAATGGTAAGCTAGCAAGTATTTTCTGAGTATTGTGTATTCCTGACTGAACTTGTTGTTCTGTGGAAATAGGTAAGACCTATTTATACAAGTCGAAGTGAAACGTATCCTGGTCTCATTAAGGAATGGAAAAATAGGTAAGTAAATGGGAGGATGTGGTAACCGTATGCATGTAATTGATGTTCCATAAAACCGTTAACACATGCAATTGATGTTCCATAAAATCGTTAACGCATGGAATTGATGTCCCAGAGTGTTTCACCATTAACTCTCCGTATTTACTAACCGCCTCACCCTTATGACACTTCCTTATGATGGGCGTAGTGTACGCCGCACGCTGTAAACCGCCAAACCAATACCCAAAGAGGATCCCCCAGTTTGTGATATGTGTTGATGTCTCGAATATTTTTGTGGAAAACATGTACCACATTATTTCCTGGAAAGTAGAGCTTAGGAGACTTGGTGGCTTGGTGACCTTCGACGGTCGAGATTTTGCATCCTAATAGGAAAGGTAGCCTTTGATCGTCGTACGTTTTTATTTTTTGGGTAGCCGCATAGGGAAGGCCGGCATGGTGGAGCGATTAGGTTGGCATGCCGTTGGCATGGCATGGTTTGGCGTGGTCAAACTTATGTTTTCGGGCAAAAGGTTACCATGCGTCGTCTGGTAACCTTGGATGTCTAGGATTTGCTCCTGGGTTTGAAGGGGGACAATTGATTATTTCACGCCTTTGTTTTGGTTACCGCGTAGGGAAGGACATCATGGTGGCGTGGCTAGGTTGGCATGTCGTTAGCATGGTATGGTTTGGCACGGCCAAACTTAGGGTTTCGGGCCAAAGGTTACCATGTGTTGTCTGGTAACCTTGGATGGTTAGGATTTGCTCCGGAGATTGACGGGTAACCATTGATTTTTGCACGCCTTCACTTGGGTAGCCGTGTAGGGAAGGCCAGCATGGTGGCGCGGCTTGGTTGGCATGTTGTTGGCATGGAATGGTGTGGCTAGCACGGCTAAGGCCAAGGCAGGCTACGTTTGGCTTGGCATGGTACGACCAGCATGGCTAGGTCCTAGGCTTTTCCATGTGAACATGGTACATCTATCTTGGCTAGGGACAAGGCGTGGTTAGCTTGGCATGGAGGGGCCAAGGGTTAGCCATGGGCGCATGACGCGGCTAGGTTTGGCTAGGTGCAGTTTGGCTTGGCATGCGGGGGACGAGGACTTGGCATGGCGTGGCTAGATTGGTTAGGTGCGGTTTGGCTTGGCATGTGGGGAAAAGGGTTATCCATGGGCTCATGGCGCGGCTAGATTTATCTAGGTGTGGTTTGTCTTGGAATGTGGGGCCAAGGGTTTGTCAGGGGCGCATGACGTGGATAGCTTTGGCTAGGTGCAGTTTGGCTTGGTATACGGGGGCCAAGGACTTGGCATGGAACGGCTAGCTTGGTTAGGTGCGGTTTGGCTTGGCATGTGGGACCAAGATTTGGCGTGACCAAGCTAGGTTCGTGACCAAGCTAGGTTTTTGGGCCAAAGGTTGTTTGGTAACCTCGGACGGCTAGGATTTTCTTCTGGGATTGAAGGGCGACCGTTGATTGTCGCACGGCTTCGTTTTGATAGCCGCGTAGGGAAGGGCAGTAAGGTGGCGCGGCTAGGTTGGCATGGGGCCATGGCAAGGTGCGTTTGGCATGGAGCGGTAGGTGTGGCTGGCTTGGTTTTCCATTGGCACAAGGGTGCGGCTAGCATGGTTGGCATGCCTTGGCGCGGTAGGTGTGGCTGGCATAGTTTTCCATTGGCACAGGGGTGCAGATAGAATGGTTGGCATGCCTTGGCGCGGTGGGTGAGGCTGGCATGGTTTTCCTTTGGCAATGGGGTACGGATATCATGGTTGGCATGCCTTGGCGCGGTAGGTGTGGATGGCATAGTTTGTCATTGGCACAGGGGTGCGGCTAGCATGGTTGGCATACCTTGGCGTGGTGGGTGTGGCTGGCATGGTTTGCCATTGGCACAAGAGTGCGGATAACATGGTCGGAATGCCTTGGCGTGGTGGGTGTGGCTGTCATGGTTTGCCATTGGCACAAGGGTGCGGCTAGCATGGTTGGCATGCCTTGGCGCGGTAGGCGTGTCTGACATGGTTTGACATTGGCACACGTGGAAATTAGGGTTTGGCTTGTCGTAACCCTAATTGGTATTAAAAGAAAAAAGATACCCCGATAATTTTTTACAGACACGTTAAAGATTTCAATAAATGCGCCTAGTAAAGATTATTACTTAAATGATGTGACATCACTGTCTGACTAGGGGTTTGGGTTTTACGATTTTAACGCTAAGCTAAAAACCACCATCAACATTAAGTGCCCTGCTTATCTCGGAACAGGTTCCTTTTTGCGAGGTAAGCATATGATGGTGACAGATAAGACGGAATTGAGACGTAAATCATTGCAAAGATGGTCAAGAAAATCCGACTAACCTTTTTAAGAGGTGAAGATAGTTTTTGCTTCCCGTGCTGGCAGCCCTGCATGAGTTGTACTGGGGATGCAGACCGTGGAATGGTGAGACGAAAGTTGTCGTCTTGGTCTGGCCGTACAACACCGAGGCACAGCGGGCGCAGTCTTGGAAGGAAAAGCATAGCCGATTGAAGAGGCAAAGCATGGCAGTCGGCTTGGAACGTGGGTCCAAGGTGTGGCGCAGTCTTGGAAAGGCAAGCGCGCGTGGATGACTTGGCATGATAGGGCCACGACAATGGAGTGGGCGGCCTGGCATGGTGCGTCCATGGCAAGGCGAGACGTATACGAACGGCTAGGCGTGGTGGGGACGCGACAATGAAGCAGCTGGCTTGGCCTGGTGTGGCCATGACAAGGCGCGGCTCGGTGAGGTGAGGCGTGCACGGACGGCTAGGAGTGGTGGGGCGAAGAAATGGTGTGAGAGGTCTTTGGCGTGGAAAATGGTCTTCGCGGGATCGGTTTTCTCTTTTCCTTCTTTGGCTCAAAATAGGAAATCCTTTCGTTGTTCAAACTCCCAAGCATCACGTCTATAAAAGGGGGCCGGCCCCTCCCTTTACTTCACGCCTTTTTTTTTTTTTTTTTTTTGCTCTAGTTGTGTTGAAAACGGTAATGCAGACGAGCGGACTAGGTATGTTTCCCAGTGCTTCCTATTTAACTTTCTTTCTTTTGCTATATTGTGCTGGTGCGAACCCTAGTTGTATGCGTACCTTTTCATGGTTTTGTAGAGAATATTGGCTTTCTGTATGAGTCCTAGCCGTAGGTATGTTCTGCACGATCTTGTAGTAGCATGTAGGCGTGAATACCGTAGCAATGTTGACCGTCTCCTTTTATTGCATAAAGTAGGCATGGGATGGTAACTGTCATTCCCTGTTTTCTTGTCCGTGCATATTATGACCTTGAAACAAATTGGATTATGTCGAGGATGCATTTCCCATGAGAGAATAATTTTCGTGTACTTTCTGTAATAATTTCTCTTCGTATTGCTCTATTGTAGTTATTTGGAAAGTGGAAGTACTGTGAGAAAATCTTTGTTATGACGTCGCTCGAGAAAAATTCTGCCATACCGAAGGATGTTGGTAATTCCAAGCCAAACGTAGATGATGAGTTCTTCATGACATCAGCCACGGTTAAGGGAAACCATCCCAAATACGTGTCTATCCTTCTGACTGGTTCGGAAAGTGAGGGATAGGACCGATCGGTTCGTCCAGGAGGCGTAATAAGGTTTTGCCTTTAGAGGAAAGAATATCATGCCTCTCATATCGACTTTAAAATCTCCATGAGTCCGTTGCATTCCTTTGAGAAATGGATGCGATTCATGATGACCCAAGAGCATGTAAAAACCAATTTGACTAGGGCGTAGATCATTGATGCTATTGCGGCTTCCACAGTGCTTCAGATTAGGAAAGATATTTCGGGCTTGGTTGCTTTTGTTTCCAGATGGTGTCCGGACACCAACAAGGCCGTATACAGGTGGGGTAAAATGACCATCTCCTTGGAGAGCATGGATGTGTTGCTAAATCATCCCGTAATTAGAAACCTCGACGTTAGGTTGTCTGCAGATGAAGAAGAAATGCGCGCCTTCCTGGTTGCGAAGTCAAATGGATTTGTTCGGAAAGAAAATGAGGCGAAGTGCTTCTATGACTGGTGGGTGTCTCAGTGGTTTCCTGACGAGTTGGAGTCAAATAAGAAGAATAACATACTTCATGTCGAGGCGTTCTTGTCTCTTTGGATTTCCAGAGATATTTTTGACGACGGCTCGGGCAAAAAAGAGATAAGACATGAACTTGTCAAGTTTGCCATAAAATTGGCAAAAGACATCGTTCTCCCTATTGGTGGTTTGTTTCTTGGTTCTTTGTATGCACACTTGGATTAGCTGGTTTCGGACATGCGCGCCTCGAACGGCTATATGAAAGTGGATTCGTATGTTCATGCCACATTTCTCCAGGCATGGTTGTGGGAGCATTTCGAGAAGTATACCCCGAAACCGTTGGCTATACTTCCCGAGTCTTAGGGTGGCTCAAGAATACTTTGCTGGTCGAACATGCGCCCAAAGACTGGTTTGAACCTGGTTATATTTCTTGACAACTTGTACGCAGATAATTTTCGTCCATAGGATCTGGTGCACGCGTGTATAACTCAGATTAGTACCTTTGTTCATGCTTCAAATATGTCTTTGTCTTCTGATAAAGAGGGTATGAGCATTGGAGAAATGGTATTCATGCATAGCTGCACGCCTGGTCATGTGCCGTCTTTATTTCGAGGATCTTGTAAAGCAATCTCTTACAATATTGATAGAGCGGATCGGCATGTGGGTTTTGACCAATGGGTCCCATTCATTCGTCAGCCGGTTTTTCGAGAAATCCCGTTGTCAACTGTTCTCGATGATAGTGCTCTTGTGTCAAGTAAAAGTATGCCTTTTCTGCTCGCGGAACGAAATCCATCAACAACCTCCAAATACAACATATTTTGGAAAGATGAGTTTCTCGTTATCCATGGATTTGTGAATGATGTGGTAGAAAAACGTCGCGATAAGCCTTCTTCCAAGGTTTTAGCGGAACACCCACTGCTGAGGGATCCCAAGCGAAAATCCGCTAGTCCGAATGCGGATAGTCCCCAAGTAAAGGAGCGAATATCTAAAGATCGTGCGGGCGGTTTCCAGTCAGATTCTACAGTCCTACCGACTTTTAGTTCATCCAACATGCGGGTACGTACGACTTTCCTCTTGGCTTCAGCTGGATTGTTTACATCCTTGCTTATTTTTTGAAAATGCGTCCTTGTATCTCGTACAGGGTTTCAGCAGCACGAACGCCTTTGCCAAACTCGCAAGAAGTCAGAAAACATTGTTTTTCGAGATGGAGGGTGGCAGTGCCGAGCCTATCCATGGGGAACCCGAAAAGGATGAAAGTTCAGAGTCCGGCGATGGCGAGAGTAGTTCTTCCGATAACAGTGCTGAATCTTCCTATTGTCAGTCTGAAATCGAACCAGTGAGTCTTCTCTATGTTTTTTTTTTTTGAAGTGAAACCAAATCTTGATATTCTAAGAGGAAAACGTTCTTGGGAATGGTCTTGAAGTGGAAACCTTCCAGAGTGAAGACATAGCCGTACTTCCAATTGCGTAAAACGTGTTAGCTAGTGACTTGGACATTGAAATTCATAATCCCGAAGTCTCTGTCACGAGTCAGGTGGTGGAGAGTACTCCGGAGCCCGCTGGTGAAATTGTAGTTAGGGATCTCTTGCCGGTTGCTGATTCAGTCGCAGGTGCGACCTTCAATCCTCCATATCTGGTCCCCTTCCCGGGTCACGTGTTGATCGGGAGATTTAGCGTGCTAGCTAAACATGCGATATTATATACCAAAATATGGGAAAGCTACGATCATATTACCACGAATAAGAAGATTACTAGTCGACATGCATTGGTCAAGCGGGTGGAGGAAGATTTGTCTTCGATTGACGACATGTGTAACGTGACTGGTCATACGGTTTCTGAAGATATAATCTCGAGCTGGAGGTTCCATCATGACGTGTGCATGGGCTTCGAATTCAATGTTCCTTGGTTCGTTGAAAGTTTTTCTAAGGTTGAAAAGTCGCTGGACGAAGCAGTCGAAGGTCCTTCCGCGGACATGTTGAAGAAGCAGGAAGCGGAGTTCAAGAAATTATGTAGGAAGCTGAAACTAAAGAGGGCGGCTCTCCAAAGCATGAAGGAGGCCTTTGCCAAAATGAGCAAGTTGCTATTGGAAAACTTTCCTTGAACACATTTTTGTCTTTTGAACTTATTATTTTTAGGTTTTTTTTTTTTTTTTTGGAAAGGCAAATCACACGCCTAGTTTATGGTTTTTGATTTTCTGGTTTTCTTGGGTTGATAGATAAATGTTACCTTGACGGTTTTGGATTATTCTTTTGGAATGAAATATTTAGGATTGTTTTTGGGTGTGATTAAAAGTGACGCAAACATCCCAGGGAAACCATGGAACCGTGTGTTGATAGATGACATGGGATGAAACATAACATGGCTATCGGTTTTATCATTCTTGTGAAACTTGAAAAGGCAAACCATGTATTTTGTCTAGGTAAGACTTACACGGTTTCTTAGGTCTTCTGATGAAAAGTAAACCTTCCGGGTGTAGGACCAAGCTTTATGAGAAACATGGCCATGGGAAGTCCCCAGTCGTTACCGAGATGTCTGATAACCGAGCCGTTGATCCATGGGTGGATCATTTTGCTTCTAACCTCTGGTAAGTCCCCAGTCATCCCTTGTCGTGTCATGACTGATAATCGAGTCATTGAGTAACTGAGTCGGAGTGGATCGTCTTCCTCTATAATCATGACGTCTGGGTCGAAGAACGAGATCGACGGTCAAAAATTGACATTGTAACCGAAAGATGGAACCTCCCGCTGTGGTCGCCAATTGTTTGAGGGTGAAAAAAGTTTCTGCTGATTTCGGTAATTTCATGCGTGTGGGTGAGAAACGAGTCTAAACCCTAAACAATGTACTTCACGGGAGTACTTTAGATTCGAGAGATCAATCTGTACAAGTCCGTCCTAAACCAAGAAATGGACTTTCCAGACTTGCTTCGGTCACAAAGTGAAGGAAAATGGGTTGGTTTTGGGGAGGGAAGCAAGGAAAATGATGAGACCAGAATAGTTGATTTCGGGAAGAGTAGTTGTGTTACTACGACTTGTATCACAAAAGTGGAAAGGCTACCAAATGATAAGCTAGCAAGTATTTTATGAGTATTGTGTATTCCTGATTGAACTTTTTGTTCTGTGGAAATAGGTAAGACCTATTTATACAAGTCGAAGTGAAACGTATCCTGGTCTCATTAAGGAATGGAAAAATAGGTAAGTAAATGGGAGGAGGTGGTAACCGTATGCATGTAATTGATGTTCCATAAAACCGTTAACGCATGAAATTGATGTTCCATAAAATCGTTAACGCATGGAATTGATGTCCCAGAGTGTTTCACCATTAACTCTCCGTATTTACTAACCGCCTCACCCTTATGACACTTCCTTATGATGGGCGTAGTGTACGCCGCACGCTGTAAACCGCCAAACCAATACCCAAAGAGGATCCCCCAGTTTGTGATATGTGTTAATGTCTCGAATATTTTTGTGGAACACATGTACCACATTATTTCCTGGCAAGTCGAGCTTAGGAGACTTGGTACCTTGGTGACCTTCGACGGTCGAGATTTTGCATCCTAATAGGAAAGGTAGCCGTTGATCGTCGTACGTTTTCATTTTTTGGGTAGCCGCATAGGGAAGGACGGCATGGTGGAGCGATTAGGTTGGCATGCCGTTGGCATGGCATGGTTTGGCGTGGTCAAACTTATGTTTTCGGGCCAAAGGTTACCATGCGTCGTCTGGTAACCTTGGATGGCTAGGATTTGCTCCTGGGTTTGAATGGGGACAGTTGATTATTTCACGCCTTTGTTTTGGTTACCGCGTAGGGAAGGCCATCATGGTGGCATGGCTAGGTTGGCATGCCGTTAGCATGGTATGGTTTGGCATGGCCAAACTTAGGGTTTCGGGGCAAAGGTTACCATGTGTTGTCTGGTAACCTTGGATGGCTAGGATTTGCTCCGGAGATTGACGGGTAACCATTTATTTTTGCACGCCTTCACTCGGGTAGCCGTGTAGGGAAGGCCATCATGGTGGCGCGGCTTGGTTGGCATGTTGTTGGCATGGCATGGTGTGGCTAGCACGGCTAAGGCCAAGGCAGGGTGCGTTTGGATTGGCATGGTACGGCCAGCATGGCTAGGTCATAGGCTTTTCCATGGGAACATGGTACATCTATCTTGGCTAGGGAAAAGGCGTGGTTAGCTTGGCATGGAGGGGATAAGGGTTATCCATGGGCGCATGGCGCAGCTAGGTTTGGCTAGGTGCAGTTTGGCTTGGCATGCGGGGGACGAGGACTTGGCATGGCGTGGCTAGCTTGGTTAGGTGCGGTTTGGCTTGGCATGTGGGGCCAAGGGTTAGCCATGGGCTCATGGCGCGGCTAGATTTGTCTAGGTGTGGTTTGTCTTGGAATGTGGGGCCAAGGGTTTGTCATGGGTGCATGACGTGGCTAGCTTTGGCTAGGTGCAGTTTGGCTTGGTATACGGGGGCCAAGGACTTGGCATGGCACGGCTAGCTTGGTTAGGTGCGGTTTGGCTTGGCATATGGGACCAAGATTTGGCGTGACCAAGCTAGGTTCGTGACCAAGCTAGGGTTTTGGGCCAAAGGTTGTTTGGTAACCTCGGACGGCTAGGATTTTCTTCTGGGATTGAAGGGCGACCATTGATTGTCGCACGGCTAGGTTGGCTTGGGGCCATGGTAAGGTGCGTTTGGCATGGCGCGGTAGGTGTGGATGGATTGGTTTTCCATTGGCACAAGGGTGCGGCTAGCATGGTTGGCATGCCTTGGCGCAGTAGGTGTGGCTGGCATAGTTTCCCATTGGCACATGGGTGCAGATAGAATGGTTGGAATGCCTTGGCGCGGTGGGTGAGGCTAACATGGTTTTCCTTTGGAAATGGGGTGCGGCTATCATGGTTGGAATGCCTTGGCGCGGTAGGTGTGGCTGGCATAGTTTGTCATTGGCACATGGGTGCGGCTAGCATGGTTGGCTTGCCTTGGCGTGGTGGGTGTGGCTGGCATGGTTTTCCATTGGCACAAGAGTGCGGCTAACATGGTCAGAATGCCTTGGCGTGGTGGGTGTGGCTGGAATGGTTTGCCATTGGCACAAGGGTGCGGCTAGCATGGTTGGCATGCCTTGGCGCGGTAGGTGTGTCTGACATGGTTTGACATTGGCACACTTGGAAATTAGGGTTTGGCTTGTCGTAACCCTAATTGGTATTAAAAGAAAAAAGATACCCTGATAATTTTTTACAGACACGTTAAAGATTTCAATAAATGCGCCTAGTAAAGATTATTACTTAAATTATGTGACATCACTGTCTGACTAGGGGTTTGGGTTTTACGATTTTAACGCTAAGCTAAAAACCACCATCAACATTAAGTCCCCTGCTTATCTCGGAACAGTTTCCTTGTTGCGAGGTAAGCATATGATGGTGACAGATAAGACGGAATTGAGACATAAATCATTGCAAAGATGGTCACGAAAATCCGACTAACCTTTTTAAGAGGTGAAGATAGTTTTTGCTTCCCGTGCTGGCAGCCCTGCATGAGTTGTACTGGGGATGCAGACCGTGGAATGGTGACACAAAAGTTGTCGGCTTGGTCTGGTCGTACATCACCGAGGCACATCGGGCGCAGTCTTGGAAGGAAAAGCATAGCAGATTGGAGAGGCAAAGCATGGCGGTCGGTTTGGAACGTGGGTCCAAGGTGTGGCGCAGTCTTGGAAAGGAAAGCGTGCGTGGATGACTTGACATGATAGGGCCACGACAATGGAGTGGGAGGCCTGGAATGGTGCGGCCATGGCAAGGCGAGACGTATACGGACGGCTAGGCATGGTGGGGACGCGACAATGAAGCAGATGGCTTGGCCTGGTGTGGCCATGACAAGGCACGGCTCGGTGAGGTGAGGCGTGCACGGACGGCTAGGAGTGGTGGGGCGAAGGAATGGTGTGAGAGGTCTTTGGTGTGGAAATTGGTCTTCGCGGGATCGGTTTTCTCTTTTCCTTATTTGGCTCAAAATAGGAAATCATTTCCTTGTTCAAACTCCCAAGCATCACGTCTATAAAAGGGGGCCGGCCCCTCCCTTTACTTCACGCCTTTTTTTTTTTTTTTTTTTCTAGTTGTGTTGAAAACGGTAAAGCGGACGAGCGGACTAGGTATGTTTCCCAGTGCTTCCTATTTAACTTTCTTTCTTTTGCTATATTGTGCTGGTGCGAACCCTAGTTGTAGGTGTACCTTTTCATGGTTTTGTAGAGAATATTGGATTTCTGTATGAGTCCTAGCCGTAGGTATGTTCTGCACGATCTTGTAGTAGCATGTAGGCGTGAATACCGTAGCAATGTTGACCGTCTCCTTTTATTGCATAAAGTAGGCATGGGCTGGTAACTGTCATTCCCTGTTTTCTTGTCCGTGCGTATTATTACCTTGAAACAAATTGGCTTATGTCGAGGATGCATTTCCAATGAGAAAATAATTTTCGTGTACTTTCTGTAATAATTTCTCTTCGTATTGCTCTATTGTAGTTATTTGGAAAGTGGAAGTACTGTGAGAAAATCTTTGTTATGACGTCGCTCGAGAAAAATTCTGCCATACTGAAGGATGTTGGTAATTCCAAGCCAAACGTAGATGATGAGTTCTTCATGACATCGGCCACGGTTAAGGGAAACCATCCCTAATACGTGTCGATCCTTCTGACTGGTTCGGAAAGTGAGGGAGAGGACCGATCGGTTTGGCCAGGAGGCGTAATAAGGTTTTGCCTTTAGAGGAAAGAATATCATGCCTCTCATATCGACTTTAAAATCTCCATGAGTCCGTTGCATTCCTTTTAGAAATGGATGCGATTCATGATGACCCAAGAGCATGTAAAAACCAATTTGACTAGGGCGTAGATCATTGATGCTATTTCGGCTTCCGCAGTGCTTCAGATTAGGAAAGATATTTCGGGCTTGGTTGCTTTTGTTTCCAGATGGTGTCCGGACACCCACAAGGCCGTATACAGGTGGGGTAAAATGACCATCTCCTTGGAGAGAATGGCTGTGTTGCTAAATCTTCCCGTAATTAGAAACCATGACGTTAGGTTGTCTGCAGATGAAGAAGAAATGCGCGCTTTCCTGGTTGCGAAGTCAAATGTATTTTTTCGGAAAGAAAACGAGGCGAAGTGCTTCTATGACTGGTGGGTGTCTCAGTGGTTTCCTGACGAGTTGGAGTCGAATAAGAAGAATAACATACTTCATGTCGCGGCGTTCTTGGCTCTTTGGATTTCCAGAGATATTTTTGACGACGGCTCGGGCAAAAAAGAGATAAGACATGAACTTGTCAAGTTTGCCATAAAATTGGCAAAAGACATCGTTCTCCCTATTGGTGGTTTGTTTCTTGGTTCTTTGTATGCACACTTGGATTAGCTGGTTTCGGACATGCGCTCGAACGGCTATATGAAAGTGGATTCGTATGTTCATGCCACCTTTCTCCAGGCATGGTTGTGGGAGCATTTCGAGAAGTATTCACTGAAACCGTTGGCTATACTTCCCGAGTCTTATGGTGGCTCAAGAATACTGTGCTGGTCGAACAGGCGCCCAAAGACTGGTTTGAACCTGGTTAGATTTCTTGACAACTTGTACACAGATAATTTTCGTCCATGGGCTCCGGTGCACGCATATATAACTCAGATTAGTACCTTTGTTCATGCTTCAAATATGTCTTTGTCTTCTGATAAAGAGGGTATGAGCATTGTAGAAATGGTATTCATGCATAGCTGCACTCCTGGTCATGTGCCGTCTTTCTTTCGAGGATCTTGTAAAGCAATCTCTTACAATATTGATAGAGCGGCTCGGCATGTGGGTTTTGACCAAGGGGTCCCACTCATTCGTCATCCGGTTGTTCGAGAAATCCCGTTGTCAACTGTTCTCGATGCTAGTGCTCTTGTGTCAAGTAAAAGTATGCCTTTTCTGCTCGCGGAACGAAATCCATCAACAACCTACAAATACAACATATTTTGGAAAGATGAGTTGCTCGTTATCCATGGATTTGTGAATGATGTGGTAGAAAAACGTCGCGATAAGCCTTCTTCCAAGGTTTTAGCGGAACACCCACTGTTGAGGGATCCCAAGCGAAAAAATCCGCTAGTCCGAATGCGGATAGTCCCCAAGTAAAGGAGCGAAGATATAAAGATCATGCGTGCGGTTTCCAGTCAGATTCTACAGTCCTACCGACTTTTAGTTCATCCAACATGCGGGTACTTACGACTTTCCTCTTGTCTTCAGCTGGATCGTTTATATCCTTGCTTCTTTTTTTGAAAATGCGTCCTTGTATCTCGTACAGGGTTTCAGCAGCACGAACGCCTTTGCCAAACTCGCAAGAAGTCAGAAAACATCGTTTTTCGAGATGGAGGGTGGCGGTGCCGAGCCTATCCATGGGGAACACGAAAAGGATGAAAGTTCAGAGTCCGGCGATGGCGAGAGTAGTTCTTCCGATAACAGTGCTGAATCTTCCTCTAGTCAGTCTGAAATCGAACCAGTGATTCTTCTCTATGTTTTTTTTTTGAAGTGAAACCAAATCTTGATATTCTAAGAGGAAACCGTTCTTGGGAATGGTCTTGAAGTGGAAACCTTCCAGAGTGAAGACGTAGCCGTACTTCCAATTGCGTAAACCGTGTTAGCTAGTGACTTGGACATTGAAATTCATAATCCCGAAGGCTCTGTCACGAGTGAGATGGTGGAGAGTACTCCGGAGCCCGCTGGTGAAATTGTAGTTAGGGATCTCTTGCCGGTTGCTAATTTAGTCGCAGGTGCGACCTTCAATCCTCCATATCTGGTCCCCTTCCCGGGTCACGTGTTGATCGGGGGATTTAGGGTGCCAGCTAAACATGCAATATTATATACCAAAATATGGGAAAGCTACGATCATATTACCACGAATAAGAAGATTACTAGTCGACATGCATTGGTCAAGCGGGTGGAGGAAGCTTTGTCTTCGATTGACGACATGTGTAACATGACTGGTCATACGGTTTCTGAAGATATAATCTCGAGCTGGAGGTTCCATCATGACGTGTGCATGGGCTTCGAATTCAATGTTCCTTGGTTCGTTGAAGGTTTTTCTGAGGTTGAAAAGTCGCTGGCCGAAGCAGTCGAAGGTCCTTCCGCGGACATGTTGAAGAAGCAGGAAGCGGAGTTCAAGGAATTGTGTAGGAAGCTGAAACTAAAGAGGGAGGATCTCCAAAGCATGAGGGAGGCCTTTGCCAAAATGAGGAAGTTGCTTAGGTTTTTTTTTTTTTTTTTTGGAAAGGCAAATGACACGCCTAGTTTATGGTTTTTGATTTTCTGGTTTTCTTGGGTTGATAGATAAATGTTACCTTGACGGTTTTGGATTATTCTTTTGGAATGAAATGTTTAGGATTGTTTTTGGTTGTGATTAAAAGTGACACAAACATCCCAGGGAAACCATGGAATCGTGTGTTGATAGATGACATGGGATGAAACATAACATGGATATCGGTTTTATCATTCTTGTGAAACTTGAAAAGGCAAACCATGTATTTTTTCTAGGTAAGACTTACACGGTTTCTTAGGTCTTCTGATGAAAAGTAAACCTTCCGGGTGTAGGACCAAGCTTTATGAGAAACATGGCCATGGGAAGTCCTCAGTCGTTGCCGAGCTGTCTGATAACCGAGCCGTTGATCCATGGGTGGATCATTTTTCTTCTAACCTCTGGTAAGTCCCCAGTCATCCCTTGTCATGTCATGACTGATAATCGAGTCGTTGAGTAACTGAGTCGGAGTGGATCGTCTTCCTCTATAATCTTGACGTCTGGGTCGAAGAACGAGATCGACGGTCGAAAATTGACATTGTAACCGAAAGATGGAACCTCCCAATGTGGTCGCCAATTGTTTGAGGGTGAAAACAGTTTCTGCTGATTTCGGTAATTTCATGTGTGTGGGTGAGAAACGAGTCTAAACCCTAAACAATGTACTACACGGGAGTACTTTAGATTCGAGAGATCAATCTGTACAAGTCCGTCCTAAACCAAGAAATGGACTTTCCAGACTTGCTTCGGTCACAAAGTGAAGGAAAATGGGTTGGTTTTGGGGAGGGAAGCAAGGAAAATGATGAGACCAGAATAGTTGATTTCGGGAAGAGTAGTTGTGTTACTACGACTTGTATCACAAAAGTGGAAAGGCTACCAAATGATAAGCTAGCAAGTATTTTCTGCGTATTGTGTATTCCTGACTGAACTTGTTGTTCTGTGGAAATAAGTAAGACCTATTTATACAAGTCGAAGTGAAACGTACCCCGGTCTCACTAAGGAAAGTAAATAGCGTTTCACCATTAACTCCCTGTATTTACTAACCACCTTACCCTTATGACACTTCCTTATGATGGGCGTAGTGTACGCCGCACGCTGTAAACCTCCAACCAATCCCCAAATAGGATCCCCAGTTTGTGATATGTGTTGATGTCTCGAATCTTTTTGTGGAAAACATGTAGCATATTGTTGCCTGGCAAGTCGATCTTAGGAGACTTGGTATCTTGGTGACCTTCGACGGTCGAGATTTTGCATGTTAAGAGGAAAGGTAGCCGTTGATCGTCGTACGCTTTCGTTTTTTGAGTAGCCGCGTAGGGAAGGCCGGCATGGTGGCGCGGCTAGGTTGGCATGCCGTTGGCATGGCATGGTTTGGCGTGGCCAAACTTATGTTTTCGGTCCAAAGGTTACCATGGTCATATGGTAATCTTGGATGACTAGGATTTGCTCATGGGTTTGAAGGGGGACCGTTGATTATCGCATGCCTTTGTTTTGGTTACCGCGTAGGGAAGGCCATCATGGTGGCATGGATAGGTTGGCATGCCGTTAGCATGGCATGGTTTGGCGCGGCCAAACTTAGGGTTTCGGGCCAAAGGTTACCATTTGTTGTCTGGTAACCTTGGATGGCTAGGATTTTCTCCTGGGATTGAAGGGAAAAAATTGATTATTGCACGCCCTCACTTGGGTAGCCGTGTAGGGAAGGCCAGCATGGTGGCATAGCTAGGTTGGCATGCTATTGGCATGGCGTGGTGCGGCTAGCACGGCTAGGGCCAAGGCAGGTGCATTTCGCTTGGCATGGTGCGGCTAGCATGGATAGGTCCTAGGGTTTGCCATGGGCACATGGCATGGCTATCTTGGCTAGGGACAAGGCGTGGTTGGTTTGGCAAGGCGGGGCCAAGGGTTAGACATGGGCGCATGACGCATATAGGTTTGGGTAGGTGCAGTTTGGCTTGACATGCGGGGGTCGAGGACATGGCATGGCGCGGCTAGCTTGGTTAGGTGCGGTTTGGTTTGGCATGTGGGGCCAAGGGTTAGACATGGGCGCATGGCGCGTCTAGCTTTGGCTAGGTGCGGTTTGGCTTGGCATGTGGGGCCAAGGGTATATCATGGGCGGACGACGCGGCTAGCTTTGGCCTAGCATGCGGGGGCCAATGACTTGGCATGGTGCGGCTATCTTGGTTAGGTGCGGTTTGGCTTGGAATGTGGGGCCAAGGTTTGGCATGACCGAGCTAGGTTCGTGACCAAGCTAATTAAGGTTTTGGGCCAAAGGTCGTTTGGTAACCTCGGACAGCTAGGATTTGCTCCTGGGATTGAAGGGAGACCGTTGATTATCGAACGCCTTCGTTTTGGTAGCCGCATAAGGAAGGCCAGTAAGGTGGCGTGACTAGGTTGGCATGGGGCCATGTCAAGCTGCGTTTGGCATGGCGTGGTAGGTGTGGATGGCATGGTTTGCCATTGGCACAGGGGTGCGGCTAGCATGCCTGGGCACGGTAGGTGTGGATGGCATGGTTTGCCATTGGCACAGGGGTGCGGCTAGCATGGTTGGCATTCCTTGGCGCGGTGGGTGTGGCTGGCATGGTTTTCCATTGGCACAGGGGTGCGGCTAGCATGGTTGGCATGCCTTGGCGCGGTGGGTGTGACTGGAATGGTTTTCCTTTGGCACAAGGGTGCGGCTATCATGGTTGGAATTCCTTGGCGCGATGGGTGTGGATGGCATGGTTTTCCATTGGCACAGGGGTGCGGCTCGCATGGTTGGCATGCCTTGGCGCGATAGGTGTTGCTGGCATGGTTTTCCATTGGCACACATGGAAATTAGGGTTTGGCTTGTCGTAACCCTAATTGGTATTAAAAGAAAAAAGATACCCCAGTAATTTTTCACAGACACGTTAAAGGTTTCAATAAATGTGCCTAGTAAAGATTATTACTTAAATGCTGCGATGTCACTGTCTGACTAGGGTTTAGGGTTTTGAGTGAAAAATCAAAAGGAGCGAGAAACAAAATCTGAATCTTGTTCAGTTTTTGTTGATAGTTCATGTGTTGGTAGTGACGATACCTTTCTTCCTCGACGACGGTTTTGATGTTGATGATAACGATGGTTGTGGTAATAGAAATAGGGAAAAATCACAGGGAGAACCAGAGAAAAAAAAAGATAAGTGAAAGGAAAGGAAAGGAAAAGAAAATGAGAGGATGAGAGGATGAGAGAGGATGATCGATAATAAAAAGAACTGAGTCAGCTTTCACGATAATCTGAAATGGCTGAATTATGAGTCAGTAAAAGTGTAGGCAGCCACACTCACTTTTTGTTGATAGTTCATGTGTTGGTAGTGATGATACCTTTCTTCCTCGACGACGGTTTTGATGTTGATGATAACGATGGTTGTGGTAGTAGAAATAGGGAAAAATCACAGGGAGAACCAGAGAGAAAGAAGAGAAGTGAAAGGAAAGGAAAATAAAATGAGAGGATGAGAGAGGATGATCGATAATAAAAAGAACCGAGTCATCTTTCACGATAATCTGAAAGGGCTGAATTATAAGTCAGTGAAAGTGTAGGCAGCCACACTCACTTTTCGCACGCGTACAACTCAAGTCAGTTGCGAATCGTAACAAGAATGAGTAGTTGCGAGTTTCGTAACTGTTCAAACTGTTGCGAAATTTTTGCAACTGAAAATTCGCAACAGAGACTAAGCTGTTGCTAATCTGAGTTGCTAAACCCCATATTTGGTGTAGTGAAAATAAATCATATGAATGCTCTGATCATTGTCTGTATTTTGTTCTCTTCTACTTCTTTCATGGTAACTTACGTGGAATCTTCCTTGGATTGCATTATGGCATAACATTATGAAGCGAACTAGAATTTCCATTGATTTAGACTGGATTTGGACGTTGGTGTGGTGAAATCCCTTGACCTAATCAAAGGATAACTATTCTCTTCCTGTTACTCCCCATTCTCCATTATGTCCTGGATATCCTCTATCCCTATTGATGTTACTTGCAAATCCAGAGGTATAAGTGCAGTAAAAAAAAAAAGGGTTTCAGGATCCTATAAGGTGCAAATTTTGATAATTATGCCACAAGATCCTCTTTGATCAGTCTCGAGAGAGTAATTAGTGTCAAGAGAGTAATTGGTGGTATCAACATTAGATAGAGTCCCATAATATTCATTGTGAAGCACAAAGTTGAGGATATAGTCTTGTAAGTGAATAACTTTGTTATGGTTACACATGTTGTTGGATATTGAGAGTAGTATGTCTTGCATTTAACTGATTGTGATTGAAAATGTAATCACCCTTAGCTTTCCAGATGTACCAACAGGAAGTTGCATAAATGTTTCTAGTAGTATTGGTTGTACCAAAGATGAACCAAGAGTTTAACCAGTCCATGAAGTTTGTATTGCAGTCAAACGTTTCATGGGATGGTCTAAATAACAAGTGCCAGACTGAGGTAGCAACATGGAAATTTAGGAACATGTGTGCCATAGTTTCCTCCCCATTGTTACATAACTTACAGATGGGATCAATGTAGTGAAATTTTCTAGCATTTTAATATTAGTGAGAATGATTCCATGGGCACATTTCCATAAGAAAATTTGAATCACAAGTGTAATGTCCATATTCCATAATGCTATCCAGTTTCCGGTTTGGACATCATTACTATAAGGATGTTGTATTTTGGTTTTGTAAAGAGACTTGACTATGAAATTCCCAGATTCAGCGAGATTCCACAGGGTTTGATCCTCTTCTCATAGGTTTAGAGAAGTGCCAAGAATAGCCTCAGCAGTAGCAGTATTGAAATAAGTATTGATCAGAGGAGCATTCCAATCACCATCGGGTAGAAAAAGGTGCTAAACCATAATGAGATCATTTGAGCAATTTGAAGGTTTAGGAACTTCAGAAGATATGGTAAGAATCAAAATATCCTCCCAAATTTTGATTTTCTTGTCATTTCCAATTTTCCAAGGGCTATGATATTGGATGTTGTTGATTCCTTCCATAATGCATTTCCATATCCAAGAATCTCCATCTTTAGGTTTTTTTTTTTTTTAATCCATCTTTAGGTTAGTATCCATATTGAGAACATTTCTGCCAAGGAGATATTTAATATCCATGAGATGGTACCAGAGGGAGTCATTTTATTTCTCCAATCTCCAACCAATTATAGTGATCATAGAACTATTGAAGTGTTTCATATTCATGAAACCTAAACCTCCCATGTCATTGGGCTTACATACACCAGTCCAGACTTTTGGATAGTAGTCATTGGGGTTGTCTAACCTTTTACCCTAGAAGAAATCTCTTTGAAGTTTGTTGAGATCTTGACAGGTTTGTTTAGGAAGTTTAAAACATCTTATCGGATAAATGCTGGTAGTGGATGCGACATAAGTGATGAGGACATGTCTACCAGTAGGGTTGAGAGGACCATTCTTCAAAATAACTAGTCTGAGTTTGGGTTTATCAACCCCAGATTTGAAGGATGTAATCTTGCTTCAATGAGTGAAGAGAAGAGAGCCCAGAAACTTATCATTCAACTGAAGGACTTGCATTCCCATATTTTTTCCGATGGTGGAGATAAGTTTTGGATCAGTATTGTTAATGAAAAAATACCAAATTTTTTGAAGTTTATGAGCTGACCTGAAGTACCACTAAAAATTTGTAGAGTATCCATAAGGTTTGAATTTCCATCTTGTTGGCTTTGCAGAACACCACGTAATTTTCTTGCAAATTCTGATGCTAGTGGTAAAATCCATATCTTCTGCTTGGATGAGAGTTCTAGAAATAACTTCCATGCAGAAGAGATTTTATTTATCCATACTTCAGCACGTACCAACATATTATCTTCAAAAGAGAACCAAAAATAAAAATAATTTTTTTTATAATGTCCTGAAGTGGTTTTATTTCATAACTGTTATACTACATGATACATCAAACAAGAAAAATAAAATAATAGTTTCCTCTGGTTTTCATCTTGCGGACTTCCAGACGTTACTTGTTTATTCTCTTCAAGTTTTCTTTCGCACCATATGTTTTCTCGGTTATTCACTTTGATTTTCTCCTAAAGCTTTTGTTTCTACCATGAGTGAAAATGCCACATGTTGTGCCAAATTAACATTGAACCACCATTTATCCCTCATTCAAGTCTGCCACTCAGCCAACCAACATAGCATACATGCTAACCAAGTCAACGAACGGTCAATGGTCAAAGGCAACAACCAGTCAATGGTCAAAGTCAATACCGGTCAATGGTCCAAGTCAACCACCGGTCAACTGTCGAAGCCATGCTACTAGCTAGAATCCAACCATGTTGTAAGTCGCGTTTCCAACTAGTTTCCTGCAAAGTACTCATCCGGCTGCCAGCCAGCCTCCATTCATGTTGCCAGTTATGATGGTTTCAAGTCAAAGATCGATAGTCGCTGTCAATAACGAAAGTCAACCCTGCCAGTCATAGTCAAGGTCGTTGGTCAAACCTGCAAGCCCATGTCGATTTGGCCCGTTTCCACCGATCCAGTGCAAAGAAACCTGGAAGAAGATTTTGGGTGTTTCTGGATGAGTTGCTGACCAAGTTGTAAAGAAAGTTCTGGAACATTCCAGATGTCTTCCTAGCCAAGTTACTTCCAGAGGAAGTTTATCTCGAAATTAGGGTATCCAATTATATAAATAAAGGGGAATCTCAACCCTAAAGGGACGCTCCCTGATACACGAAATTTACCAGCAAACCCTAAAAGGGATCAAAACCAATTATATAAATCACATCAATAATATATCTCTCCCTACGGGGATTCGTCCGTGGATGTAGGCAACACTTGCCGAACCACGTTAAATTTGTGGCTCTGATGTTCCTGTTTTTTTGTGTGTAAAATCCTAGTTTTGGTCATCATCACTAGATTTTTCGTGTTCTGTGCCTGGAAATATTTCTGGGTACAAATAACTTCCAACAAAACAAGGCTGTTGATGTGTGGAATCCCTTGAAAATTGTTGAAACTATGGTCATCATCGAGGATGTAAAGTTCTCTTTTTTTTGTCATAACAAAGAAGACTTGTACTATTTACCCAAAGTAAAACCTGGTTGTTCTTTGTTAGGGAGAAACGGGTTGCATGCATCTGAGAAGTTATGCATGTTATACTGAACTCTAAACTCCAACCCCAAGAATGATACGTACTCTTTTGCGTGATCGTCTCTGTTTTTCTTCAATGTATCATTGGACGACCATATGTGTACACACGCTCCTAATCTAAGTGGGTTGGGCTTGTTACAAAGCCTGTGGTTACATGTGTCCCCATAAGGCCCGATCCAGCGTATTCATTCTATTGGTTTGAGAACAATAGAGCCGCACTATCCGCAATAGGTATGTTCATTCTTTCTGTATTTCGGAGAAGATAGAAGTAACTTTGGAGCCGTGTTGGGCTAGCCCTTATAACCCTATCAAGGTTTAACATATCAGAGCATTAATGTTAAAAATCAATTATTACACTGGCATTCAAAGCCGTCAGATAAACAACTCACAATTTAATTTTTAATCCCCTCGGCAGTATTAATATGCTAATTACAAATTTCTGTCCCGAAGTCAACTCTTATGGAGTAGTTTTTGATGAAGAATATCTAGTGTGTATGTACAGACTACAGACTACAGACTACAGAGTGGAGATCCTAGGATTGCGGGATGTTAAATGAAAAGATGCGTGTTGTTTTCGAAATTGTGAGAGAGATAAATAAGGGTTTTGTTATTTTTAATCTCAACCTCTCTTCACTTTCTCTTCTCCCCGTCAAAAAAACAAAAAAAAACAACACTTCCTCTTCTAATTTATTTATTTCTAATTTATTGTCTCCTTAAGAATGTAACCATATTATGTTTTATATCACCACTCCGCCTTCTCTCCTGTCCAGGTAGCGAATACTCAAAGTAAAGGTTTTTTTTCCTTTTTGTCAAATAAAGGTATCTGAAATTGCCAACAGCTAATTATAAGCACACAGATTTTTTTTTTAATAGATAGACAGGATGTTAACCCCGAGAAAACAACCCAGAGTTTTGATCGATATCCAAGTGAGAGATGGGATTCATAACATGACAAAAAGAATCCCCACTCCATGACTTAGAGAGTTTCCTTTCCAAACATACTGCTTCTGTAGATTACCATTTACAATATTATTAGACACAGGAATTAGACTTAGAGTTTGACGGAAATCTAGGTTAACATCGCTGCCTGCATACATTTTTTTTTTTGTCTTGTTTTATTCTGTTGATTTCCTTCCTAACAGCTTCAAGGACTTTCACCTAGTCGCACTAAGACTATTTTAATAGATTACAAGCTTAATTATCGCGGAGCTGTGGATTTTGTTTTTGTTTATTTGATGAATAGAGATCATGGATATATATTACTAAGTCTTGGAAATAGTGGTTCGATGCAGATCTGATCTGAACAATTGAATATCAACTGGTAAAGTCTTCTCACTCTTGTCTCCTTGTCACCGGTCACCACTGGATATAATAGCTAGGTTAACCCTGGTGAAATTTGGGAACTCTATGCAGTAATCTTGTTCATCTTCGGTACAGTTTTCTTATCACTAGTTTTTTCTTTGTTTTTCTATTCTGTTCTCTTTTACATCGATGCGTGTAAGATCATTGTATTGGTAAACACAAAACATAATTAAAAAATACGAGAAATAATATTAATTCATATCGGAGAAAGTGGACTTTATGTAAAACCAAATTCCATTAATTAATCTTGTTTATCTTATCAGTGTTTTTAAACCCGGCTTGATTGGGGTATACCCAGATTAATTGGGGTATACCCAATTTTAAAGGGACACTTTTTGTGGGTTTTAGGGGGTGTCATAATGGGTAAGTTACAAAATTACCCTTACCCATTAATAATCTTAATTACCTAAATCAGTTTTTGTTCTCTTCATTTCAACTTCCTCTCTTCTTCTACTCCACAACCCTACCCTACCGGCTCCATCACCCCCATCACCACCAAAACTCGTCGATCAATTCGTTAACATCGTCGATTTGAAAACTCCGATTAATCTTCATCAATGGATCTTCCACCACCTAGGGCTAGTAAGATGAAACAAATAAATAGAAAACCCAACGAATACAACCCTGGAATTGGAAGTTTGGTTGCTAAGAAAGTGAAGAAAAAAACCGTCGACGAAGGAGAATTTGAACCCGCTGAAACACGCGAAATGGTGCGCTTAAGAAAGTAAGGGATTTTTTAAACTCACTCTAGTACTTCGATTTCATGTTTGCATGTCTAATTAGGTTAGAACATTCGAAATTTTGAATTGGCAGTTGAGACGCCGACAATGTTTTTTTTATCGAGCTTTCCGGGGTTTCATAGTTAGGGTTTGGCCGGGAAGGTATATGAACTTGCCGGCTGTGTAGTTTCTGTAACTGCTACTAGCAGGGCCGGCAGGTTATTCATATGTATACCTTTCCGGCGTCTGTTTTTCTTTAATGAGGCCGGCGTCTTATTATTTTTTACCCTTCCGGCTACTTGTATAGAATGTTTACTGATGCCTAGAATTTTTGAATCCGGAAGGGTATTTGTATAAAACCATTCCGACGGTTTGGAAGCCGGCGATGTATGGGGAATGGACCCTTCCGACTAGTTTAGTGAAAAATACTATATTTTTTTGTGCGCCGGAAGGCTATTTTTATGATACACTGCCGGCTTTTTCATAGCCGACACTCATCTTTTGGTCCACCTTTCCGGCCATTTGTCCGTCGGATATGTTGTATATGTCTACACTGCTGTCCTTTGATACTTTTTTCTGAATTATTCTTGTTCAGATTGCAAACAACAAAGAAGAAAGCTGTGAAAGCTATTAGTCCTCCTTCAAGACCTCCTCGTGTTGGTGGAAAAATCTTGACTTTACAACATCGAGGGGTATTCGTTGAGCCGAGAACGACAAAGATCCGTATACCGAATGATTCTTAACCACCATCTGAACCCAGTGATTCAGACGAGACTCTAGATGAAGACCAATCAATTCCATCTAGTAGAAGAGGTGATGATGATGATGTTGATGAAAGAACTCCGGCTTCTAGAGGAGGCAACAATGATGATGATGATGGTGATCAAGAAATGCCTAATGTTGGAGGAGGTAATGATGATGATGATGATGATGGTAATGGACATAAAGGTAAGAATACCATCGAAGATGAAATTGTTGAAGAAGAAGAGGAACAAGAATAAGAAGGAGATGGAGAACAAATTTTTGAACCCACCGAAGCTTCGGCTTCAACTTCAACCGGAACAAGGAAGAGGGTGATCACTAAACCAGCTGATTCTCACATGCCTCCCAAACACTTCATGGTTACACTGAAAGAGGGTGAGCCTCCAAGGGGGACCCCAAGAGATGGTGGAAAAGTTCTTTTTGGATACAAAGACTCATGGGCATGTACGATCCATAATACTATTGTAAGTAATCTTAATTAGTCTTTGTTCTTATTCAAGTGTGTAACTATCTTAATTAAATTTGCGTCAAGTGTTTGTATTTCTTTTCATATTGGTTTTTTGGTATTTAGGATCACAAGTATGCCACCCGTCTCATGAGCCGCCAATCTTCGTTTTTAGTGGCTCATACTTGGCATCTTGACAAGGAATGTGAGGAGGTGAAAGTGATTGTTAGGAACTCCGGGTTGTTTCCTGCGGTGGAGAGTTCGAATATTAATCTTGATAAAGTTACAATATCTGCATTCTGTGAGAGGTTCTATGGAGAGAATTATACTATGTTATTCCCATTCGGTGAGATGGCGATAACTCCCGATGATGCTCAACAAATTCTAGGCCTCGAGGTTGATGGAAAAGCAGTCACTGAGGGATTAGATAATGCGATATATTTTGAGAAGATTTACGATTTGAGCAAGAAATTGTTCGGTTGGAATCAAGTTCAGACGGAGGCTGTTATTGACATAAAGGATGGTCGTCTAACCAAGAAGTTTAATGTGAAGAGGTTGAGGGACACATTATGGGATACACAGTCAATCCTTGATAGGGAAGGAATGGTGAACCTGGTGCAAATCAATGCTGCAACGGCCGGTTATTTGCTATACGTCCTGGGCAAATGTATCTTCCCCGAAAGTTCGGGAAACCAAGTCGAGGCCAGTTACTTACAACTATTGGATCCCTTACATAAGATGCGTGAGTATTCTTGGGGTACTGCGGTGGTCTCTCCTTCTTGAACAATGAGTTAACAAAATGTTCTAGGGCACTCACTAAGCAAGTTAACGGAAACACATGTCTCTTCTAGGTAATTTTATTGTCTAAAACATTTATATTACCAAATATTCTCGTAAGATAAGGTTCTTTATAAACTTTGTTTTGCATAGGTTTGGATATATGAGCACTTCCCTTCCTTGTTCAAAGACAGCTCCTACATCAAAGTGGATGAGAGTGTTGCGGTTCACAGGCCAAGATCTCAAAGGTACAATTTTAAGGGTACCCAGGATAAGGAAATGGCACAAAAACTTATGAAACTCCGAAGCGCCATCGACAAATTGATTGCGGAGGAGGTGATATTTGATCCGTATCGGGATGCTAGAAATCAAGGTTTAATCCATCCTAGAAATGAAGTTGTTGCATTATACTATGGACCCTTGATGACCGTGTTTGAAGGATTTTCAATGTACGATCCACATCGGATTATGCGAAAATTGGGTTACGTCAAAGAAAAACCTCATTTTGATGAAGATAAGCCGTTCTTTACTGCGAACCGGGCTGACTGCACCACGTCCAAAAAAAGTATCAACGTCGCATACGATCCAGCGCCAACTCAAGAACATTGGGACAATAGACATCGCCGTAAAATCGATGTGACTCTTTTGGACGACGTGAGCACCGGTCATGAAGCTATTGAGAAATACATGGTGTGGTATTTGGATTGGGCTCGTCCTATTGTGATTAGGAAAATGACTGCTGAAGAACTGGCTCTAAGGAAGAAGTTGGAAGCGAAAGACCCAACGACATTGCTTAAGTTATTTGTAAGTATATTTAGAGTTGCTCTTACTATTTTAAGATTGACTTCATTACCGAATCATTCTATTCATTGTTTGTTGTTTAATTGAAAATAAAAGGAGCATTTGAAGAACTTTGCGAAGGTGTTGTTGTGCGCGAGATAAAAAGGAGAGCCTTTGTCGATTGAAGAGCGAAGCATGCACATTAACTATGTTAACAATGTTGGAAATAATGATGCTCATGAAATGTTCAAGCAACTTGAGGCTCAAGTAAATGCTGAACAAAAAGCTAAGAAAGAAGCACAAACCAAGATGAAGGCTGATAAAAAGAGGACTCGTAGCAGAAGTGGTGGTGGTGGTGAAGGTAGCAGTAGTGGTCGTGGTGGTGAAGGTAATTCTCTAAAACGGGTCCGTGCTCGTCGTGGACGTGGTCGTGGTTAATGAATGCTTTCGTAGTTTATTTTCTTATGTTGTGTTGGACAAATATTTAAGTTGATGGTGTGGACAATTTTTTTTTTAAAAGTTTATGGGACGTGTTTTCATTTTGGACAAAAAGTGTTGGATTTCTAGTTGTTGAATGAATGATTTGTTTAGCTATGTAAAGTTTTAATGCATAAGCCGGAATGCTTCCTTAAAATTACCTTGCCGGTTGTCCCAGGGCCGGCAAGGTTGTGAATTGTCAGACTGCCAGCCCTGACAAAGGAAATTGTGTAGCTATCAGGGCCGGCATGGTATAAAAATGATAACCTTCCGGCTGATTAGTGGCCGGCAGTGTATTGACCCAATATAGTTCCAGCGGTTTTGTTGCAAAAAAAAACATTTCTCCTGATGCCTAAAACATACCTCGCCGGCATGGTAACAAATTTGAGACCCTTCCGGCTTAATTGTGGACGACAGTGTAGTGAACCAATACAATTCCAGCGGTTTTGTAGAAAAAAACCTTCTCCTGATGCCTACAATCTTACACCACCGGCATGGTAACAAATTTAGGACCCTTCCGGTCTTATTGCGTCGGCATTTTGGAGAAAACATACCTCGTCGGCGTATTCAAAATTCAAATTTTTTACAAGTACAATTTCATTGATTAACTTGTACTTGGGCACTATAACGGCCAAATTTGGCCACCATCTATATAAATACACTATTTCTCTCTACAAAACAACATACAAATAGTTCCATATACACTCCATCTAACTCACTCAATAGATCTCTACAAACAACAATGGCATCGTTTGATTCAAATGAAGATTTGGCAATCACCAAAGCATGGTATGCGGAAAATCGACTTAGACGTCAATACTCCGAAAGGGAGGATTCCACAACCTTTAGGGCTAGGGTACACATCAAACTTAGCGGCGAGTTTTGGAATCCTAATGCAAGAAGTATTCAACAAGTCCACGCTAGGCACCTAGTAATCGAAAATGCGATACTCGCTTTTTTAGCTCTCCAACCCCGTATTTTCAATGTTCGCCCCTTCAACTTGTCCATTGAACAATTTGTAAGTGTTTTTGTGGTTTATTTTACGTGATCCATGTTGTTTGATCTTCCTACTAAACATCACTAAAAAATTTAAGCTTATTATTGTGTTTTTGTAGCATGAAGTCGTGAAAGCGCGCTACTTGGAGGAAAAGGGGGAAGCATTCGCTTTCGATGCAAGCTATCACTTCTTGGCGGAAAGAATCCCGGAGGATAACCCGGAATACTTGGATGATGTATCGTCTTCGGAGGAGGAAGATTGATGGTTTTAGAAGTTTTAGTGTAGGTTTTGTGGGTATACCTCTATGTAAGCCCTCACTAGACTATAACTCGTCCACTAGGGTCGCCTAAGGGTTTAAAGGCTAAACCATGTGTTTATAGGTGAAAATAGTTTCTGCTGATTTTGGTAATTGCGTGTGTGAATGTGAGAAACTGTTAAAACCCTAAACAATATAATTCAAGGGAGTACTTTAGATTCGAGAGATCAATCTGTACAAGTCTGGCCTAAACCAAGAAATGTCCGTTCCTAACTTGCTTCGGTCACAAAGCGGAGGAGAATGGGTTGGTTTTGGGGAAGGAAGCAAGGAGAATGGTGATACCAGAATAGTTGATTCTGGAAGAGCAGTTGGGTTTCTACGACTTGTTATCATAAAAGGTAGGAGAGCTCACGAGGAGAGCTAAGTAAGTATTTCTGAGTGTTTTATTGTCCGAATGAACTTGTTGTCCAAAGGGAAATAGGTAAAACCTATTTATACAAGTCGAGGTAGAAACGTACCCAGGTCTCATTAAGGAGTGGGGAAGTAAATAGGAGGACGTGGTAACCGTATGCATGGACTTGATGTTCCATAAAGTGGTTAACGAATGAAACTGTTAACGTTATGGAATTAATGTTTCCATAAGGTTGTTAACTCACGGCTTTATGTCCCATGAACATTTTCCACATAACTACCATATTTACTAGGCACCTCACCCTTATGACACTTCCTTATGAAGGGCGTACGCCGCATGATGTAGACTACGAAACCAATACCCAAAGAGAATCCCCCAGTTTGTGTTGATGTCTCGAATGTTTTTGGAAAACATGTAACACGTTGTTGTGGCTTGGAAATTCGAGCTCAGGGAACTTGCTATCCTGGTGACCTTCGACGATCGAGATGTTGCATCTTGAGAGGAGGGGCAACCGTTGATCGTCTCACGCCTTCGTTTTGGTAGCCGCGTAGTGAGGTCTAACAGGGTGGAACGGATAGGGTGTGTTTAGACTTGGCATGAGGGACCAAGGGTTCGCCATGGGCGTATTGCATGGCTAGGTCCAAGGAGAGGGCGCTTGTCTTGGGATGACGTAACTAGCATGGCTAGGGCCCAGGAAAAGTGTGTTTCACATGGCGCAGCTAGATTGGCTAGGGTTGGTTTGGCTTGGCATGTGGGGCCAAGGGTTTTCCATGGTCGTATGGCATGGCTAGGGCCAAGGCAAGGGCGCTTGGCTAGGCATGACGTGACTAGCATGTCTAGGGCCAATGCAAAGTGTATTTGGCATGGCGCGGCTAGCTTGGCTAGGTTTGGTTTGGCTTGGCATGTGGGGTCATGGGTTTTATATGGTCGTATGGCATGGCTAAGGCCAAGGAAAGGGCGCTTTGCTAGGCATGACGTGACTAGCATGGATAGGGCCAAGGAAAAGTGTGTTTGGTATGGCGCGGCTAGCTTGGCTAGGTTTGGTTTGGCTTGGCTTGGCATGTGGAGCCAAGGGGTAGCCATGGGCGCATGGCGTGACTAGATTGGGCTAGGTACGTGACCAAGCTAGGGTTTTGGGCCAAAGGTCATGAGGGGGACCTTTGACGGCCATGATTTGATCCTGGGATTTAAGGTCAATCGTTGATTGTTGCATGCCTTCACTTTGGTAGCCGCATGGGGAAGGACAACATGGTGGCGCGGCATGATGGGCCATGGTGAGACATGTTTGGCATGGAACGGTCGGTGTGGCTAGCTTTGGATAAGTGCGTGACCTAGATTGGGTTTTAGGCCAAAGGTCGTGAGGGGACCATAGATGTCCAGGATTTTCTCCTGGGATTGAAGGGAAACCGTTGATTATTGCACGCTTTCACTTTAGTAGCCGCATGGGGAGGGTCAGCATGGTGGCGCGGCATGAGGGGCCATGACGAGACGTGGTTGGCATGGCGCGGTTGGCATGGCTATGTTTGGCTAGGTGCGTGACCAAGCTAGGGTTTTGGGCCAAAGGTCGTGAGGGGACCTTAGACGTCCAGAATTTGCTCCTGAGATTGAAGGGCATCCGTTGATTGTTTCACGCCTTCACTTTAGTAGCCGTATGGGGAGGGCTAGTATGGTGGCGCGGCATGAGGGGCCATGGAGAAACGTGTTTGGCATGGCGCGGTTGGCGTGGCTAGCTTTGTCTAGGTGCGTGACCAAGCTAGGGTTTTGTGCTAAAGGTCGTGAAGGGACCTTAGACGACCAGGATTTGCTCCTGGGATTAAAGGGAAACCATTGATTATTGCACACCTTCACCTTAATATCCGCATGGGGAGGACCAGTATGGTGGCGCAACATGAGGGGCCATGGAGAGACGTGTTTGCATGGCGCGGTCGGCGTTGATGGCATGATTTTCCATTGGCACAGAGGTGTAGCTAGCATGGTTGGCATGCCTTGGCGTGGTCGGTGTGGCTGGAATGATTTTCCATTGGCACAGAGGTGCATCTAGCATGGTTGGTATGCCTTGGCGCGGTCGGTGTGGCTGGGATGATTTTCCATTGGCACATAGGTGCGGTTAGCATGGTTGGCATGCTTTGGCGCGGTCGATGTGGATGGCATGATTTTCCATTGGCACAAAGGTGCGGCTAGCATGGTTGGCATGCTTTGGTGCGGTTAGTGTGGCTGGCATGATTTTCCATTGACACACGTGGGAATTAGGGTTTCGCTCATCGTAACCCTAATTTGAAAAATATACCCGGGTAATTATTTTAGAGACACATTAAAGATTTTAGTAAATGTGCCTAGTAAATGCTTGTTGCTTTTAATGTTGTGACATTACTGTCTGCAAGGGTTTAGTGTTTTACGATTTTAACCCTAAGCTAAAAACCACCATCAACATTAAGTCTCATGCTTAGCTCGGAACAGGAGCCTTGTTGTGAGGTAAGCATATGATGGTGACAGACGAGGAAGGAATCAAGATATAAATCATTGCGAAGATGGTCAGGAGAATCCGACTAACCTTTGGAGTGGTAAAGAGGCAGCCCTGTGTAAGTTGTACTGGGAATATAGACCGTGGAGTTATGAGGAGAAAGTTACCGTATTGGTCTGGTCGTACACCTCCATAGCAAAGGGGGCGCGGTTTTGGAAGGCAAAGAAAGTGGACGACTTGGCTCGAGGGGCCAAGGGGTGGCATGGTCCTGGCTCTGGCAGTGACATGGTGAAATGTGAAGGGGAGACTAGGCATGGTGGGGCCGCGGTGATGGAGCTAGGGCTTGTCCGGGGTCGTGGTAAGGGCACTCATGGGCGGCTAGGCGCAGTAGGGCCGCGGTGATGGAGCGGAGGCTTGGTTAAGGCCACAACAATGGCATACATGGGAGGCTAGCCGCAGTGGGGTCCCGGTATGGTGTGTGTGGCTGTAATGCGGCGTGAGTGGTCTTGGACGTGGAGATTATTCTTTGCGTGACCCGTTTCCTCTTTTCCATTTTTGGCTCAAAATTTGAAATGCTTTCTTTGTTCAAACTCCCACATACCATGTGTATATAAAAGGAGGGCCGACTTCTCTTTTGTTTCACGCCTACTTATTCCTCCCAGCCGTGTGACAGCAGTAAAACAGAGCGAACGAGTGAATCCTAGGTACGCCTTCCAACACTTCTCTTTAAATATTTTTTTGCTGGTGTAATCCCTAGTTGTAGGCGCACCTTTTCATGACTTTGTAGAGATGTTGGCGTGTATTTTAGGTATTTTTCCCTAGATTGTTGTAACACTTAGGCATGGATACCACAATAATGTTGACTTCCCCTACCCACTGTGCAAGGTAGGAACTTGATAATAATGGCCCTGCCCCTTCACGAAAACCGAGCTTTTAGGGTTTTATCCTTGTTTTGGCGTGGTCGTGTGTATGGTTTCCTTGGTGGGTCACTCCTCCTTGATTGGACAAGAATTCTATGCCATAGGGTACGGCCTTGAAACAAATTGGCTTGCGTCTTGGGTGAAAAATAATTTATGTGCACTTTCTGTAATAATGTCCCTTCGCATTGCCCCATTGTAGTTGTTTGAGAAAACATTCGTTATGATATCACTTGAGGAGAGTTCTACTGTACCGAAAGACGTTTGCAATTTCAAACCAAACGTAGATGATGAATTCTTCACCACATCGGCCATGGTTAGGAGAAACCATCCCAACTATGTGTCGATTCTTCTGACTGGCTCAGAAAGCGAAGGAGAGGATCGATCGGTTCGTCCAGGAGGCGTAATAAGGGTTTTACTTCAGAGAAAAGAATATCGTGCTTCTTCTATCGATTTTAAAATCCCTGCAAGTCCGTTGTGTTCCTTTGAGAAATGGACACGATTTATGATGGACCAGGAACCTGTAAAGACCAATTTGACCAGGGCACAGATTTTCGGTGCTGTTGCGGCTTCTTCAGTACTTCAGATTAGGAAAGACATTCCAGGGTTGGTTGCTTTTGTTTTTATATGGTGTCCAGACACCCATACGGCCGTATGCAGGTGGGGCGAAATGACCATTTCTTTGGAAAGCGTGGTTGTACTACTAAACCTTCCAGTAGCTGGAAACCTTGATGTTAAGTTTTCTGCTATGAAGAAGAAATGCATGCCGCTCTAGTTGTGAAATCAAATGGGTTCGTTCCGAAAGATAATGAGATGAAGTGCTTCTATAACTGGTGGGTGTGCTAATGGTTTTCTGACGCGTTAGAGCCAAACTAGAAGAATAGTATACTTCATGTTGCGGCGTTCTTGGCTCTTTGGCTATCCAGAGATATTTTTTATGACGGCTTGGGCAAGAAAGAGATAAGACATGGACTTATCAAGTTTGCCATAAAATTGGAAAAAGGTGTCATTCTTCCCCTCGGTGGTTTGTTTCTTGGTTCCATGTATGCACACCTGGACCAGCTGGTTTCAGACATGCGCGCCTCGAATGGTCATATGAAGGTGGATTCGTATGTTTATGCCGCTTTTCTCCAGGCATGGTTGTGGGAGCATTTCGAGAAGTATGCCCCAAAACCGTTGGCCATACTTCCCGAGTCTTGAGGTGGCTCCAGAATACTGCGTTGGTCGAACAGGCACCGAAAAACTGGTACGAAACTGATTAGGTTTCTTGACAACTCGTATGTAGTTAATTTTCGTCCATGGGCTCTGGTGCATGCGTCCATAACTCAGGTTAGTACCTTTTCTCCCGTTTCGAACATGTCTTTATCTTCTGATGGTGAGGGCCTGAGAGTTGGAGGGATGGTGTTCATGCTTAGCTGCATGCCTGGTCACGTGCCATCGTTTTTTCCGAGGATCTTGCAAAGCGATTTCCTATAATGTTGAAAGGGATGCTTGACATATGGTTTTTGACCAAGTGGTCCCACTTGTTCGTCAGCCGGGTGTTCAAGAAATTCCGTTGTCGACTGTTCTCCATGATAGTTCTCTTGTGTAGGGTAAAAGTCTTCCTTTTCTCGCGGAACGGAATCAATCAACGACCTCCAAATATATCACATTTTGGCAGGATGAAATCCTTGTCATCCAGGAATTTGTGAAATCCATGGTGGAGAATACCCGTGGTAGACCTTCCGTCAAGGTTTTAGAAAAGCATCCGTTGTTGAGGGATACTTCTTCAATTAAAAGAAAATCTATCGGTCTAGAAGCGAACAGTCCCCAGGTGAAAGAGCGAAGGTCTAAAAATCGTGCAGGAGATTTCCGGTTAGACTCCACATATTTACCGACTTTTAGTTCATCCAATATGCGGGTAAGTACGGCTCTCCTCTTGACTTTATCTTGGAACATTTATATCTTTGTTCCTTTTTTGAGAATGTGTCCTTGTAATCCGTCCAGGGTCTCAGCAGTACGAACGCCTTTTCCAAACTCGCGAGCAGTCAAGAGGAACCAATTTTCGAGACAGGGAGTGGCGTTGTCGAGCCTATCCATAGTGATGAAGAATCCGAGAAGGATGAAAGTTCTGAGTCTGATAATGATGAGAGTGTTTCTTATGACAGCAGTGTTGAGTCTTCCCCTAGTCAGTCTGAAAGTGAATCAGTGAGTCTTCTCCACGTTTTCTTCTTTCCCTTTCTCTTTTTTTTTTTTTTTTTTTGCAGTAAAACTAAATCTTGATTTTTTTAGGAGGAAACCGTTCCTGGGGATGATCTTGAAGTGGAAGACCACCAGAGTAAAGACGTAACTGTACTTCCTACACCATCTAGCGATTTGGACATGGATATTCATAGTCCTGAGGGCGCCGCCGTGACTCAGGTTGAGGAGGGCACTTCAGGGCCGGGGGTGAAATTTTGGTTAGGGATACCCTGCCAGTTGCTGATTCAGTTGCAAGTGCCACCTTCGATCCTCCATATTTGGCTCCTTTTTCCGGTCATGTGTTGATTGGTGGATTTAGCGTTCCAGCTAAACATGCGACATTGTACACCAAGATTTGGGAAAGCTATGGTCACATTTCCACGACTAAGAAGATCACTAGTCGACATGCGTTGGTCAAGCGTGTGGAGGAGGCCTTGTCTTCGATTGATGAGATGTGCAACATGACTGGTCATACAGTTACTAAGGATATAGTCTCGAGCTGGAAGTTTTATCGTGACGTGTGCATGGGCTTCAAATTTAACGTTCCTTAGTTCGTTGAATGTCTCTCTGATGTGGAAAGGTTGCTGATCAAAATAGTCGAAGGTCCATCCGCAGACATGGTGAAGAAGCAGGAATCGGAATTCAAGAAATTATGCCGGTAGTTGAAATTGAAAAGAGAGGCTCTCCAGAGTACAAAGGGGGCCTTTGCCAAGAGGAGAAAGTCGTTGTTGGAAAACTTCCATTGAATATATATCTGTCTTTTGGACCTCTTATCGTTAGGGTTTTTTTTCTTCTGAAAGGCCAATGAGGTGCCTGTTTTTTTTTTTTTTTTTTTTGATTTTTTTGGTTTTCTCGGGTTAATAGATAAATGCTACCTTGACGGTTTTGGATTACATATTTTTTTTTTGAATGAATGTTTAGGATTGAATGGTTTAGGATGACCGTGAATGAAAGCGACACGGACATCCCAGGAAAACCATGGAACCGTGTGTTGGTAGATGACGTAGGGTAAACTATGTATCTTGTCTTGAAAACTTGAAATAGTAAACCACGTATCTTGTCTAGGTAAGACTTACTTGGTTTTTAGGTCTTCTGATAAAAAGTGAACCTTCCGGGTGTAAAACTGAGTCTTATGGGAAACACCGCCATGGGAAGTCCCCAGTCGTTACTGAGCCGTCTGATAACCGAGCCGTTGATCCTTGGGTGGATCGTCTGCTTCTATCCTCTGGGAAGTCCCCAGTCATCCCTTGTCATGTCATGACTGATAATGAGTCACCAAGTTACTGAGTCGGAGTGAGTCGCCTTCCCCTACCATCTTGACGTCTGAGTCGAAGAACGAGATCGACAGTCGAAAATTGACATTGTAACCGATGGATCAATCCTCCGGCTGTAGTCGCCAATTGTTTATAGGTAAAAATAGTTTCTGCTGATTTTGGTAATTGCGGGTGTGAAGGTGAGAAACTGTTTAAACCCTAAAAAATGTACTGCAAAGGAGTACTTTAGATTCGAGAGATCAATCTTTACAAGTATGGCATAAACCAAGAAATGGCCGTTCCAGACTTGCTTAGGTCACAAAGAGGAGGAGAATTTGTTGGTTTTGGGGAGGGAAGCAAGGAGAGTGGTGAGACCAGAATAGTTGATTCTAGAAGAGAAGTTGGGTTTCTAAGACTTGTTATCAGAACATGTAGGAGAGATCACTAGGATAGCTAAGTAAGTATTTCTGAGTGTTGTCTTGTCCGAATGAACTTGTTGTCCAAAGGGAAAAACGTAATACCTATTTATACAAGTCGAGGTAGAAACGTACCCTGGTATCATTAAGGAGTGGGGAAGTAAATAGGAGGAGGTGGTAACCGTATGCATGGACTTGATGTTCAATAAAGTGGTTAACGCATGAAACTGTTAACGGTATGAAATTGATGTTTCCATAAGGTTGTTAACTCGCGGCTTTATGTCCCATGAACGTTTCCCACATAACTACTGTATTTACTAGGCGCCTCACCCTTATAACACTTCCTTATGAAGGGCGTAGTGTACGCCGCACGCGGTAGACCACCAAACTAATACCCAAAGAGAATCCCCCAGTTTGTGTTGATGTCTCGAATATTTTTGGAAAACATGTAACACGTTGTTGCGGGGAACTTGCTAGCCTATTGACCTTCGACGGTCGAGATGTTTCATCTTGAGAGGAGGGGCAACCGTTGATCGTCGCACGCCTTCGTTTTGGTAGCCGCGTAGTGAGGTCCAACAGGGTGGCACGGCTAGGGTGTGTTTAGACTAGGCATGAGGGGCAAAGGGTTCGCCATGGGCGTATGGCATGGCTAGGGCCAAGGCGAGGGCACTCGTCTTGGCATGATGTAACTAGCATGGCTATGGCCAAGGCAAAGTGCGTTTGGCATGGTGCGACTAGATTGGCTAGGTTTGGTTTGGCTTGGACTGTGGGGCCAAGGGTTTTACATGGTCATATGGCATTGATAGGGACAAGGAAAGGGCGTTTGGCTAGGCATGACGTGACTAGCATGGCTAGGGCCAAGGAAAAGTATGCTTGGCATGGCGCGACTAGCTTGGCTAGGTTTGGTTTGGCTTAGCATGTGGGGCCAAGGGTTTTCCATGGTCGTATGGCATGGCTAAGGCCAAGGCAAGGGCGCTTGGCTAGGCATGACGTGACTAGCATGGATAGGGCTAAGGCAAAGTGTGTTTGGCATGGCGCGGCTAGCTTGGCTAGGTTTGGTTTGGCTTGGTATGTGGGGCCAAGGGGTATCCATAGGCGCATGGTGTGACTAGCTTGGGATAGGTGCGGTTTTGGCTTGACATGTGGGGCCAAGGGGTAGCCAAGGGCGCATGGCATGACTAGCTTGGGCTAGGTGCGTGATCAAGCTAGTGTTTTGGGACAAAGGTCGTGAGGGGACCTTAGACGACCAGGATTTGCGCCTGGGATTAAAGGTAAATCGTTGATTATTGCATGCCTTCACTTTGGTAGCCGCATGGGGAAGGCCAACATGGTGGCGCGACATGAGGGGCCATGGAGAGACGTGTTTGGCATGGCGCGGTCGGCGTGGCTAACTTTGTATAGGTGCGTGACTAAGCTAGGGTTTTGGGCCAAAGGTCGTGAGGGGACCTTAGACGGCCATGATTTGCTCCTGGGATTGAAGGGAAATCGTTGATTGTTGCACTCCCTCACTTTAGTAGCTGGTAGGATCGGAAAGATACCTACTTCTATGTATAAACTGCAAGTGCACAGTGTCGACAAGCAACACAGGGCCAGCACAGGTCGAACCACAGAGACTTGGAGAGTGTAGAAGTTGATTCTAAATCCTGATTCAGAGAGTAACCAAAAGGGGTTTGTTTTTGTCGATACGACCATATGATTTTCAAGTGACTGAAATAATAAAAGTAAAAGATTCAAATATCAAGATATGTAAACAATGATAATATGGATACTAGGGTATTCAAATCCACCAATAACCTATGATATGCATTCAACTTGTAATATTATTCTTGTCCTTATAGTAGATTCAAGTCTACCGTATAACTAAGGTGTTTCTCCAATGGATAATTTAATCACAACTAAAGTATTTCTCCAAAGCATTAATTGTCTAATTAAGAACAACTAATCTAAAGATCAATATTTGGTTAAGCATGAGTTGTAGCATAATCAACATAGAGATATTCTAACTACAATGGATACATGGAATACATTGTGAGAGCAAGATGTTGACAAACTTGGATTAAATTATATCTTTAAACAATTCTAAACTTTCAAGAACAAGATACAAGATATGAATACATACCAATGAGATTAGGGCTTCATCTAAACCCTAGTAAATGAAACTAGAACATGAAGAACATTACAACAAAACTTAAATTTGATAAACTAACATGAACAAGCTATTCTTGGATGGTTTTTCAACACAACAACCCTCTCTATTTATACACAAAATTCCCTCAAGCACTTGGATTCGAAATTTGGAAAGCATCCACTCAACAAAACATGTTTTCTTAATTGATGGATTGAATGGAATATATTTGGTTGTGGGAAACAAATTGGGAGTGATTGAGTGAGAGAATGGGGATGTTTTCTTTAATTGATGGATGAAATGGAATACAATTGGGGTGAGGTGGAAATGGATTTGGGTCTTGGGTTTTGGATCATGGGTTGTTTAATCCCATGAATTTGTAAACAAAGCTGCCACCGATGCGCGAGCGGGTTGCAACGCTTCCAACTTTCTTCTCTTTTGTCTTCTCAATTCTTCCAAGCTTTATTTAGTACTTAAAAACACAAAATTAATTAATACAAATATTTATTCTTGAAAATGGTAAAAAATGCAGAATTTGGGATAATATATGACTTTGAAGCGCGAAAGATGAGTTAAGTGCCAATGAAAAGGTGTATGAATATGCAATATTTGGCACTCATCAGTAGCCGCATGGGTAGGGCCAGCATGGTGGCGCGGCATGAGGGGCCATGGCGAGACGTGTTTGGCGTGGCGCGGTTGGCATCGCTAGCTTTGGCTAGGTGCGTGACCAAGCTAGGGTTTTGGGCCAAAGGTCGTGAGGGGACCTTAGACGGCCAGGATTTGCTCCTGGGATTGAAGGGAAACCGTTGATTATTGCACGCCCTCACTTTAGTAGCCGCATGGGGAGGGCCAACATGGTGGCGCGACATGAGGGGCCATGGCGAGACGTGTTTGGCATGGCGCAGTTGGCGTGGCTAGCTTTGGTTAGGTGCGTGACCAAGCTAGGGTTTTGTGCCAAATTAAGGTCGTGAGGGAACCTTAGACGGCCAGGATTTGCTCCTGGGATTGAAGGGAAACCGTTGATTGTTGCACGCCTTCACTTTAGTAGCCGCATGGGGAGGGCCAGCATGGTGGCGCAGCATGAGGGGCCATGGCGAGACGTGTTTTGCATGGCGCGGTCGGCGTGGCTAGCATGATTTTCCATTGGCACAGAGGTGCATCTAGCATGGTTGGCATGCCTTGGCGCGGTCGGCGTGGCTGGCATGATTTTCCATTGGTATAGAGGTGCGGCTAGCATTGTTGGCATGCTTTGGCGCGGTTAGTGTGGCTGGCATGATTTGTCATTGGCACAAAGGTGCGGCTAGCATGGTTGGCATGCATGCCTTGGCGTGGTCGGTGTGGCTGGCATGATTTTCCATTGGCACAGAGGTGCGGCTAGCATGGTTGGCATGCTTTGGCCCGGTTAGTGTGGCTGGCATGATTTTCCATTGGCACAGAGGTGTGGCTAGCATGGTTGGCATGCTTTGGCGCGGTTTGTGTGGCTGGCATGATTTTCCACTAGCACACATGGGAATTAGGGTTTGGCTCGTCGTAACCCTAATTTGAAAAATATACCCGGGTAATTATTTTTGAGACACATTAAAGATTTCAATAAATGTGCCTAGTAAATGCTTGTTGCTTTAAATGTTGTGACATTACTATCTGCTAGGGTTTAGTGTTTTACGATTTTAACCCTAAGCTATAAACCACCATGCTAAGTGCATTCGTTTTTATGTTTCAATTAATGTAGTAACCAAAATTGCATGAATAAAGTGAATTACATCTTCCATATTTTCTGTTTTCTGTTTGGTATAAGTTTAAGTCGGCAGATTTATAAATCCTTAACATGCCGGCTACAGGTCAGCCGACGGTGATAAAAACTATTTGCTTGCCGACGTTATGACCACCGGCATTTTTAGGAAAATTTTCCATGCCGAACGTAAAATTTTGTTCCAATATAGTCGGCGTGTTCTTCAACCGAGACAATGCCGGCGGTCATAAGGTCGACAATTTATTCAAAGTGGACCCTGCCGGTTGACGACTGGTCGGCAGGTTATGCAAATTGAACTTTGTCGGCCCGAGAATGGCCGACTATTTATTCAAACCATGACCTTGCCGGTCTTGTGCATTTTCAAAACCAATTTTTTTGATCGAAATCGAAATCATAAGACAGATGAAAGGTTTAATTTACTGAATTCATAATTTCAAAAATTTAATCTAAACTCAATTAATTAACCTAATCAGAATTTTAGCCATTTAGCCATTTAAAAAGGGTATATTAGCCATTTAGAAAATACAAGGTTAAGGGGTGGCTTGACTTTACTTCATAATGCCCCTATTTCGTCTTATTAGGTATACCCCAATTAATCTGGGTATAACCCAATCAAGTCCGGTTTTTAAACTTACGTTGTTTTGGTGGTACATTTTTTTTCTTATTCTTCTATGATCTGTTTTGCTGGTTATAGACCCTAAATGCTGTTCCACTTGTTCTGCCTCAGTCATGCCTACCTCCGTAAGGACCTTTAGTAATGACGGATGGTACATGACCACACATTGTGGTCAACTCTTAACGGATAGTTTTATGCATGTTTATCTTGTGTACGTACAGACCGGAGATTCTAGGATTTCGGAAACGGAAACGTTATCCAAAGGAACAAGATGTATTTTATTTTATATTTTTAAAGCATAGACAAGATGTTAATGATAGGGTGAATGAAATTATTGAGCTTATTTCATTATTATTTTATTTTATTTTTGTAGGGAATAATAAAAAAGAAATGGGAAGACTGACCAAGAGCCAAGTGAGCTAACAACTCCATTTCACTCTGTCCAAATTTTACAGCTTCACAACTTCGCAGTAGGATATTATTAAATCTCGGGAAGCTAGTTAGATCCAGATCTGAACTGCACATTTAAACATTAACTAATAATGCCTTCGCTGATATGAAGCAGAGATATCGAAGCCAACCTTGACAGCCATGCATAACGTGCCACCAATCAATTTGTCAACCAATCTACAGGCTAGTACTAATAAAATAATCCCCGCACCCCGTCACTCTTGCTCGGTTTCGATGTCATCTATATAGTCCACTTCCAGTATGGTTCAGTCCTCCCGGTATAACTCGTCTCAACATTCAACTTATCTGCTGCCGGTAAATTTTTTTTCTTCTTCAGTAGCATCAGCTTCAGGTATCACGTATACACTCGCAAGTGTTAACTATACCCGGAACCAAAATAGGTGCATGATCAATCTTGTACTCAACTTCGTAACTATTTCCATTAATTCCTGATCCTGATAAAATAAATAGTTCATCATCTATGCAAGAAAGATTTCTGTTTAAATTCTTATTGTCTTTGGTGCTAATAATAACTGTACATTAATTAACTTGTCATTACCCATCGAGCAAGGATATTCGATGGTGGCAGTAAAAGCAGATTCGCATGAAGTTGTAGTTGATGATATAAGCAATGATAATGCAGCATCAACAACAACAACGACGAACTTGGATGAAATTACAGTAGTTGTTGATATTAGCAATGACGATGCAGCAGAATCTTTAACCGCAACATGGACAGCTGATATAATTGAAATCAAAATTGATCGTCCAAAGGATTTGAATGAAATTGATAGGCTTTATCATATATCTAGTTATGGTAAATGGAAAGATGAGATGGCAAATTACTTGAAAACACAAGATCTGTGGGGCATTCTGGACGGAACTGAGCCTAAATCCAGTACTGATTGGAAAGTTAAAGATAAGAAGGCTCGTGAAGCCATAGAAATGAAACTTGGAAAGGTTCTCCGAAAAAACCATGACTGGGAGAAATTCAACTCCGCCAAAGAAGCTTGGGAAAAGTTATCTGTAACTGTTTCTTACAATAATCTTCCAGGTAATTTTATCAATCTCAGTTAAATAATTAAATTTTACGTGTTATTATTAACGACGAATATCTTGAAAGTGCAATTTTAGACTGAGTTGACGCTAACGTAAGATGGTGAGCTAGCTAGTTGTAATATTTGGTTTTCCCTGTTGGCCGAGTCAATGATTTCTATTTCATCATCTATTATTTGTAAAATAAATAAATAATGAACTCTATATGTGGAGGAAACCTTAACACATGCTCTTTTTAGTTGTCTTCTAAATGTTTCTCTTGATGACTTTGCTATGATTTGCCATAACAAAAAATGCAGAATCAGAAAGGAGTTGTCAGCTTGAAAGTGATACAAGTAATTTTGATAGCTGGAACGTAGCCATGGAATTTGAGCTGAGAAAGCAAGATCTGTGGGGAATTATTGATGGAAGCGAAGAGAGTCCACTGTATATATGTTCTTATTTTGGTAAATACTGCAACAAGAACAGAAAAGCTCTTCAAATATTTAGGGATGCTTGCGGAATGGAGTTGGGATACTGGATAAAACATGCCCGCTCAGCCAAATTTGCTTGGGCCAAGTTATTAAGAGCAAATCGTTTAAACAAAGGTTAGATTGATTTTTTTCATTAATACTCTTGGACACAAATAACACAATTACCATCATTCTTGACGTTCAGGCTTCAGCGTCTTTTATGGCTGAGTGTCTGTCTGCTCTTTTTGTGCCTCCTTGGCACTTGAAAATATATCACTAGTATTAAGTTTTCTCAAAAAATAACAAAAAATCATATTGCCCTTATACTTTCTATTAACCTTTTATAAGTACCAGTCACTGAATTAATAAATCATCTTCATTCGTCAAAAACATGAATAAATAACCGTAGCATTATCATTTAAAATCATATTCCATGTAATTGATTTTTGCTTATGTTTATTAGTGATATATAATGAGATGGCAGCGTCAACGATGGATTTAAACGAAGTTTTAACTGGTGATATATACAACGACAAAAGCTGGAAACATTTAGATGAAATTATACTAGTTGATATAAGCAATTACAATACCTGGAGAATTTACATGGAGAAATATTTAAGAAGTCAACATCTGTGGAACGTTGTGCATGGAAGTGAGTTTTCTCCTGCTAAAGATAAGAAGGCTTATAGAGCCTTAAAAATGGCATGCGGGCCAAAGTTGCGGTATTTCTTGGCGAGATATAGGGATCCTTATGGTGCAAACGATCCGTACCCAGGTGAACGTGCTTGGAAACAGTTAAGAGACGCTTATACTGCGCACAAAGGTCAGTTTGGTTTTGTAAACACAAAATTAGAGATTGTGAAAAATTAATTCTTCATTTCCTACCAAAAATATAAATAAAATACTTGAAGGCGATCTTTGATTACCATAACATATCATCTAAATCTTTTCCATTTGGTTTGAAATAGAAGAACAATGGTATATCGGCTAGTCAGTGCGTCTACGTTTTAGAATAATGATTCAAATTAAGACCACGTCGCATTCACATATTACATACGGACATTCTTAATTAATTGTATGATAAATTATATGCACCTAAACAATTTTTTTTTCTTAAACTTCTTGAAGTCTTTATTCTTCTCTTATATACGTTTATCGATTTATGAATCACATATTGATCGTCAGATTTATTTTTCTTTTCTTAAGCATCTAATCCAGGAGTATATCCAAATGAACAAATTATTCTTACACCAACAAATTATGAAAGTTGGAAAGTATACATACAAAGTGTCTTGCGTGGGCACGAAGTATTGGGCGCTTCGACGTTCCGTCGTCGTGATTATTGGGAAAACCCTACTAAATACTATGACATCATAAATAGCTCATGTGGACCGGAAATGCTACCACACATTATGTACACGCAAGATCCTAGAGAAGCTTGGGAACAATTAGAGGACGCACAGGCTTCTTCTCCCGAAGAAAAAGGTTAGATCTGTTTCTAGCAATTTTTTTCTTTTTTACAGAAACTCTTACATTAACTCTGGAATTGAACTCCTGAAAAAACACGCCTTTCACATTAGAAGTTGTTCCGGCATTCCTTTCCGTGTGGGTTAATCATTTCCCCAAAAAGATTAATCACGTCTCTCCTTTCTGAATTAAACGGTTTTAGTCATTTAAACGTATCATCGCCTCAAAAACAGTGTACCCTAAAAAGGTGGCATGATCCATGATGAATCTATTTTTGGAAAATAATGCAGAAATGATAAAACGAGGGGATAATCCGGCTCCCGTCCCACACTAATAATAATGGGACCAGCCATCAAAAAGTTGCCCCCTGTTAATCTTTATGTTGTGTGGGACCCCTAAATCTGCTGTTGTTGGTAGAACTCGCAGGATAAATCCGTCGGTAGGTCTGTCACTTCCCAAAATAATGGGTCCTAGTTGAATGCTAATGAACGTTGCAAAGATGTGTTTAGTGTTCAAAACCAGTTTTTGAGTAGAATTTTTTATATGGTTTAGGGAGTTTTTTAAACGGTCTGTCTGGCGTACCACTGTTGTTTAAAAAAGCAGAAATACTTAACGGATTATCACAAAAAACCCTTTAAAAATGGTTGCTTAACAGTTTTAACACGGTGGGCTCAAAAGTGGCCCTGTTAATCCCAACCACGCTGGGACCCGCCCTCATATGAGAGGGTAGTTTTTATGTGTGTGTTTTTTGGCGGTTCTTGTAGAACCACTGTTAAATAAATTGTGGAAAACTCAGCTGACAAGTGGCATCGTCATGTGTATGTGTGTTTTCACTCTGGTGAGAGTGTCAAGAGTCATATTACTACTCAAAACTCAATGCTACAACCTTCTCCCTTTCTTTTCCAGCGAGTGCCAAGGTTTTATCCGCCTTTCATGAATGACTAACTTAAAGTAACACACTAGGTGGTTACCTCAACCTTTCTACTAGTACTAAGCTCCTCGGGCTCAAACCAGTTTCTCCAATTTGTCACTTGGGTGTGCATCGTCTTAGTATAGCTCTAGCTTTCTCGATCCATTTCAATTTCTCAGGTTTGTTGACAGTTGCAACATACCAATGTAAAACCATGCAGAAAATGTACCGTGTATCGAGCTACTTTCTGATGAATTCACTGACATACAAGTATGTTTGTTTAACTTTGACATGCTGAACAGAGAGATGTTGTAAGATGGTTGCAGCCGCACAAGCAGCACAAGTAAATATAGACGAAGTTAAAAAGGCTAATGAAGAACATCTGACGAAAAGCAATTATAAATATTTCATACTCTACCTAAAACAATTGTTGATAAGTAGATATCTGTGGGATATTGTTGACGGAAGCCACCACCCGACGACGTTCCGAAACTTCAAGGTTTGGAAAATTAAAAATAAGACTGCTCTAGAACTGATACTATCAAGTTGTGGACCAGATATGCTAGCTCACGCTCAGGGAACAAAATTTGCACAAAAAGCCTGGCACGATTTAGCACGAGGAGCAGGCGATTCTGTAGAAGGAAAAGGTTAGCATTTTTCACCAAAATTCGTACCTCTTAAGTCTTGACTGATTACTAATTTATCAGAAATTAAATAATACATGAGGTAGGTCCCGTTGACATGAGATCCTACCCAAATGGTAAAGGTCTAATTAATGAATTTGGGAACCATTCTTTTTTTTATATAGAATTTAAAATAAAATAAAAAAAATGTATGGAGTATGGAGTATGGAGTGTAATACTTTCATCAAAAAATCTATTTTAGAGAAATGTTAATGGCCATAAAACAGAAAAATTAGTAATCAACGTATGATATGATAATTTATAAATATATAAACTCTCGAACTGACTAATTTTTTTTTTGAGAATATAGCCTTGTTGTGTGATCAAGATTGAACATCCTTCTTTTTCTAATTCATAGACAAATGTTTACCGCAGATCCATACACAAGGTACCTACCACTATACAACAAGTTGGAAAAAGATGAATCGATCTTCTGGGGTTTTGAAAGATATTTTTTGGATGCCTTTCCGGAAGCAATCTGTCATAGAATAACAGATGATGGCTTAACACTTCTCCATTCTTCCATTATTCATGGGAAATTAGTTTTTGGGGAAGGTCTAATACATTTTTTATCTGAGGAACAGTTAGAAATAAAGACAGATAAAGGACAACTTGCCATCTCACTAGCAGTGGAATATAACAACATGGAAATAGTTAAACTTATGGTTGACAAGAACAGTAAATTGCTACTGCTGGAAAATGAAAATGGCCATATCCCATTTTTTACCTCGGCAATCAACGGTGACCAAGAAATGATGCGATATCTTTACTCAAAGACACCAATCGAAAAGATATTTTCCGAAAATACACTTGGTGATAAAGATGGTGCTAATCTGATCACAGCTGCATTAAGGGTTGAATTATATGGTAAGATATACATTGCAATTTAATTAACTAAAGGTGTGTTTAACATATTTTTCCAATTTCCATAGAATTAGCTGATATCCATGGAATTGGGAACCAATTTTTTTAAAAAAAACACTTGGCTAAAAGTATGTTTTTAGCTCTATTTTATGGATATTCTTTAAAAAAAAAAACATAATCTAATTCTTTAGTTATTTCCCCCAAAACTGTCCATCCGTGGAAACTTGGCCAAAAGTATGTTCTAGGAAATCCATTTAGTTTTCAGTTTCTTCTTAAATTTTAAATATCTTTTGAATTATCACTTGTGTAAACGTCTACAGATGTTGCTTTGGATCTACTAAAGCGACTCCCAAGATTAGCTACTATTGAAGACAATAATGGAATGACTGTTTTCCATGTACTATCTGCAAAGCCTTCTGCCTTTCCAAGTGGGCATCAATTGGGATTCTTCGAAAAGCGCATATATGGGAGTGGTTAGTGATCTCCCTCTCATTTATAACTAAGTAACGCTAAGTGTGTCTTGCACATTGGTTTATGACTAATTATACAGTGACAATTGGTGTTCGCTGTGCAAGGAATAGGTATGTGATTACTTTCGTTTACGAACTGATCATCTTTCTTCCTTTTGTGTTAATGCAGCTGGAGTTAGTAGCAACGGACTGTTTGGGAACGCTCTCACAGCAATAGGTATGTGATCCTCCAATTACGCTTTGTGTTATGGAGCCAAAACCACGTTTCCCACCAACTAGAAACAATGGCGGATTACTCTCTAAAATTCGTAACGCATAATCATTAAAAAAATAAAATGGAGTTCTTTTACTTATGACAGGGATGTAATAAAGTCGATATGGCTAGTCATAGAGTATTGCAACAGCTTAAATATTGAAATATTTTGTAAAAGGGTCGTAACTTCTACACCTAATTAGGGTCTCGGTCGTAGAACATGCACCTGATGCAATGGGTTCGTACACTAACCAAAAACCGTTATAAAAGTGTTAGCTGACTTTTCTATTTCGTCAAACGCCCTGACCATTCATCGACTTCTATTGACTGCTTGAATCGATCATAAAAATCTCAATTTTTGACTCACCGAAAACAATCTGTATGTTGTTACAATCAATCACGATTCACGATTTCTTAGTAACGTCTATGTAAAATACAATCAAATGGAGCCAACTGGACCTGGATCTATGAAAAATATATCACTGTCGATTTTGAAAAAATCGACATCTCGACCATTAAAGTACTGGGGTGGTGGTGTGCTGATTCACCAAAGAATCTTGATTACACTATCTGATTTCTTTGGTGCTAAACTTCTATTACGTAACCTATTGGATACTTTATGATCTTAATTGAAGTTGAAATCATCCGTACCTCATTTATCACAATCAATAATTGAATGGAACCTTCACTTTGAAATCTGGATTTACCATTTGCTGCACCACCAACTAATGACATCATAAAACTCTTATCTTTAACACTAGTAATCCAATCGCCATCTTCTTCAAAGACTAATTAACACATATCCATATTGCCATACTAGTAAGTCGGTGTTACATAAATTTCTTGTCAAAACCTTGATCATCAGAAACTCTTGAAATCATACTCCGTGAACTTGTTGGGTGTAATTTACATCTAGGGAATTGAGGGATAGGTGTTACGGTGGTGGAAACTCGATCTCAGAAGCCATAAAATGAAAAACAAAAATAAACAACCCCAACTTACCGGAGAAACATTACATTTCTTCTTCCAAACTTATTTGAAAACAGTCAACCGAAATCAACGGATGGTCAGAGACTTTGGAAAATAAAAAATTGTCAGCTAACACCTTTATAACGGTCTTTAGTTAGTTAGTCAGTCTACTATCCTATTATAAGTGCATGTTCTACAACCCAGATTCTAATTTAGCGTAAAAGTTACGACTCTTATATATACAAAAAATCTCTTAAATAGGGATATTTCTATAAGCTAGTATATTTTTATTTTAAAATAGTATATCGTCTTGAACTCAATTTACAAAAAATCATTTTGAGCCAAAGTACATTTTTTTCCAATTTGAGAACTTTCGCTTTGGTACATGTAACAGTTCCTTACATGAATCAACTGAGCGATGAGAAAGTGAAACACGATCAAGCAGTTCAAATAGTGAACATTATTTGTCCTCAACTTTCCGGATTGGATAAACATGATCTCGATCGTATAGGGGCATATGATGCCATGTATTCCACGACTGTTCATGGGATTGTTGAGTTTTTCACGGTTCTTTCAAATTCCAATCCTAATCTGATACACTTCAAAGACGGAGCAGGAAATGGTTTATATCAACATTCTGTTATTTCTCGGCAAGTTAAAATCTTTGAGTTAATATCTCAAATGGGACAACAAAAGCAAGGTACCAAACTTTTCGATAATGATATGAACAACATCCTGCATTGTGCTGCATTCTGGCGACCATCATCTCTGAGTAATGTTTCGGGAGCAGCTCTCCAAATGCAAAGGGAGATACAATGGTTCCAGGTATAATCAATATTAGTTATATCAATTATTATGTACACTTGCACAGTAATAATTTATTTCTTAATTAAACTTACTTTATTGTACTCTTTGTGATGACCTTACGCCGCCAAATGAGAAGGAGGTGGAGAAAGTGGTAAATTTGAAATACAGAGAGATGAAGAACAAGAAAGGTACGAAACCTAAAGCTTTGTTCACACAACAACATAAAACCCTAGTCAAAGAAGGTGAAAAGTGGATAAAAGAAGCGTCACAGGCATGCATGGTTGTCTCAACTCTGATTGCAACGGTTATGTTTGCAGCCGCATTTACCGTGCCTGGAGGAAATGATCAAAATACGGGCATCCCAATGTTTTTGAGTTCAAGGGCCTTTCTTGTCTTTGTAGTGTCAGATGCTGTTTCACTATTTGCTTCCTGCACATCTGTCTTGATGTTTTTCACGCTACTAACAGCGCGATACGCAGAGCATGATTTCTTGATGTCTTTGCCCCGCAAACTGATACTTGGTCTTTTCTTCCTCTTCGTCTCAATAGCATTCATGATGGCAGCTTTTGCAGCAACCCTTGTTCTTGTTCTTCACGAAAAAGTTCCCTGGGTTTACGCTCCAGTCATTTGTTTAGCAATTATTCCAGTTGTCTTATTTGGTGCATTACAGTTTCCTCTGTTTTATGATATAGTGAGGTCCACCTTTGGCCGTGGAATTTTTCGCGAGAAACAGCCGTCTAGAAAAACGAGAATTCAGGAATTTTGCAAAAGAAAGCTCGAGGAATGTCGGTTTCTGCCTTACATATGTTGGCTTGTAGGACGCAAATTTTCTTGTATATTTTTCATATGTTGTGGCATTTATGGTGAGGAGTACATAGATGATCGGAGTTTTTGATTTCTAAAATATGAACTTCATCAGAAAATATGAAAGTTACCATAGCAGTATTCTGTATTCTTTTTAACTTTGGTGACCCTTTCATTTACAAGGTTCTTTTTTCTGCATGTTTGATCGTAATCAAGCATCCATAAAATGTTTGGCTTGACTTCTAATTGCTATACTTTTGATGATCTAGTTTAGTTAGGGAAGTAAGTTTGGAAACAGATCGTAAGTTTGGAGTTTTGAACATAATTATTCATATTCTGTCACTATAGTCAGCTTGAGAATTGTCAAAATGAGGAGAGCTTCAAAAGTTTTGGATGAAAACCTAGTAGCAGAACGAAGAAGTAAATGTGTTGAGGAAAGAACGAGAAGGAGACAAGAAACTGGAATAAATATTATTCTACTTCACATCCTGTTGTTTTTCAGAATAAAGAAATATTAAAATAAATAGAATAAATAAATTATGGAGGCATTTTTTGAGACTCTTCCTAGCTTTAAGTTTACTAGTAGAGTTTCACGTAGTTGCTGGAAATACTACGACCACACCCTAATGATAATCTATGAAGTACTCTTAGAAACCATGCATGATGAAATACTCAAGATCTTTTATTAAAATTTAGAACAAATACGAAATATGCGAATGGAAATCCTAACTTGGGAAGCAAATAACTTTCTCTCTCATAAATATATTATTTAAGCTCACCAAAAATATCTCTCTTCTACAAAGGCCTTTGGCTCCTTATATAGGAGTTTACATAGTGGATGACAGCTAATAAAGCCCCTAATTTCGGATCTGGCGCACGTCAACGTTGCTTGGACTTTATTATAGCCACATGGATTCTTCACTGCTGCACTATTCTTCACACTCCTGTTGTGACTTGGTGACGTCATCTGGTTCGTCATCTTGGACATATCATATGCTTTCAGGTTCGCTTGTTATTGATTATTCCGCATACCAAATGAGTGTACGGTATTTTTCACCCACATTTTGCCTCTTCTCATATCGCTCTTCTTGGAGAATGAGAGGCATGAGAAACTCTAGTCTGTTATTTTTCCGCACCGATTCATATTTTCGTTTTCTTTTCTACCGACATGCTTTCTTGATTTAGGTCCATTAGTGATAATCTGTCGTTATGTGACGCTGCTTCCACCATTTGTGGTATATCTGGTAGTGGGAAACTTTCCTTTGCACATGCCTTATTTAGGTTGCTGAAGTCGATGCAGATATGTATTCCTTTATTTTTCTTTGGAACTACCACCATGTTTGCTATCCATTCTGGGTACTTTGCTGGCCTTATTATTCCTGCGTCTAACATCTTTTGTAACTCTGATTCCATTTGAGGATGATATGTTGTTGTTATATTCCTTATCCTCTGCTTGAATGGTCGTGTGTTCTTGTTGATATCTAACCTCTGACATGCAACAGAAGAGTCCATTCTTCATGCGAAAATGTCTTTATATTCGCGCAAAAGGTTGATCGTCTTTTCTTCTTCTTCCTTGTCCATATTAGTTCCAATTTTCAACATCTTTGGTTCTTCTTTCGTTCCTCTTTCGTTCCAATATTTATGTCTTTTGTTGGCTCTGCTGCGGTGAAATTCTCTTTTGGTTCTCCTAATGGTGATGGTTCCTTTATTTTATGTATTGGTTCACCTTCCTTTTCAGGGATCTCGCTTGGTATTCCTTTTTCTGCATGTGCTCTTATCATGTTGTTGATGGTGGTTTTTAGACAAAGGGTAAAATTGTAAAGCCCCGAACAACCTAATGTCACCGGTGACACATTTATTAGAACATTTAATGCATGTAGTCAGTAATTAATTTGGGATATTTTTTTCAAATTAGGGTTACAACGATCAAAACCCTAATTCCCCTCCGTGCCAATGGCAAGTCATGCCAGCCATACCTAGCCCAAGCTAGCCGCGCCATGCCAAACGCACTTTGCCTTGGACCTAGCTATGCTAGTCACACCAATCACGCCAAAGCATGCCAACCATGCTAGCCGAACCTCTGTGCCAATGGCAAATCATGTCAGCCACACCTAGCCCAAGCTAGCCGCGCCATGCCAAACACACTCTGCTTTGGCCCTAGCTATGCTAGCCACACCAACCGCGCCAAATCATGCCAACCATGCTAGCCGCACCTTTGTGCCAATGGAAAATCATGCCAGCCACACCAAACGCGCCAAAGCATGCCAACCATGCTAGCCGAACTTTTGTGCCAATTGAAAATCATGCCAGCCACACCAAACGCGCCAAAGCATTCCAACCATGCTAGCCGCACCTTTGCGCCAATGGAAAATCATGCCAGCCACACCAAACGCGCTAAATCATGCTAGCCGCACCTCTGTGCCAATGGCAAATCATTCCAGCCACACCTGGCCCAAGCTAGCCGTGCCATGCCAAACTCACTCTGCCTTGGCCCTAGTTATGCCAGCCACACCAAACGCGCCAAAGCATTCCAACCATGCTAGCCGCACCTTTGTGACAATGGAAAATCATGCCAGCCACACCAAACGCGCCAAAGCATGCCAACCATGCTAGACCCATGTGACGGACCGGAAAATTACGCCTTCGGCGCGTCGCTCCGCAGGATGCAACTCTCCCGGTGCGCCACTGATGAAGCTACGATCCGGGCCTCATCCCAAGGCAAATGCACGCTCACTTGCCCTTGCGAGCATGCTCGTGGAGCATGATTCAGCTATTTAATATTCCACACCTTTCCAACTTACCCTTGTTCTGCAAAAGGGTTCAAGGCCATAAGGCCAATGCCAACGCACTTCACATGCATCTCTGGCTTCGCCTCATCATAGGAAATCCATCACTGAATTTCCTAGCTAGATGAGCAACAATCGTATTGCCATGTCTTGTCCAGGCTTAAGGCATAAGACGTGGACTTAGGCACAGGCCGAACCAAGCCCTTTCTATTTCCTAAGTTACTTCGCTTACCAACTCTCTTTATAACTTAATAGGAAGTATGAGCATCCACTTAATGGCATACAACTTAGCCTCATCAAGTCTGGCCACAATCATCTCTTGTGTCGAGCTACCGAGCTTAGATGATATGAGGGGCCAATGTGCTGGACCGGAAATGCTGCAACTCATTGCGGCTGCCTACGTATCCTTCCCTACTCTAAAGGAATCAAGCACAGACCGTAGTTCATCCTCGAAGGGAAAATAAACTTATTCCAACTCGTTTGCTAGGCCGTGGCCAAGAAATAATGGTAATGGCCTAGTCCGTATAGGCCATTCCGTCAAATACATCCAAGTGATGCATCATCGAGTCCGTGGAATGGCATAGTGATGCCTTAGAATCATATGCCCTCTCTCAAGGCTAAGCAACTATAAATGAGCCTTAGGCATCATTTATACCCTTCCGGCTAAGTTATGAAGCTTACTTGGTGCATAGTCCGCATATGCACCTTCAACCAACTACCCTTCCCTATATATGTTTATTTGACATTTTTAGAACTCTGATTGGGGGCGATAAAATCCTTCATCAACTCCCCGTTTTATTATTCATGGCCGTTGCCATGTATTTTCCTGAATAACCGGCCAAGGTGGCTATACATTCAGTTCTGGCTCACATGCCATTTCCTATGCTCGGCCAGGATGGATGAACATTTCCCGAGCCAAACCCGATGAAGGGCCGTGATGGCTATATTTCCGACTTTGGCCCATAGGCCACACCAATGTCCAGCTGTGATGGTTGTACATTCTTAAGGCCATCTACCCAATTGTCCTGAAGAACTCTTGGTGCGAGATTGGCTCTTGGCCATGTAACTTCCAACTAAGGTCATATTGGACTTAGCCAATATGCATACACGATGTGCCTTACCTGGCACCCAATATTGACCCTTGGTCAATTGCCCAACGCAATGCGCCATTTTGGCGTGATATTGGCCTTAAGCCAATCTACCTCTTACCAACCAACGGAAGCTTTGGATGAAGCTTCATATCAGTCCATGGCGCATCTTTAAGCATGCGCCATGCTAAAAATACGGGGTGTTACAACACACTTCTGTGCCAATGGAAAATCATGTCAGCCACACCTGGCCCAATCTATTCGCGTCATGCCAAACGCACTCTGCCTTGGCCCTACCTATGCCAGCCACACCAAACTCGCCAAAGCATGCCAAAAATGCTAGCCGCACCTCTGTGCCAATGGAAAATAATTCCAGCCACACCTAGCCCAAGCTATCCACGCCATGCCAAACATACTTTACCTTGGCTCTAGCTATGCTAGTCACACCACGCCAAGCCAAACACCCTTACCATGGCCCTAACCGTAAAACCTAGGCCAAATTGGCCACGCATGCCATTGGCACATGCCAACACGCTCACTGACAGCTTTTCATACCAAGTCGTGGCCCTAATGGCCGAGCGTGCCATTGGCACATGCCAACACGCTCACTGGCAGCTTTTCTTACCAAGTCGTGGCCCTAATGGCTGAGCGTGCCATTGGCACATGCCAACACGCTCAATGGTAGATTTCATTACCTAGCCGTGGCCCTAATGTCCGAACGTGCCATTGGTACATGTCAACGCGCTCACTGACAGCTTTTCTTACCAAGCCATGGCCCTAATGGCCGAGCGTTCCATTGGCACATGCCAACGCGCTCACTGGTAGCTTTTATAACCTAACCATGGCCCTAATGGCCGTGCGTGCAATTGGAAAATGCCAAACACGCACACGGGTAGCCTAACTTGCAATCCGTGCAACATATTCCAACTTGGCCGTACGTGCCATTGGCACATGCCAAAACCCTCGTTGGTGCCTAATTTGCAAGTCGTGCAACCTACCACCAAGGCATTCCACACATGCCATTGGTACATGCCACATGCGCCTCTGTAAGCTTTGGCATTGACACTTGCACTCAACGTGCGACCTACCACCAAGGCATTCCGCACATGCCATTGGCATATGACACACGCGCAACTGGCATCTTTGGCATGGCCACTTGCACTCAAGGTGCAACCAACCTGTTTATGGGAGAAAATCGCCTCTGCCGAATTTGGTAAATTCGATGATGGAGAGACTGGTTTAAACCCTTAAACAAATGTACTGCACGTGAGCACTTTTAATTTGAGATATCAATCTGTACAACTCTGGTCTAAACCAAGAAGATGGTCGTTCCAGATTTTCTTCGGTCACAAAGTGGAGGAGAAGGGTTGATTTGGGGAGGATAGCGAAGAAGGGTGATGAGACCAGAGAGTTCTGGCTAGGTAGTATCTCGACTTGTATCAGAAGCGTAGAAGCTTGCGGAAGCTTGCTAGTGATGGAAGCTTTTGAGAGAGCTTGCAAAGTTGTTGTCTAATAGTATTGTATTTTGCCTGACCAAGACTTGTGTCCTTTGAAAGAATATGTGAGACCTATTTATACAAGTGAGATTGAACGTACCCTGACCTCATTAAGGAATTAAGTAAATGTGCCAATTAATCAGAGGAGGTGGAAACCGTTTGTGGCTTTATGGTGAAAACATTTTTTACCATAACTATCCTTATTAATTGACCGTATTCATTCCTTGCACGCCATTCTTTACTGCGAGCGTAGTGTATGCCGTACGCTGTGACCGCCAAACCAAAACCCCAAGAAAGCATCCACCAGTTTGTGTTGATGTCTCGATAGTGGGCACAAGTAGCAATGCCAAAGTTGCTAGTGAAGCATTGCGGCATGTGCCAATGGCATGCACGGACACCTAGGCCAAGTTGCGGGTTCTACAAATGGGTAGCGGCTTGGAATAGAAAGTGGCTAGTGGTAACCTGATGGCAATGCCAAAGTCGCTTGGTGGAGCATTTGGCATGTGCGGAATTCCTTGGCCGCAAGTTACACTTTGAGTGTGAGTGGCAATGCAAAAGTCGCTAGTGGAGCATGTGTGGCATGTGCCAATGTCATGTGCGGAATGCCTTGGAAATTGGCTAGCAGGTTGGGGATGAAAGTGTCTAGTGTTAACGTGTTGGCATGTGCCAATGGCACGCATGGCCACCTTGGCCAAGTCGTGGGCACTACAATTGGGTAGCGTCTTGGAATAGAAAGTGGCTAGTGGTAACGTGTTGGCATGTGCCAATGGCACGCACGTCCACCTAGGACAAGTTGCGGGCGCTACAACTGGGTAGCGGCTTAGAATAGAAAGTGGCTAGGGGTAACGTGTTGGCATGTGCCAATGGCATGCACGGACACCTAAGCCAAGTTTCGGGCGCTACAACTGGGTAGCGGCTTTGAATAGAAAGTGGCTAGTGGTAATGTGTTAGCATGTGCCAATGGCACGCACGACCACCTAGGCCAAGTTGAGGGCGCTACAACCGGGTAGCGGCTTAGAATAGAAACTGGCTGGTGGTAACGTGTCGGCATGTGCCAATGGCACGCACAGCCACCTAGGCCAAGTTGCGGGTTCTACAAATTGGTAGCGGCTTGGAATAGAAAGTGGATAGTGGTAACGTGATGGCATGTGACAATGGCACGCACGGACACCTAGGCCAAGTTTAGGGTACTACAACTGGGTAGCGGCTTAGAATAGAAAGTGGCTAGTGGTAACGTGTTGGCATGTGCCAATGGCATGCACGACCACCTAGGTCAAGTTGCGGGCACTACAACTGGGTAGCGGCTTGGAATAGAAAGTGGCTAGTGGTAACGTGTTGGCATGTGCCAATGGCACGCACGGCCACCTAGGCCAACTTGCGGGCACTACAACTGGTAGCGTCTTGGAACAAAAAGTGGCTAGTGGTAACGTGTTGGCATGTGTCAATGGCTCGCACGGCCACCTAGGCCAAGTTGCGGGCGCTACAACTGGGTAGCGGCTTAGAATATAAAGTGGCTAGTGGTAACATGTTGGCATGTTATAATGGCACGCACGACCACCTAGGCCAAGTTGCGGGCGCTACAACCGTGTAGCGGCTTGGTTTTGGAATAGTTGCCATGGTGCGCAGTATGCGGATTGGTTGTGGAATTAGGGTTTTGTGTCGAAAACCCTAATCCGATATTTGGAAAAAATACCCCTATTAATTATTTACACATCTGAATTAAATGTTCTCAGTTAATGTGTTGCGGGTAACACTAGGTCATGGGGTTTTACGATCTTACCCCTTGTCTAAAATCCACCATCGACACTACCACAAAGGCATTCCGCACATGCCACACGGGCCACTAGCATCTCTAGCATTGCTACTTGCACTCAAGGTGCAACCAACACTCGAGACATCAACACAAACTGGGGGATGCTTCCAGGGTCTTGGTTTGGCGGTCACAGCATGCAGCGTACACTACGCTCACTTTAAGAAAGCGTGAATAGGAATAAAGCGGTCAAATAAATGAGGAAACAATGGTGAAAACGTTTTCACCCATAAACACCATGCGGTTACCACCTCCTCCCATTATTTCACCCTTTACTCTCTTCCTTCATGAGGCCAGGGTACGTTTCAATCTCGACTTTTATAAATAGGTCTTACCTATTTCCACCAGACAACAAGTCTCGGTAGGAGAAAAACACAACACTATCAGAAATGGTAACTTTGCAAGCTCTCCAAAAATCTTTCATCTATTGCAAGCTTCCGAAGCTTTCACTTTATGATACAAGTCGAGACACTACTCTTCCAGAATTATTCTGGTCTCAACACCTTTCTTCGCTTCCCTTCCCAAATCAACCCTTCTCCTCCACATTGTGACCGAAGCAAGTCTAGAACGGCCATTTCTTGGTTTAGGCCGGACTTGTACAGATTGATCTCTCGAATCTAGAAAGTGCTCACATGCAGCACATTTGTTTAGGGTTTAAACCAGTTTCTCATTCACCTACCGAATTTACCAAAATCGGCAGAAACGATTTTTACCCATAAACAATTGGCGACCATAGCGGGAGGATTGATCTTTCGGTTACATATCATCTTTCTATTTCATACTTCGATCTGGGCATTAGGATGGTAGAAGCAAGCAATCTATTTGGGGATCTACAACTCGACTACCAGACAACCTGGTTACCAGTCGTGAAACTACATGAAACGGCTGGGGACTTCTCAAGAACCGAAAGACAACCTGGTTACCAGTCGTGAAGCATACACGATAAAAATGGGGAGTCGCTGAAGATGCTACCAGAAATTGGGGACTTGCTGGCAATCCTACCAGCAAAGCTGCCTTTTACATGGAAGGAGTGTTTTCGCAACAAAAACCTATAAAGTGAGTAAGTTTAGACCAGACAAGATATACGATCTGTTTTTGGGTTCTTAATAAAACTGTCATACTATTGCGTCTTGTGCCGATTGCTAGCACACACTTTCATAAAAGCAATATTCCTTTCACAAAGCATAATCAGAGTTATATTATCAAAACCATTCATCCCAGAAATAATCTAATATCCTCAAAAGCTACCAGTTGTCTATCAAAACCGGTCAAACTTTAAACCAGACATCCAGTATGTCTTTCAAAAAAAAAGGGGGGAACCTAAATGAAAGTTTAACGGAGAAACATTCAAGGGAAATTATCCAACAAAGGTCTGCTCTTCTTGGAGAAAGTCAACTTTGCATCTTAAAGAGCCGCTCTCTTCATAGTCAACATCTTGGAAATCTTTACGAGTTCTACCTCCTGTCGTGCAATCTCCTATGCACAAAGGCTTTCGACTGATGCATCTTTCAACTTATGGATTTCAGCAAGGCCTTCGACAAACCACCAATTGTTGAATTCCTTTTCTACACACACGTCGCGATGGTGCTCCCAGTCGGCAATGACGTCTTCAGAAATGGTGTGGCTAGTCACCTCACGCATGTCCTCGATGGAAGATAAAGCCTCTTCCACATGCTTAACCAGCGCAAATCGACTAGTGATCTTCTTGGTTGTGGCCATATGTCCATACTTATTCCAGATTCTGGTGTACAACGCCTCATACTTAGCCAGCATGCTGAAACCGCCAACTAGCACATGACCTTGGTAAGGAACCAAGTACGGGGGATCGAAAATTGCACCTGCAACTGGACCCAAGACTTGCAAAGGGTCTTTTTCCATGTCTACGACAGAAACCATCAGGGAATCATCCATTGTTTGAACCACATATGTGCCCAGCGATTGGCCAACTTCCATCTCCAAGTCACCGTCAGTGGTCGCTTTCACCAAAGGCAAGTTTACGTGTGGATCCGCCCCAGAATCGTCTTCCTAACCATATTCCTCCTGCAAACTTGAGTTAGACATTTTTCAAAAAAGAGGAGGAAGAAAGAAAAAGAAGCGCGAAACTCACCGAACCACTTCCCAAAAAAGAACCAGTGCTGCTGTCAGAAGAATCACTCTCACTTGTCGAAGTTTCTTCTTTCTCTGGCTCGTCACAGTTATGAGAAAGCTCGGTGCTGCCGGAATTCTTCGAAGGAATTGCCGTCTCCTGGCAACGTGCAAGAGCAGCAAAAGCATTAACACTACCGAAGCCCTGATAGAAATAATACACATGTTTTCAGCAGAAATTCACATGTTTTGAGACAAACCAACAAGGAGGCGACACATACCTGGTTATTGGAAGAACTTAAAGACACGATAGATGCAGGAGGATCTTTTGAAACTGTCCGGAACCCGCCAACACGATTCTTCGTTCTCTATTCCTTTGCCTGGGGACTTTCCGAGTTACCAGGCAATTTTCGCTTGAGATCTCTCAACATTGGATACTTCTTCAAAACTGCTGGGGAAGGTTTACAACGGACATTCTCCACCACGTTATTCACAAAATCGTGAATTGCAAGACGCTCACGGTAGCAGAACTCATTATAACCAAAAGTCGTCGAAATTACTCTTCCCATTTGAAAGAAGGGAAGGCGGATACCCAGCCCAAGGGCACTGTCATTGAGGGAGGAACGCAATGAATCCTTAAGAACCACCAGCTGGTAAGCAAGAGGAAACCATTGATCGAAACCCATGTGACGAGCAGCACGGTCAATATTGTAAGCAGCTATTTGGAAAGACCCCATAAAGAAAGACGACATATAACCGGGCATGCAGCTTTGAATAAACAAGTTTTCACCAACACTCAAGCTGATGTTAGAAGACAAAGTCATGTTCGGAGCAGAAGCAAAGGTGTCAATTTGAGTCACAGACCTATGGACCGGCTCCCATGGGCGAAAACTGATTTCATGCGACTTATTGAGAAGACTAACCAAACTCATACCAACTCTTGGACGCTTGTTCACCCATCGAAGAATTCGGGAGCCGCCCCAACTCACGGGAATCGAAGGCAACGGTTTCGGAGCGTACTTCTCGAAGTGCTCCCATAACCAGGCTTGCAGAAAATAAACGTGCACCTATGAATCCACTTTCATGAAACCATTCGAAACCCGCATGTTCGCAACTAGGTGAACCAGATGCACATACATGGAACCAAGGAATAGCTTGCCAATGGGAAGAACTTCACCTTTTGCTAACTTCACAGCAATCACTAGCAACTCTGGTATTATTTCCTTCTTGCCAGAACCGTCATCAAAAATGTTTCTAGACAACTAGAGAGCCAAAAATGATGCAACGTGAAGATCACTGCTTTTCTGTTTAGGTTCCAGCTCGTATAGAAACCATTGAGATATTCACCAGCTGTAAAAGAACATTTCATCATCTTTCCGGACAGAATCCTTCGACTTCGCAATGGAGTCTTTTCGGGCAAAATCTCCCAACTTAGCGGCAAGGTCGTCCCGCACCTTCTCCTCACCTTCATACAATTGGATGTTAAGATTCCCGGTTACCGTGAGATTCAGCAAGAGAGCCACGCTCTCCAAGGAGAAAGTTATTTCACCCCATCTGCATATGATCGTATGAGTGTCCGAACACCATCTAGAGATGAAAGAAACCAAACCCAGGATATCCTTCCTAATCTGTAGACTCACTGAAGCTCTGACAGCATCAATAATTTGCGCTCGAGTCAAGTTGGTATTTATGTGCTCCTTACTCACCATGAACTCAACCCATCTATCAAAAGAATGCAATGGGCTTTGACACATCCTGAAATAAATGTTGGAAGAAGAATATACCCCTTTATGAAGACAGAACTGTATGGTGTTCTCTGGGCGAACCGAACGTGTGTTTTTTTAATCTTCACCATCGGTTAACAAAATTGGCACGAAATCTGGATGATTCTTCCGAGCAGGGGCGAAGGGTTTGGCAAAGAATTCATAATCCGTGTTTGGTTTGGAATTATCAACATCCTTAGATGAAGCGAAACTTTGTTCAGGTAACATCTTGTCGGATTTCTTCATAACAATTTGGTAACAAGATATCTGCACAAAACCAAACGGAGAAATACGAAATTATCTCCCTTACACATAACCGCACCCAACAAAAGGAAAGCCTGGAGAAAAAAAACGTATTCTCTACGGGTTCAAAACTGCACGCGCAATATTTTCTTCAGGTCCGAAATTCATATATGCAATATTTCCTATGGGTTCGAAATCATATGAAGCACATATAAAATATTCTTCTTCGGGATTCATATAAAATATTCTTCTTCGGGTTCAAAATTATATATGCAATATTTTCTACGGGCTCGAATGCGTCTATAGTATCCTTCTACGGGTTCAAATCATATATGCAGTATTTTCCTTGGATGCATATATACAATATTTTCTACAAGAAGCACGCCAAAAAATCATATGCGCAATATCATTGCAAGGATTATAAAATAAAAACTCCTACTGTTAGGGTTTGCACCTACACGAAAAGGGAAACAAGAGAAGTATTGGAAGACATACCTGGAAGCCGGTTTTTCTTTGTGACTCTACCGCTAGCTAGCGTGAAACGATGAAAGAACAAAGTGCAAGATGAGAGAAAGGGATTTTATATATGGGCATGAAGATTCCAAAATAGGGAAGGATCTCCCTTTACCAAAAATCATGCGTATAAGGAACGGACCCACAAGGGCGCCCAACTTCCCAATGTCTCCCAAGTTGCACCGGTCCCACCAGTTGAGCCATCTCCCCAGTACCGCCTAAGCCACACCGGTCCCACCAATTGCGCCAGCTTCCCAATAACCTCCCTAGTCGCGCCAGCTAGCATGCTCAGCTTCCCCGCCTTGCGCCGGTCCCACCAGCTAGCACGCTCAGTTTCCCAACCCGCGTCAACTTATCAATGCCACCCAACTTCCTATCTCTCAATGATGCTGACTTCCCAATTGTGCCAGCCTACCGATTTGTGCATAACTGCTAGAGGCAAGGATTCCAAATCCTATCTATAAAAAAGGTCAGACAAGCCTCCCCAATTCTCTTTACGATTCACTGCTGATAGTTTGTCACCATCTTATGCTTACCTCGCAACAAAGCTCATGTTCCGAGCTAAGCAGGGGACTTAATGTTGATGGTGGTTTTTAGAAAAAAGGTAAAATTATAAAACCCCGAATAACCTAATCTCACCGGTGACACATTTATTAGAACATTTAATGCATGTAGTTAGTAATTAATGGGGGGTATTTTTTTTTCAAATTAGGTTACAACGAGCAAAACCCTAATTTCCCTCCGTGCCAATGGAAAGTCATGCCAGCCCAAGCTAGACGCGCCATGCCAAACGCACTATGCATTGGCCCTAGCTATGCTAGTCACACCAACCGCACCAAAGCATGACAACCATGCTAGCCGCACCTTTGTGCCAATGGAAAATCATGCCAGCCACACCAAATGCGCCAAAGCATGCTAGACGCACCTTTGTGCCAATAGCAAATCATGCCAGCCACACTAAACGCGCCAAAGCATGCCAACCATGCTAGCCGTGCCAGTGAAAAATCATGCCATCCACACCAAATGCGCCAAAGCATGCCAACCATGCTAGAGGCACCTTTGTGCCAATGGAAAATCATGTCAGCCTCACCAAACGCGCCAAAGCATGCCAACCATGCTATCCGCACCTCTGTGCCAATGGAAAATCATGTCAGCCACACCTATCCCAAGATAGCCGCGCTATGCAAAACACACTCTTCCTTGGCCCTAGCTATGCCAGATACACCAAACGCGCCAAAGCATGCCAACCATACTAGCCGCACCTCTGTGCCAATGGAAAATCATGCCAGCCACACCTGGCCCAAGCTAGCCGATCCATGCCAAATACACTCTTCCTTGGCCCTAGCTATGCCAGCCACACCAAACGCGCCAAAGCATTCCAACCATGCTAGTCGCACCTCTGTGCCAATGGCAAATCATGCCAGCCACACCTAGCCCAAGCTAGCCGTGCCATGCCAAACACACTTTGCCTTGGCCCTAGTTATGCTAGTCACACCACGCCAAGCCAAACACCCTTACCTTGGCCCTAACCGTGCAACCTAGGCCAAATTGGCCACGCATGCCATTGGCACATGCCAACACGCTCACTGGAAGCTTTTCTTACCAAGTCGTGTCCCTAATGGACGAGCGTGACATTGGCACATGCCAACACGCTCACTGGAAGCTTTTCTTACCAAGCCGTGGCCCTAATGGCCGAGCGTGCCATTGGCAAATGCCAACACGCTCACTGGCAGCTTTTTTTACAAAGTCGTGGCCCTAATGGCTGAGCATTCCATTGGCACATGCCAACACGCTCATTGGTAGCTTTCATTACCTAGTCGTGGCCCTAATGGCCGAGCGTGACATTAGTACATGCCAACGCGTTCACTGAAAGCTATTCTTACCAAGTGATGGCCCTAATAGCCGAGCGTGCCTTTGGCACATGCCAATGCGCTCACTGGTAGCTTTCATTACCTAGTCGTGGCCCTAATGGCCATGCTTTCCATTGGAACATTCCAAATACGCACGCTGGTAGCCTTACTTTCAAGACGTGCAACCTAAGCCAACTTGGCCGTACGTGCAATTGGAAAATGCCAAAACCCTCGTTGGTAACCTAATTTGCAAGTCGTGCAACCTACCACCAAGGCATTCCTCACATGTCATTGGTACACGCCACACGCGCATCTGCCAGCTTTGGCATTGCCACTTGCACTCAACGTGCAACCTACCACCAAGGCATTCAGCATATGCCATTGACACATGCCACACGCGCCACTGGCAGCTTTGTCATGGACACTTGCACTCAACGTGCAACCTACCACCAAGGCATTTCGCACATGCCATTGGCACATGCCACACGCGCCACTAGCAGCTCTGGCATTTCCACTTGCACTTAAGGTGCAACCTGTAACAAAGGCATTCCACACATGCCACATGCGCTACTTGCATCCTGGCATTGCCACTTGCACTCAAGGTGTAACGAAGACTCGAGACATCAACACAAACTGGGGGATGCTTTCTAGGGTCTTAGTTTGGAGGTCACAACATGCAGCGTACACTACGCTAACTTTAAGAAAGCGTGAATATGAATAAAGCAATCAAATAAATGAGGAAATAATGGTGAAAATATTTTCACCCATAAATACCATGCGGTTACCACCTCCTCCCATTATTTTACCCTTTACTCTCTTCCTTCATGAGGCCAGGGTACATTTCAATCTCGACTTGTATAAATAGGTCTTACCTATTTCAATCTCTTTCAAGCTTTCGAAGCTTTCACTTTCTGATACAAGTTGAGACACTACTCTTTCAGAATTATTCTGGTCTCAATACCTTTCTTCGCTTCCCTCCCCATATCAACCCTTCTCCTCCACTTTGTGACCGAAGAAAGTCTAGAATGGCCATTTCTTGGTTTAGGCCGGACTTGTACAGATTGATCTCTCGAATCTAGAAAGTGCTCACGTTCAACATATTTTTTTAGGGTTTAAACCAGTTTCTCACTCACCTACCGAATTTACCAAAATCGGCAGAAACGATTTTTACCCATAAACACATGTATACTCTTCATATGTTTTTAGTTCTTTTGCCTTCCTCCATCTATCCTTTCGCTTGTTTGCGCGCTCTTCATAATTCTTCACATCTTAGTAGCCCGTTTGATTTCTCCTATTCCACTAGGTATTGGAAAATGTATGCACTGATGGAGACTTGAGGCCACACCTTTATCGCATGCACCCATGGTCGTCCCAATATCATGTTGTATAGTGACTCCACATCCACCACGCACAATGTTACCTACATTTCTATTTCTCCTAAAAGTATTCGCATGGTTATCTCACCTTTTGGTTTTGTTATTATCTTATTAAAACCGTGTATGTTATATGTTAAGCGTGATAGGTTCGCATCCTTACATCCCATACTCCTGAATGCGCGATAGAATGGAATGTCTACCGAGCTGCCAGTGTCTATCAATGTTTTGTCCACCGCCCATCGTTTTGCTGTTTTCGCGCTTTCACTTTTTTATTTTCTTTATGAAGTTATTGTAACCACTATTGTATCTGTTCGCCTCAAATTTTCTTCTGGTATATCATCTGCTGCGAATGTTATCTTCTGTTTTTTCTATTCCTTCAAGGGAACTATTTTTTCCATTGTATTGATCTTCGTTCCTTCATAATCGCGTTTATGTATTTTACATGTGATTCCAGCATGTAAATCAGGATCATTCACAATCGTTTTTGTTATTGAATTACACGGTATACGCCTGCTCTCTTCTTTTTCTCTGATTTGCTCATGTTTTTTTTTTATACTTTAAGACATGTTTGGTTTCTGCAGGTATTCTCCTTTTGCACTTGTTGGATCTGTGCATGGAATTGCTGAAATTGGTTACATCTTTCGTCCATCTGTGAAGAATCAATAATTTCGCCTTTTTTTCTTCCTGCGGTTCTTCTACTTCTCCTAGTTTCTATCATTTGTTCTGCTGTAGATGCTTGCCTCACCATTAGTTCCTGAAATAATATCTTCTCTTGACAAAGGAAAAAGTATTTTTCAAAGATCCAAAAATTATATTGATGAAATGTTTTCTTCACCAATAGGGTATATCATCCAAGTTGTTTTCTAGCGCCAAAATGTAGTTGCAGGAAACCCTAGTGATAATCTATGAAAGACTCTAAGAAACCATGCATGATGAAATACTCAAGATCTTTTATTAAAATTTAGAACAAATACATAACATATGAATGGAAACCCTAACTTAGGAAGCAAATAACTTTCTCTCTCCTAAATATCTTATCTAAGCTCACAAAAAAGATCTCTCTCTTCTACAAAGGCCTTTGGCTCCTTATATAGGAGTTTACATAGTGAATGACAGCTTTATAAAGCCCCTAATTTCGGATCTGGCGTGTGTCAACGTCGCTTGGACTTTATTATAGCCGCACGGATTCTTCACTGCCGCACGATTCTTCACACTTCTCTTGTGACTTGGTGACATCATCTGCTTCGTCATCTTGGGCATATCATATGCGTTCAAGTTCGCTTGCTATATAAATGATTATTTCGCATACCAAATGAGTGTGCGGTATTTTGCACCCACATTTCATGCATTACCCATGAAATGTAATTTTTTATTCAACCATGTATCACTTTTTAAATCTCTCAAGCGATAGTCGGATTTTTAGGAAAATTATAGTTTGGTGGTCCCAGGTCCATAATTATTTTGAAAATATCAAATGGACCAAAATACCCTTGCGTGTTGCTTTCTGTAGTTGTTCTATTCCTATAATTATTTGAGTTCATCCTAGCCTCTTTGATGAACTTTGTACTTCTAATTATTTTCTTGTAGGATTTCATTCTGTTTGATGAGCTATCAGGTGTTTGGTAATGCTTTTGGTAAATACTATACATAAAATAGAAGAAAAAATTTCACATAAAGAAATGAATTATGATATCATTAAATCTGCACCAGAAGTTATTCTTAAAAATGAACAGTAAAAGAAAAATCTTACTCCCTCCGTCCTATTTTACTTGAAGGTTTAGGGTTTTTTTCTAGTACCAAAATAGATGAAGGTTTAGATAATTTTCACACTTTCTTCCTAATTTGACCCTGCATTATTATTAGATTTCCATAATTTTCGCACTTTCTTCCTAATTTTCAAACTTTCTTCCTAATCAACCACTAGAAATAAGGAACACAAAACTATGAGATTTAAATATTGTAACAATTATTATTAAGGGATATATGTGGAAAAAATTAATCTCTTTCCATTTTTCTTAATCTACGTGAAAACACATATACCTTCAAGTAAATCAGGACGGAGGGGGTATCTTATTAATTATGAATAAAAAATAGAGTCATTATTTTGAATGAATACATTATCAAAACTATATAAAATATGAAAACATGGTTAATCCTTTCAAATAAACACCTATTCAAGTTTCATTATTATGAATTAACAAAACACATTTCATTCATTAAAACGAATATAAAACAAAACTTCTTTATCATGAACAAAAATTAGTTTACATTCTTTAAAATAAACAACTAATCAAAGTTCATTATATTATGAGCAAAGATACAAAGGTTATTCTTTCAAATGAACACACAATAAAAGCAAACTAATTCAAAACTAAAACAGAGGTCATTCTTTAAAATGAACATATAACAAACTTTCATTTTTACGAAACTAAAACAAAGTTCATTCTTTCCGGGGATGCTACGATGTGGTCGGGTCACATACTCATAGTATGTGGCCCCTTCTCTTTTTCTGACACGTATTATAAAGTAAAAAATGAAGTCCAAAACAATTTAATTACACAGTCATTTTATTTTATTTTATGTTTTTGTTAACTTCCTACTTTTTCTCAGAAAGTGTATTTTCTGCGGGGATTCGGAGGGGGCGGGTTTTTAGTTTATATACGTGTCAAAAAAAAGATAAAGTGGCGCGCCCGACCACATCGTAGCTGGGGCTCATTCTATCAGATGAATACCTAATCAAAAACAAGTTAATTCAAACCTAAAACAAATTTCATTCTTCAAAATGAACATGAAACAAAAGCTTCATTATTATTAAAAAAAAAAAAAAGGTTCATTCTTTCAAATGAACACCTAATCAAAACACCCAGTTCTGACAAAAAAATTTGAAGAACAAAAAGATGATTTACAAAGATTAATGAAACTCACCAGAAAATCATATCAATCTCTATATATCAAATATTCGAAATCTTCAAACCTTCAAAACAATCTTAAAAATATCTTCTTAATCTTCATAATATTCTTCTATGTAAACAAATCGTTATCAATCTTCATCTTCTTTAACAGCAGCAGAGAAAGTTAAAATCAATCTTCGTTAAAATCTATAATCAAATCAATATATATATATATATATATATATGAATTTATCTTCATAATTTCTATAAATCAATCTTCGATATCTCTGTAAATTAATCTTCGAATCCCTGTACACAATTACAACAACAAATAAAAAAAACGAGAGAGAAAGTATATCTGAAAAATGATTTCTTTTCTCTATTAAAATCATAAATCTACGGACGTAAAAGGATTTTATAGGAATTGAATTTGGTGTGTATGGTCCACCCTAAGACCAAACAGTAATTTTTGGATCGAACAACAACAAAAATAACAAAAAAGGATCAAACAGAGAGTTGACTATGTCAACAAGACCAAATTAACTCAATTATATTATTTCTAGGACTATATATAGTTTTTACTTTTATTTATCTAGCTTCAGCACGTACCAACATTTTATCTTCTCATTATCTTCAAATGAGAACCAAAATGAAATAAATATTTTTTTATAACGTCATCAAATGGATTTGTTTCGCAACAATTTGCTAGTATTTAGTTGTTATACCACTGGTCATCTATCAAGATTGCTATTGATGTGTGGATTTCCTTGAAAATTGTTGAAACTATGGTCATCATCGAAAATTTGATGTAAAGTTTCTGTTTCTATTTTTTTTGCTCGGTAAAAAAGAATTAGATTAAACAAAAATAGTGACAAAACACCTAGGTGACCAACTTAAAGGTACAAAAAAACCAACCATATTAGTTTTAATAAATTAAATCAGTTTCATTAAATAGTGGCACAAAAACCCCAACTCAAACAATAATTAGCAAATTTAGTTTTTTCCTTAAATATAATTTCCAAAACTGACCTTTTATATAAAAATTTCTAATTCAAAGAAATTGTGGCTGAAGAAATACCTAACAGAAATTAGATTCAGAGAAAACGAAAATGAGATTTATGTTCTTCGTTTAGGTTTACATCTTCTTTTTCTTCGTAGTTTACAGATTCAGAAAACAAAGAAGCTACAGATTTTAGGTTTACATCTTCATGTTGGTTTACATCTTCCTCCAGAATTCGATTCAATTCATAGAATTTTTTTTAAAGGTTAGTACTGATTCAATCGGTTACGACAAGCTACAGATTCAGAGATCTGGTGTTTAATCGAAGAAGATTATAGAAATGGTATCAATTTAGTCTTCAGATTAAGCTGTGTGTTATATTCCGATTCTTCATCAACGAATTAATCAACTTCGTATTGATCATCTTCGTCTTCGTCTTCAGTTTAAGCTCTGTCTATCATTCGGATTATTCATTAGACAATCAATCAAGTTTTCAGGTATTCAATTTACTTTTTTCTGTTGATTTTTATTTTCTAGTGAATAAACATGATCGATGATGTTCTTATGAATAAATGACTAAACTAAATTGATGATGTTTATATGATTTCTTATGTTTTTGTTGATGTTCTTACGAATGATTCTACCTATTTGGAATGAACCTTTTTGTGATTTGTTTTTGAAATTCATACTGTTGTTATTATTGTTGATATTCACATCTGGTGAAACTGTTTTTGGTTTCATTATTTTGTTCTGTAGATTATGGATTCTGTTCTCGCAGTTGTATGTCACAAAGAAGATTGTTTAAATTTTCGTATTGTCCTCCAAGAGTCTTTTGATAATTTGAAGACTAGTATTTGCTCAAGTTGGTGTGAATTCTCTCCTCCTTCTATGGAAACTTTGCACATGGTTGATGATCAGAAAAAGGCCATTCATTCTGATTTTGATCTTCCAGCATTAGCTCTATTTATCTGTATAATAAAGAAGGAAATATTGAGTGTTCTGTTTTAATAAGTTCAGGAATTATAGCTTTTGATGACTAGCCATGGAGATCTGGAATTATACCTTTTGAGAAGCCACGAATTGATTATGATGTTCCTGATAAAATTAAGGAACCATTGTAGTCTGCTCACTAGTTACATATTTTTCAAGGAGTTGAACGGTTGTTTCCGGGAGGTGTTCAACAAGTTCATTGTGATATACAAAAGTATCACGCAACAACCGGTTATTATTTCATGATATACGTGAATTAGAAGTTGAGGATTGGTGCATGTTGTGCTAATAAGAAAGAGAAGAAATGTAACTGGAATTTATATGCTGTGTCTGTTGATGGTGTTGTAGGAAGTCCTTTTATTATAAAGGAACTAAATAATCAGCATACTTGTATTGGTGTATTTGTTAACATACCACAGATATCGAAGAAACTAGTTAGTAGCTTGATAATTGATAAAATTAAACAAGATCTTAATAAGAAAACTAAGCTTATTATGGAACAGTTTACGAGAGAATACGGCTTTGACATTAGTCTTTATTATGCGTACTCAGGGAAGAAGCATGCACTGAATTCTACATGGGGATAGAACGAGAAATATTTTATGTTATTGAACTGGTATAAAAACAAGTTGATTGAAACCAATCCTGGTTCTCACGTGGTTTTGGAAGTTGAAGAAGGGACTCAAAAATTTCAGAGGATGTTTATCTGTTTTGAAGCTTGTAGTCGAGGATTCAACTTCTATCGTCATGTATTATTCGTTGATGCGTCCCACTTGAAAAGCAAGTACCTTGGTCATATGATGACAGCTACAGGTCATATCCGGAAATGGCGGTAAGGTTTTCATAATATTTTTTTTATGTTGGTTTCATCATTTTTTTATGTTGGTTTCATTGTTTTCTATTTTTGGTTTTCATCGCATCTTATGCTTGTTTTATGATTTTTGTTCATGTTACAGAAATCTACCCTCTTGATTATGATGTGGTTTCATTGGAGAATGAAGCGAACTGGAAATGGTTTTTGGAAAATTTGAAGGAAGTCCTTTGTCCTTTGTGACCAAAGCTTACTTTGGTGAGTGATCGAGGTATTGGATTGGTAACTCAAATTCCTGTTGTATTTCCTGAGGCTTTTCATGGTTGGTGATACTGGCACATGGAATGCAATATCAATACATGCATACCAAAGAATTGCAAGGTTTATACACTAGTACAAATATGGGCTTTGGTGACAGTTCAACATTCTAAACCATGACAGTTCATGAGAGAACTGTTACAAAAGATTAAGCTATGAGATTTTCGTAACAGTTTCATCCCAAAACACACACCAATATAGTTGGACGATGATGACAGTTTTCAAACTGTTACCGAATCGCTTTACAATGACTGTTTTTATAGGAAAATGTTATTATACAATTAGATATGTAACAGTTATAAACTGTCATTATTCTTAAGCTACTGTAACTGTTTTATGTAAAAGTTGTTATCTAAGTGGAAAGTTATAGGTAACAGTTCTTTTAAATACCACCACTTCCATTTATGGTGGCAGTTGTTATGCAAAACTGTTAATATCCAAGATGGAACTGTAAAGCATTTTCGTAGAATGTACCTAGTTTGAATCCTTGGTCATGAGTCCTTCGTCATCTACTGGAAAACATATTCTTACACGTTCCCCTTAAATTCTCGCAAGTGGCGCAAATTTTCCCCCAACTGCCCACTAACTTCACATCTAGTAAAAGACAAAACACGATCTCATTTTCTCTCGTTTCCCTCCGTATGGAGATTCCACACCATTTTCTTTCTAACCCTCCACCTCCAAAATAATTTTGAATTTATCCTGCAATCCTGAAATCTCGATAGTCCTCTTGTTCACTCCACCTCATTAGAAAACTAGGGTTTCGATTCCCATCTTATGATGAGGAAAACAGAAAACTAGGTGAGTAATTTCCACTCGAATATGGTTTTTAATTTACATCATTGTTTCAGTGCTCCTATTTTTCTTATATATTTGGTGTGATTTTTGCATTCAGTCTTCAATGAAATCAATTGTATATTTTATTATTTCAGCAGGAATCTAAGGTTTCAAAATATCATGCGCAATCAGGGTTTCTTTCTGGAATTTCGACTATGGTATGTGTTTGAAATTGGTACTTTCTACTGTTTTTGATTAACTCTCGTACCTTAGACGTGGGTTTCTTCCAATTTTATCTAATAAGCCTTTGATTAATTTAAGTTTTTCTATTGACTCTTGAAGGGGAAGGAATTGCGTACACTCTTCCATGTAAAACATTGTTGTTTTATACAAATTGGAAGGTCAATAAAATGGAGAACAAGGTCTGCGCATTAATTCCTCGGCTACAGGTAAAATATTGAAGTATGTTCTTAAAACTGGAACCACCAAATGTCTTTGGTTTCTGATATCAAGGTGTTATAGGAGGACAAATTCACGTGTCTAACTATAAATATAACCTTAATAGTGTAAAGTTGGACATAAAAATAACTAAAGCCTCATAGCAAGAACCTGATTCTGTCTTTTTTCGTTGTTTCCAAGTAAGTATGAACTAGTATCGGACTGTAAGTTTTATTCTTATGAATTATGCACATGAAGGTTATAAGTAGGAAATTAGTTGATTATGTTTACCTTGGTGATGATGGTTTATATGCTAGTGGTGTTCTGTTTAGTTATCAATTATGAAGTAAGACTAGTAAGTCCTCTTAGAATTAAATGGAAACGCACCAGTATTTGTCTGCTCTGTATATATATAAATATAAGTATATAATAGCACGATATGGTCGCAGAAGCTTGCTTGGTTTTATTCATATATTACGTGATGCTTTTAGTTGAATATTAAGTGATTATATTATATCTTTCTTAGAATCTTATGTCCCTAAGTCTGAAATGGTTCGAGGTGCTACAGCTACCACTCTTGCATCTCTCATTGGAAAATTGCATCCCAAGGCGCAATACGATTGCGATGACCAGAATCGACATAGTAGAGACAATCAAACTCAAGAACTCTATGCTCATTGCATTAGTGCTGCTATTATAATCATAAATTCAACTGACGGAGCACTGGGATATACAAAAATGGGAGGATAAGGAATGGATATGGGCATAACTTAAGGTGAACATTCTCAAACCTTGAATTTTATCATAATTTTTTTTTTAGATTTATATACTGCTAATGCTAGTATTTAGATTCAAACAGCTGGAGGTCATTGTTTTCCTGGAATAACTAATAGATCCAGCTCTTATATATACTTATTTCCAGCCATCAGGAACGACATGGTTTCCAAATCTGCTGCTACATATGTTCTTAATTCTTATAGTTGATGGTCAAATATTGGTTGCCAATACTGGAGACTTAAAGACTATGTTTTATTCATAAAAATACCAGTCTGCCAAATAGATTAAAGGTATTTAATGAATGAATCGGTCTGTTAGATTTACGCATACTGATCCCGCACCATGCGATCCATAATTAGAAGTCATTTTTCGTTCTTTATGTGTTAAGAAAGAAATAATAGTTTCTTCTGCTAAACTGCTTTGGAATTTTTTGTTAACCCAACAGTTCTTTTGTTAGATTACACATGCAACTTGGGTGGACAAATGACTGGTTTTGTTGTTTGGTGACATTGCAGAAACTTTATCGAAGTTTAATCAGTATAAAATTTGTACTTTGGAGTTTGTATCAATTCGTTACTAAATCAGATTCTGACTGTCAGTCCAAGCCTTCCCAAAATTGCATATCCAAGCGGATTGACAAACATCCCTTTCCTTTTCTGCGTATTAAATGTGTTCAACCTCATAGCAGTATTACAATCTGTAGTTACATTCGAATAATATTTTGTCTCATTTAGTTTTTGTCTTTTTACTAGTTACGGTACTGCGGTGATAGATTGGCAACCTTTGACAATCAATGATAACTACCTCTTAAGTCGTAACTGCATCTGACAGTATGTTTGAGAAGATGACCATTCAAGATATTCGTGCCCTATCGTCAGGGGTACATATGCAGGGCAGTAAAAATCCTCAGAATGACCTCCGTGCATGTATACATGGGTTGACTTCATGCTGAGTGTTGTTTTCAAGAAAGAAGTATAGATAACCTTGTATCCTTTGTGGTTCCTTTGGAGTTAGCTAGATATGGAAATGGGAGTGTGTTATGGAGATCAAGGGTTTGTTTTTTCAAGTTAGAGGCGACATAAGCTTACCTCTTCCTATTCAGGTAACATTTTCTCATATTATTTACAAAGAGATTACAATCATCAATCATTCCTCGTGTTTACGGCTTATGACCAGTCACTGTTGCATAGTGTACTGTTAATCTAGTTATTAAACTTCTAGTCTCCATTTTAGTGGATATATATTCCATCGGTTTTTTATTGAGGTCAGGTATTCTGTCCCCCACACGAAAAATCTACCTTACATTCCATTTTCGTAAGTTTAAATTATGTTATTACCTCTATGTAGCTAACTACATCAATTCTATTCTTGCACTGATGCATTATCCTCTTGTGTCTCTTGTGTTTCCTTCCAAAAAAATAAAATAACTAATGGCGATTATTTTGTTTTCTTTCTTCAGTGGAAGTCCGAGTACGATGGAGAGATCATGGAAGTACGATAAGAATGGACAAACCATTATTCAGCCGTAGGTGACATGATATCCTAGGATTGTTGGTCCAGAACAGGGAAACGAACATGAAAAATAGCTTACAATTATGCCGTGTGTACATTTAATTAACTTGTTGTTAACTTATTTGGTTCCCAATTTCTCGTTCGGTACTAACTCACTTGTATTATCAATTTATTATGTTTGATCACGATTTTAAGAATAACTTACATTAATTATGTGTTTCTAAAGAATGCTAAAGATTATTTCCACTAATCTTATTTTGATATTAATCGTCTCAGTATGCATTCTGCCGAATACTAAAGAATACTACAGGTGAGTCAATGATGACAGTTTAACAAAAAATCTGTCATATAGCAGGATATACGATGACAGGTTTATAAAGAAATTGTTATCTTAGACCATGAAATTCAGTTTTCGATGACAGTTCTATTCAGAAGATGTTGCCATAAAATGTCAACAGTGACAGGTTTATTAAAAAAACAGTTATCTTAGTATATGAAATTTACTTTCTTATGACAGTTTCATTTAGAAAGTGTTACCATAAGCTGTCAACAATGACAGTTTTATGAAGAAAATGTTATCGTATAGTCCTGATTCCATAACAGTTTCTTAAATACCTTTCGTAACAGAGGCTTTGGTGACAGTGCAAAAAAATTTCAAAATTGTCACATAAGTATTTTGGTGACAGTTTTTAACTGTCACCTAAGCCCATTTTTGTACTAGTGATAACAAATATGTATTGGGACTGTTTAATAAATGTGCGTATGCTTCTACTCATAAAGAATTTACAGAGAATTGGGATAAGTTGAGGAAGGTTGAAAATCAGAAGTTACAAAACTATCTAAGTAGAGCTCCTGTTGATAAATGGGAAAGTTTTTTCTTGAAGGGTCGACGATATGGTAGGTTGTGTTCAAATATTTCTGAGAGTTCCAATGGTTCGGTCGTTGAAGAGATGGAGAAGCCTATAGCCATCATGGTTGATGAGATCAGGGTGAAGATAATGGACCAAGTGTGTAAACTTCGCGAGTACTGTGCTAACTTAATGAATTGGCGTTAAACTCTATGCCCAGAATATGAAGCTCTGCTCCATGACAACAAGATGCATGGTTGTAACTACCCAGTTACCAAGTCGTCAGAATATGTGTTTTAAGTTCATGCTTCATTAACACAGACAGTCGATTTGAAAAGAAAAACATGTTCTTGTAATCGTTGGCGTATTGACGGTTTCCATTTTCCCCATGATGTCCGTTGTATCATGGTAAATGGAGAAGATCCTTACAAGTATATTGGACACTAATTTATAGTAAAGTTCTACCGAGAATCATATAAACATTCAATCAATCATGTTCCCACAATTGAAAATCCCGTGACAGTGTCGCCGAGATCAATGGTTTTTGGTCCTAATAATGTGCCACATCCAGGACGTTCATCTAAGAATAAGAGGATTCCTAATACAGGTTCAGTTCCCAATAAGAAGATGAGAACCTGTGGTTCCTGCAAGGTTTTGACTACCCATAATAAATAGACATGCCCTTCTCGTCAGATTTCATGAGAACTTGAAGTCATTTCGACTACATGTCATTGAATTTCACTCTTAGTTTCGGTTTTAGACTACAATATGTGTTTCATCTACTATTTCATATTGTTTTTTTAGAAGTTAACGTGTTGCAGATGTTTTCATTTTATAATTTGTCTAAGAATAAATAAGTTTGATTAAGTTTGTCAGATTTTTTATTTGATTAAATTTGTCAGAATTTTTGGAGGCCTTTATAGTTTGGTGTAACCGAATTAGGTTTCATCATTTTTTGATGGAACCAGAATATGTTTCATCATATTTTGGTGGAACCCTTTTTGGTTTCACCATTGTTTTACTATCACTTTTTCTTCTACATTTTTTGACAACACAGCAGATGATGTTCTATCTACTGTTTATTGGTGCCCCAAATATATGATACATCATTTATGGATAATGTTTTATAAAAATGAGACATCAGATTTTTGTAGACATAATCTTTTAAGGGAACACAACTGAAATCGCACAAAATCGTTTTTTATATAAACTGCCATTTCACAAGTACTTTAAACTTCAACTAAAACTTGAATCTGCAAGAAGAACTGTATGTCAAGGAGTATAATCAATACAATAACCATTTCAAAAGTAATTTAAACTTCAACTAAAACTAAATGTTCAATAGGATGGGAACAACATGCGAGTATTATTCTATATTGTCAAGGAGTATCTTCAACGCCAACTTTGGTCTCATATTATGCACCTTTTCTCGTATATCATCTTCACGAGACATGATTTCCTTCAACAGGCTCTTAATGTAATAGCAAACATTATGTACACAATCATTCCTGAAAAACAAAAACAATGTGTCAAAAATGGTTACGAGTGACGATCTAAAAGTGTGCTGACATTGAAATGATGAAACCAAATCTGGTTAAATCAAACAAACATTAAGTAAACACAAGAACAGGAAATGGTTTCAAGCATATGTGAACTAATAAACTTCAAAACATAGCTTACCCCATTTGTTGACAACATGAAGGGGTGTGCAGAGTGTACAGTGTTGGTTGACTAGTCTGCTCGTCACGGGGGAGCTTTGCGTCGTGCTGTGCAAATGCTGATATTATTCGCTGTCTCATGCTTTTATCACTTTTTTCGCATTCTTCTTCGGTGGAAGCCAAGGAGTTGTAGTGATAAAATTATGTGGTCTCCATATCAAAAGAAAGCAACGTCCAATGGTTTACATCTCCAAGTGATGTCAGCAATGGAACGAACAAAAACCGCACGCTATAATCCATGTTGTCGATGAAACCTTATATTACATCACCACATTTCTTTCCTAATGAGTGACATGTCTGAAACAAAATACCAGATAACAGCTCCTTAATGAGTTACAAACATGTAAGTTTGATGAAACCAAACTTGGTTCCATCAAAATTAACCATATAAACAACATCATTTTTTGTTTTCCACAACTATTTTTTCTGCCAAAAAAATTATATTAAAGAATTTCAGAGTAAGCTTACATATGCAAATGTGCTTAGAAATACATCTCTCTGGTACTTTGGAGAACCATCTTGTTTCAACTTTTTTTTTTATGTTGTTTTGCAACTTTAAAATATATAACTCAATTATGTCTCCTGCGACGTCACCTTTTCTCATCAAACTATCCATACTCTTCCCCAATATATGTAAGTGAAGATCTAAATGCTCCCACGTCGTTGGCCTGTTAATTTTATTTTTTAAAATCTAGTCAATGATGGATCAAAAAAGGAGAAACAATGCATAACTTGGAACAAATTTTAATGAAACCAGTCTTGGTTTCATCAGTTATTTCCCACTTACCTTTCATTGTTCTTTCTTAAAAAATTGGTCACGACGGGTTTCTCATTTCTGTTGAGTACCTTCAAGATCTTCAAGTTATCACATGGTTTGAACTTCACCCCCTGTACTTCCTGAACCTCCTTGTTCTCCTTGCACTTACTAGCTGTAACCTTTTTTTTTTTCACACTGGTGTTATAATCCTGCATTCTGATAGGTGGTCCCAAATTCCTTCTGTCTTCCCTCATTCTTGTAACCATGTTACTCATCCTTTGTTTAGCACTGAGTTCTCCCTGTCCTTGCTCTTGACTGTTACGCTGCGACAGTCCTAAATCAAATCCAGGTTGTTCATTTTCTAACTCATGTAAATCCTTCACCATTTTTATGGATGAGTAGTAGTATATGCTTCCTACATTTGGCTTTGACGATGAACAACTCTTTTTATTGTATTCGGATTCCATTTTCTGAATTTCATCTTCACCAATTACAAATTGATTTTAATTGTCTTCTTGCTCAAATATTTATTTTAGTAGCTTTCTCCGTTTCAGATTCGACCCGCTCTGCCGCCTTGATATCCTCGATACTATTCGGAGTCAACTAAGTACCATCTCCTTCTTGTTCTTCCTCGGTGACTGGCTTCGACAAAGTAGCAATCTCCATTTCAGATTCAACCCGCATGGCTACCTTGATCTCCTTGATAGTATTCAAAGTCAACTCAGTACCATCTCTTTATTTTTCTTCCTCGGTGACTGGCATCGATGATGTAGATTTATGCATTTCAGATTCCACCCTCTCTACCACCTTGATCTCCTCGATAGTATACAGAGTCAACTCAGTACCATCTCCTTCTTGTTCTTCCTCGGTGACTGGCATCGACGAAGATGATATGACCTGCTCTTTTGCTACTCCTTCTATTTGTTTTAACAAATTTGTAAGGTCAACATCTGAAAAGAAACTATCTAGTGTAATGGGATCTTCACCTTTTGCAGATTCGTGTTGATGTTCCACATCTTGTGGTGTTTCTCCATGGGTTGAATCCTTTTCTGGTTGTATCAGAAAATCTTCAAGGGTTTGAGTAGTATCTTCCCATGTTTCAAAACTTGAAACCTTTTCTTCAGGAAGCAAAACCCTACCTTGTTCCATCATAACATTGTCATCATGTAGTAACCTTTCTCCAGATAGCAAAACTGTTTCTTGTTCTATCACGCGATCCACCATCGCTGCATCTATCATGTTAACATCCCTTGTTATCACTTACAATATTAAGATATCTAAGTCAATTTTTTTCATCTTCCTGTATTTCAAAACCTAATGTCGTAAAATCTAAAACTTCTGAAAGAAAAGAAAGAACTGGCCAATTCATCATATAAGAACCTCGAAGTTATCTAAGAAACAAAAATTCAGATAAATTTTTTGATGAAACCAAAATTGGTTTCATCAGAAAAGTAAATCTTCCAAGTAAATATTTACCTCAGACAAAAGTTCTTTTCTATCGACAAGATCCTCGAAGTTAGACAATACTTGGTGACAGATGTTGCTAAGGTTACATCTAGCAAACCTCAGATACTTGTCGAGCCCATCCTTTTTTGTGCAATCTTTGTCATCTCTGCCAACCAATACTGGAAATACAAAAAAAATTCAAATTAATCATCAAAAACAAGTCTCTTATTAATCAACAACTAATACGGAAAAAAAATACTTAACTTATGAAAAAAAGAAAGAACAAATCTTAACTAACCATAGGGTATATGACGTAACCAACTACGTTTTTGAAGTCTTTTCTGTTTTTCATTATTGAATCAAGTAGATAGCCATGGAATACTTCCGGCCAACACACCTTGTTCATATCGAACACCATGTACAAGTACTTTTCTGCCAGAGTTTGCTCACATTTGTTAGGGACAAATACTGAAACCAAAAGAAACATTACGAAAAACTTGATAAAGTCACCCTCTCTGGCTTCATCCTTTGTGGATTCCAGCATACAATTTTCAATATCGCTTTTTCTCATCTTTTTATTTCCATTAAAATACGTAGCCACGAAGACGTTCACCTTTTTGAGCAGCGCTTCATCAATGTTGTATGCTTCTACATAATCCACCATTTTTAGACCAAAAGTCACAGCAAAATGTTCGGGAATGGTCCGCAGAGTCATTTCCTTTGATCTTGTTACTTTGAAACAATACGGGCGCTTACCATCGTGTTTATTTTCTATTGAACTTAAAAACATATTTACTGCTTTTGTATTTTTTATGAGATCTTCTTCGTTCATTACGCCATCATAGAAAAGCTCAAAGAAATGCCAGAATGGACATGATTTAAGCGCTTTCAAATGCAGTTGCTTGTTTTCTATCAACTCCTTAATTTTCACTACTAGCTTGCACAAATAATGCAACGAACACCTGTATGGTTTTGTATCTCTTTTTTTACCTATTGTGAAACCAAAAGTAAACCATAAGAGAATAATAAACAAATATTAATGATGAAACCATAAGATTGCACTTGAAAAATGATGAAACCATAAGCACAGACAAAGTGATGAAACTGTGCATAATTGAAAAGTGATGAAACCATAAGATATACACTTGTAATGATGAAACCATAAGCACGAACAAAGTGATGAAACTGTGCATAATTGAAAAGTGGTGAAACCATAAGATATACACTTGAAAAATGATGAAACTATAATCATTTATAGGTAATGAAACCATAAGCATAATTAGGTCCACAAACAATAACTCTAGAAGTAAACCAACAACTAAAAAATGATTAAACCAATTTTGGTTTCATCAAGAAACAGAAAATAAAATGTGGCTTCATCAAACATCTGTTTACTCCAACAACAATAGAAAATTGTTTTTCACCATTAAATGAAGATGAAGTAACTCGAATTTGGTTTCATCAAAAAGATATAAAGAAGGCCAACAGAATACAAGAAATAAACACACCCAAAATTGAAATTAGTTTTCAATTGAAACCTAAACCTAACAAAATGAAGTCTAAAATTAACAGATGAAACCTAAAATCAAACTGAAAACCCAAAAAAACAAATGAATCCTAAACCCAAAAAATCTGGTTACATCAATAAAGTGAAGAATAATGATAAGATTTCATACCGTTTGTTGCTGGTTTCGCAGTTTTCCTAAGCTTACCGTCTTTCTTTTTCTCCTGTTGATTTTTTTTCTTCGCCATTTTTGTTGTTTTTAGACAATTTAGGTCAGAAAAATGAATTGATTTAGGTCAGATTTTGCATCAATGGTTGAAATATGTTACCATCGAAGAAGATACCAAGTTGAATTTTGAAATCGAGAATCAGTTAATGAATTTTTCAACGGGATGAAGATGTTATACCAGATCTGAGAATTTTCTGGGGAGCTTTGAAGGAGATGCGGAAGAGAGGGGAGGTTTTTTATTTTTTTTTTTTTGTTCGTTATGAAATGTGATAAAGCAATAAGTCCAACATGTGGTTTTGTCGGTTTTTTGTGGGTTGGGGTAGTTTAGACAGTTTAAGATATTTGGGGTTTTTGTGTCATTTTTGTTTGGACGGGTTTTTTGTGGATGGGTTATAACCCCACGCGCCGATAAAAGAATAAAATAATGCCAATAAGGTTGAGAAAAGAAGAACCCAAGAGATCCCTAAAGTAGGAAATACCATATTGTCCTAGAAATAATATATTAGAGAGAGTCTAGTCCAATTGACCTAGTCAATTGTCTGTTTGGTCCTATTTGGTAATATAAATTATCATTTGGTCCTAAAAATTATAGTTTGGTCATAGGGTGATGTCACGGATGATATAAATGTCATCTTGTAGTGATAGAAATACCCTTATATTATTGTTTGGTCCTAAAAAATAATGATTTGGTCCTAACGTGATGTCACAGTCCTTTGTTTTTTTTTTCTCTTTCTTAATAAAAATAAATAAATAAAACTTAAAACTTAAATATCTTTTGAACCATATGTCTAAAAATGATAAATTTTATATATTCGGAAAGCCCTCGACGATAGATTTCGAACGAGTACCATTGTCGCTATGTTTCAGAGCTTTTAATTTTTGCCTTATTTTTTAGCTATAAAATGAACTATTATACGAGTTCATTCTACAAAATGAACTATTATAAGAGTTCATTCTATAAAATGAATTACTTTGATGAACTATTATATTCTAGAATGAAGTCCATATAAAAACCTGAAAAAAACAGACTTCATTCCAGAAATGAAGTCTGTTTGTATATGGACTTTATTTCTGGAATGAAGTCCATATAAAAACCTGAAAAAAACAGACTTCATTCCAAAAATGAAGTCCATATAAAACATATACAAACATACTTCATTTCTGGAATGAAGTCCATATAAAAACATGGAAAAAACAGACTTCATTCCAGAAATGAAGTCCATATAAAAAGCCTAAAAAAACAGACTTCATTTCTGGATTGAAGTCCATATAAAAACATCAACATCTTCATATTCAAATGAAGTCTGTTTTTTTCATTCTTGGAATGAACTACTATTATACCGATTTTTTTTTAAAAGCACCGAAACATAGCGACAATGGTACTCGTTGGAAAGGTATCGTCGAGAGCTTTCCGAATATATAAAATTTATTAATTTTTGACATATATTTTGATAGATATTTAATTTTTAAACTTTTAAATATTAAGGTAAGAATGAGAGAGAAATTAGTAGAGAAAATAAACAAGAGAGAGAAACCATTCACGTGAGAGGAAAAATAAAAGAGAAAAATGGGTACTTTAAATATTTTAATAATTATAGACCAAATGAAAAAGTTAATTTCTGAAAGGACCAAATAGACATGGGACCACCTAGAAAAGGACAAAACCATATTTTTCCCATCCCTAAACCACACTTATAGATTCTTCACTAGTGATAAAGAAATTTTCCCAACTCGAAATTACAGTAGAAGTGCCTACAGTTCTAAGACAAGCAGAGCTCTTCGCCCAATTGAAAGTATCAATTTTAACGTCCCTAATGACATCGAGAACCTTGAATTGTTTGCCTGAAAAGGTTAAGGCATTCCTAACCTTCCAAATACCCCATAGTATAGCTGCTGGTAGTCTTTTCCAGAGTTGTTTTCCTTCGGCAGAAAGATTATGGCCTTTCCAAATTCCAATTAGAAATGACCTCTTTGACAGATTGAGGCATGACCAGCCCATTGTTCACCCCGTTGCAGAAGTAAGACCAAATTCTGGAAATAAAAGGGCAGTGGAGAAAAAGATGATCAGCCGATTCTTCACTACTACTACACAACTAACACAAGATCGAATGAGAAGTGGTTGTTTGTCGTCGATGCAGATTGTCCATAGTAGGGAGTCTTCCCAAACACGCCTGCCATAAGAAGAAGCCAATACACTGCGGCCAGTCATGAGACCACACCTTACGTTTAGGAAAGGCAACAGGTTGATGACTTTCTTGATTGTAGGAGGAGTAAGATGCCTTCACAAAGAAAGCACCTGTCTTATTGCCGAGCCAAATGAGCATATCTTTTTCATCTGGATCAATACTTATGTTCTCCACCAATTGGAGAAGACCAGTAAGCTCAGAAGTTTCGTTATCATAAAATCTTCTCCTGTGTGAAAGACCCAAGTCCCAAGACAGTCCATCAACAACAGACAGGTTAGCATCCCTCACGGAAATTTGTTTAGTTGTGGACAGGTGGTAAAGTCTAGGATACAAGATAGAGAGAGGGCCTTGGATATGCCATTTATCTTCCCACAACCTGATTTTATCTCACGTATCAATCTTGAATTGACAAAGCTTGAAAAAATCTTCAGAGATTGAGTAAATGTTACGCCACAAACTTACACCATGTTTTTGGTTTGGTTGTTTCGTCCTCCATCCTAGATCAGCAACCCCATACTTATCTCTAATAACCGTAGCCCAAAGAGCATCCCATTCTTTCCATAACCTTCACCACCATTTTTGCAGCAAAGATTTATTAAGAGATTTCAGCTTACGAATACCCAGACCCCCAATCTTCAGAGGCTTACAAACATTCTTCCACCCAACCCAATGATACTTCTTGCAATACGAAGATTCATCCCATAGAAAATTTCTAATGATTTTTTCAATAGACTTAATCACACTAGAAGTCGCCATGAATAAAGAGAAGAAATAGATCGAAATACTCTGTAGAACACTTTTAATAAGGGTTGACTTACCAGCTCTCGAGAGGGTTTTTCTTTTCCAAGAGGCGAGGCGAGCTTTGCATATCTCCACAACCTTCCAAGTCTTGCATAACAAAAAAGACTAGTGCTGTTTACCCAAAGTAAGACCTGGCTGTTGTTTATGAGGGCGAAACGGGTTGTATAGAAATCTCTGGGAAGTTAGGCATACTATACTGAACTCTAAACTCCAATACGATACGTACCTTTTTGCATGATCGTCCCTGTTTTTCTTCAGTGTAACATTGAACAACCATATGTCCACACCCGCTGGCATAGTTGTATACGAACAAGACATAAATTCCCTCCCAACACCTTGATTTGATAAATGACATCCTTCTTATTGCCATTGAAACACGGTGGTATTGTTGGGAGCCAACGGAATTGTCCCACCAATATAACGACCCATTTGAAAGAGTGACCTGGCCTAAACAACCCATGAGCAACCTTATGTGAGAATAATATGTTCAAACCAGAAATTAGCTAAACTTGAAAAGCAAAATTGCAAGGGAAGAGATATAGTCATCATAAATAGAAAGAAGGATTACATTGGTTGATGGGTGAAAGGAGGACTACCGTTAAACCATTCTCCAGTGCATTAAACCGTCTACTAAACTTGGCAGCCCTATTAGGTAACCCATCAAAATCTCAGCTAAACAATGTTGCTTTCACGAAAGAAAAATTGTTCAGTAAAACTAACACTCCTCTTGGATTGAACAATTGAACCAGCTTATCTAGTAGATATCGCTGTTGAAGACATATGAATGAATTGGAAATCGTGGATATTATCATCCAACAACTTTACAGCTTTATCCAGATCGACAACCGTCTAAACCAACATGTAGTTATGTACCACCTGTGATTAGCTTTGGAAAATTGTATTTAAGTTATTTAATTTTGTGGGAATTAAGTGTTTGGCCCTCCCTTTACTCTCTTTCACTCAAATGACCTTTGACTTAAAATTCATTTTTAAGAAAATTAACCTATTTTGTTGAAATGACCCTTAAAAAAGAAGGAGGGCCATTTGGATAAAGATGTTTGATGATGTTATCGGATAAACTATATCTTTTATTAAGGGTATAATAATGGTCATGCCAACTTGAACATAACATGTCTCACGAATCATACGTAAGAATTCGACAAATTTTATATATTTGGAAAGCTTTTCGAAAGACCTACACAACAAGTGTAAATACAACTATCACATTTCACATAATTTTTTATTCTTTAAAAAAAATTAAAATTTTTCTTCATATTTTTTAGTGTGCAGACAATATGCACACTGCTTTTATGTGCAGGAAATATGCACATTGATTTCTGTACATAACTTTTATAATCAAGAATACAAAACAAAGCTAGGCTAAGTTTGCCTTTGTTAGTGGTGGTCAGGATTTGTCTGTGGGAAAGATAAATCAAAGGCTGTGGTTCTCTCTGCCACACCCTACAAGTCGCACACGTGGTGTTGATTCTAATATTATGAATGAAAAATGAATACCCAAGTCAAGATATGGAGTTTCAAAAATTATAACGGGGTGGTTCGAATTCATGACCTATTATGTCATAAGAGTGGCCTCTAACCATTGTTCCACCTTGGTTGGAATTGATAGAAAAGATAAATCAACATTGGTGGCTTGTTCAACTTAAATACCATAATTGGTTTATTAATTAGTGTTTCACTAATTGCACATAATAAATAATCTACTCATTATAAAGTGTTTTATTAATTAGTGTTTCACTAATTGCTCATAATAAATGACTAATCATTTTTAATTATAAATATTTTCTTAATTAATTATAATATTTATTTCTATTAATAAGTAATTTTGATAAATAAGATCAATAGACATTTTCTGGGACAATGAGTAGTAGAAGAGGTGGAGGCCGAAAGATTAGTGGTGGTTAAGGGCGCGGAGCCAAGCACAATTATATTTATTTTTGTTCTTTTATCGTAAAATGGGATACAAAGTCCATTTTTCACATGTATCCAGCTTGCCAAGAATTTTTTCTCCCCCTCTCCTCAAAATCCTGGCTCCACCCCTGGTTTGTGGTGGAAGAAGTAGTGACGGTGAATGCTGGTGAGTAGTGATGGACAATATTAATTTTATGTTGTCGTTACAACATCGATAACATCGTAGTGTGGAAGATGTGGTTGGTTGTTTTTAACACTTTTGATAAAGGAAGGTACCATATATTTCAGGGATGATATCATATAAGACAATATTTTCATGATCGTAGTTGGATTACCCAAATGGTACCCCTGTTATCTTTGGTACTATAATTAGTATAAAACAAGGTTTGGACAAGTTGGCCTTTGTTAGTGGTGGTCAGGATTTGTCCTGAACAAACATAAATCAAGGGTTGTGGTTCCTCCGACCACCCTAACGTCTCGCACGTGTGTCGTGGCTGTTAGAGGCGGTCAGGATTTCATCCTCATTACACAAATATACGGCTAAGGTGAATCCTACAAATCTAATCTCATTAACTCATCCTTCGTTTAAGATTCCAACCACGATATAAAACAAAGAAAAATTAGGAAAACCTCATAGAAAAATTAGGAAACTCTCATAGTATTTGATCGCCCAGATTCACTCTCGCTTTGTCATTTGGGTTAGAGAAATGGTGATAAAAATATGTTTCGACCTCCGTTAGGATTCAGACTGTACCGTCCCACGTTCTTCACTCGATCAATATTGGTAATTTTCTCTTTCTGTTCTTCATCATTTTCTCCCTTTATTTTCATGGTTTTATAGTAAATTCGTTGACATATATTTGGTGCTGAGTTACAACTTACAAGGCTGCTAACAAATGAATTTGATTTTATTCGTTTTGGTTTATTAGGCATGCTCTTGATTTATCGTAAATTGGAGTTCAATTATGGAAAACCCATTTAATTAGGAAGTATTAACTAGGTTAAGAAGATTTTGAAGATCAATTGAGGGAACTCCTTCAGGTACAATTTGGATCAAATACCGCACTACAGTTCATACAATGTCTTGCATATATTTTATTCATGATTTATGGTTAATTGGACTCCAAATTGAATTTTGTTTTTTTTTGTTTCCATTTAACCTAGACTTATCTCCCAGAGGGTTTTGTATTTTGTTAACTGATCTTTCACTAGGCCTGATAAGTGACGGTATATATTTTTTCCTCGGGTGTGGTTGTTTTCTCAATACACCATCATGCACATAATCAGACAGTTAACCCGTGCGGCCTTTGGTGGGAGAATTTAGAATAAACGCCTCTTTGTTGATGGTGAAGCACAAAATAAAATAGAGAGATGAAAAGAGGGAATAAAGGAGGGATCTTCCCTTTATGTTTAGGGTTTTACGTCGATGGTTTTGGATTAAAAACCCAAGTAGTTATAATATTTTTGTAGATTACCTCGCATCTAACATATTTTGTTTGATGGAAATTTGATTTTTGGCTATAAGCTTTTAGTTTTGTAGGTTGGCTTACATATCAGTATTCATTTTCCCAATTGAATCTTCTAAAGGCATCTCTTCTAGACTTCTACTGGTAATCAATCATAGATCTTTTCAATGAATCAATTAATAATTACCTCTCCTTTTGATATGTATCTTCAAACCTTTAAATGAATTTTTATTGTTTCCCCTATTTTCTTCTCACTTTACGGTATGTAATCTCTCTTTTTTTTTTTCCAATATAATCATTTTGTCATAGACTTATTAGACTTGCTGTGAAAGTTAAATTTTTATATGTATTCGTTCAAAAATATGATATGATCTTCATATACCATCGGATCCTTGAGTAGTATATTTAATGCACACCTTCTCGACTCTCGAGTGAGTTGATGAGATGATATTTAGGCTCAATCTCCATTCATTATTTCAATCTTTAGATATGTAGGATTCTGGGGTATAGGCATGGGTTGTTGTAAATGACAAAGAGAGGGAATGATTCTAAAGGGTTGAACCATATTAAAAGCTTGCTCCACTAGGAACATATACCAATGGATGCATTCGAATAAGATGGGAACCCACTTCAGATACGTATTTAAGTACTCATTTTACCTTACTTGATTTATTAGTTCAGTCCTTTGTTCACCTGTTTTTGTCAATCATTAAGTTTTTTGAATGCATCCATCATTGCCAAATTCAAATGCATCATTTACCACCCCTCAAGTTCATGTCCTCATATTCTTAACTTTGAATCTAATTGATGCAGTATTAAGGTTCCCCGGATGAAAGAACTTAAGGTTTCTCTGTCTAAACTTTTTGATGTAATTGGTTATCATGGTACGTATAAATATGGAATGGTTCTGGCTTGGATGATGGAGCTAAAGTATCTGAATGGTTGTGCACTTATTTAGGCAAACATTGTTTAGTTCATTTTAACACAGGTTTAAAAGAATTCCCCTCTCTTGATTATATCAATGAGCACGTGCAATGTCCTAAATCTTAGTATGCCAACATCAGGTGGCGAAGATGTTGACCGATGAGTTAGATGCAAAGATAAACCCGTAATTTCGATTTGTTATCATTGTATTTAACTTTTTGACATGAACAAACAAAAAAATATATTTACTGCTGACATATTATTATTGTAATTTTATGAAATGCAAGACTATTATTACTCTAGGATGAAACGTGGACAACATCGGACTTCCATTATTTCCATGCTGCTGGAACATATCTCGCTTGCAGGTAATACCTCTTTTCTGTATTATTTTTCCATGATATATGGAAGATATTTGGATTTAAAGATGCTCCACCACATCTGATAGGTTCTTCTCATGAGTTTTGAATCTATTTCAAAATTACCGTAAGAGTTCCCATCCATTGTTCTGCACATGAACAAGAACTTAATTAAAGACAAGGTTTTTAGGATTGGTTATGTAGGTGCATCAATATTAAGTGATTAGTATGTTGCTGCAAAAGGTCATCCATCCGGTGAGTTTTGCTCCAAGAATTTTTATAAATTAGAGTAAGTCCCTTTATATATTTTAATTTGAGAAACTCAAATATTACTTTGTTCCAATTTATTGTTTGTACTTTTAGTCATAGCCATTTTACCATCATGTACAATGTAACGACTAAATGTGAAGAAAGTCTCATCAACTCTACCTTTGTATTTAATTCCTTTAATGTTAGTTGTTTGAAATAATTTTGTTGGATGTGATTCTGTAATTTTGATATTTTTAATTGAGATGAAGTTGAGTTTATGGGTAGGTGTAATAGAAATTTTACATAATCTATCTGATGAAAAACAAAAAAAACCTTTGTTGCCCTGCCAGTTTTACTGTCCACCATGTTTATTACCCAATGTTTGATAAAACATATTTTTCCTTTTCTATCATGTAGGATGAAATGTGTCCGGGTCTCTGGGATGTAGTAGGAAGAAATAAATGAAGTGGATATAGATGACTTATGCGTCCGCTGAATAATGGGTCGCTGGGTTGCAGTTGACGGAAACGATCGCAGTAGAAAAGATGGCTTATGTTGTTGTTTTTTGGATTGCGGTAGAATTAGATCACTTGCGGTACAAAACTATAAATGATAAAAGATTAAACTTGGAATGTTGGTTGCAATGTTGGTTGTTCATGGGTTGATCGAAGCTTATGACGATTGTAAAGCTGCGAATTTGGATTAGACTAATTACGACAACATGCATGCAGTGATATAAACTCATCCTCATATTTTCCCATTTTGAAATGCATGTTTACTAATGCTAATGGGTTGTGATGTTCGCTTATAGTAGCTGAAATAAATTCTCTTACTTTTAGTGACTTTTAGATTCGTGTGGGACATTCATGGTGATTTTTTGTCACGAAAATCATGAAATGAACATGGTCGCTTGATACCAACATCTGAACATGCCCGTGCCATTACGGATGTTCTAATAAACATTTTTAAGCATGGCACAACACTTGGATCCGCCCATTAACATGTGTTGGCAATCAGTGACTACTCCAAAAATCGATAACAAATTACCTAACAATTCTCAGTTGTTACTCCCAAGTTCAAGTTTTATATGTTTAAGTAGTGTACACCAGATACATTTGAATTTTTTGATGCAAAATTGTTCATCAAGGTATCCCTCAATATACCTTACGTCTTCATAGATATTAAAATAAAATCCGTACGTGGTTGCTAATGGGGTTATTCACTGCCAATTGCACTCAAGAGTGTACTTCTAGACAAACTTAATTTGTCCATCAAAACCAAAGTGGAAATTCGTGTAATGGGGTCTTCTAAGAGTTTATTTTCTCCATTAATTTCAGCATCATTTTATAGGGGTATACTATATATAGGTACCGGATCACTGGTGTGCAAGGTGAAACATTTATATATTTGTGCAACATTTGGGTTGTGAAAGGCTTCCAACTAAAAGAAAAAGATTATATCTAAGAGTATTTTTGAAAGATAGATCACCATGAAAAAATGATGCCCCGTGCCGTAACGGCACGGGTTAAGTCCTAGTTTTCTTCATATGTTATAATGTGGAGGCAAAATGCACACTGATTTTTGTAAATAATTTTTTAAATTTTCTTCATATTTTATAGTGTATAGTAAATATGCACACTAATTTTATGTGCAGACAATATGCACACCGGTTATTTTGTTAATAATATTTCAGGGTCACTAGAATAATTTGTAAATTTTATTAAATAACCTGGGGTCAAGAGAGTAAAAACCATAATTTCTAGGCACATGAGAATAAATTACTCTTTAATTTTCTTGTGAATGAAATCCTACCGGTTTTATCCAAATGGTTTGGGCTTAATACAAAGCATGTGGTTACAAGTGTCCCCATAAGGCCCAATCCAACGTATATTCTCTTTCGGTTTTTTCGGTTTGAGAAGTGAGAACAATATAATAGAGCCGCAACAAGAATCACCGATCCAACTATCCGCAATAGCATGTTCATTCTTGTTCCACCTATTTGTCACCTCCACTTTTCCTATTTGCCACTCTCATTAGAATTTCTAAATTAATTCTACTTTTCGAAAACACTTTTTCCTATTTACCACTTACAGAAGTCAAATTAAATTTGACTATAATTATCGCCACTCTAATTTGTCTTATTCTCCATTAATCTCTATAATCATTAAAAACCTATTAAAAAACAACTTAAATTCGAATTCTGTTCGATTAATAAATTTATTATCTCTTTAACTAATCCATTTTCGTTTGCTTAGTGATTTTTTTTTCGTTTTTGTTTTTTAATTTTTGTTGCACTGGTCACTAACTTCTGGACGACCATAAGGTACTTCAGTCGTCCAATGAAGGTCGACCATAAGGCACTCTGTGTTCATATCCAGGAGAGAAGTGATGACATATACATTCGAGTATAAAGCACTCATTCATTTCATTTTGAGACTTCGTGATTGTATTGTACATAACACAATGCCTAGGTACTCACATACCATAGATTCTGTTCATAGGCTCCCACCTAATGTAGTCTCCATATTAATTGTTTTCATATTGTAGCTTAGTTAGTCTCTTCCGCGCCATATGTCCAGAGAGCAGTAGAATTTTCTTATAAATTTTCATCAAGTGCAAGTGTTGGTAAATTCAGTAGGGATATTAAACTTCGATATAACTTCAACCCATCATTATGAACCATTTTCTGAAGAAGTATTATTGTTTCGGTATAACCTGACATAAGAATCGTCCATGAAACCAAAGTTCTTTCAGGCATTTCATCAAACAGTATTTGTGTTGCATCCATTGAACCGACATTTGCATATATTTGTAAATAAAGATTATAAAGAAACAAACTTGGTTTTGTATTTTTTTGAATGGGTTTGAATTTCTTAGCATTTGGAGTAACGATTTTGTTGCTTCAATGAAGAAGTGCCAGTCTGAATCGAATTTTAACTGTAACTATTTTTTTAAGAAATTCAAAAAAAAAGATATTAACTATTTTTTTTTTTGGAGTTTATTAATCATGGTGGTTTCTTTGTTTGGTGTAAACAAAAAGTCATAAGTGTAGTATTTAGGATATATGAAAAATTATAGGGGTGGCAAATATAATAAATGAGGTGGCAATTCATGAGAGTGACAAATAGGTGGAACCTTCTTGAACTGGTGCTATTGTATTTCAGAGAAGATAGAAGTCTAGGCCGTTTGGGTGGATAACTCAACTTTGGAGCAGTGTTAGGCTAGCCCTTATATCCCTATCAAGGTTTAACATATCAGAGCATTAACGTTAAAAATCAATTATCCCGAAAGAAAAAAAATGAGCTAAATATATCTTTAGCAATGGCAATTGGCCAAACATTACACTGGCATTCAAAGCCGCCGGATAAACAACTCACAGTTTAATTTGAAGCTTCATGTTGTTAAAATTATTGCCATCAAATAGGACGTGAGATTGTTAGAGCTAGCACTATGGTGCACTCCATCCCTTCCCTATCCCTCGTATGTAGGGAAGGGATAGTACAAGGAAGCAAATCTTATTATGGTGCCCTCTTATCCTTTCCCTACACGGAAAGGCTACTCAGTAGTCGTATGAATAGTTCCAAACGGCTACCTAGTAGCCGTTTTATAGGTTTAAGTCTTCAGAAATGACTTCCCTCGTCCATTTCTTCATCTTCCTTCTCCTTCTCTATTTTTATCCTCTACATAACCCCATTCGATTTGAAGACTCTCCGATGCGATTCATGGGCTAAAATTTAATGGGTTTGTTCATTAGTATTCAGTGAAGGATTTCCCTTTTTCAATTTCATGTTTCATCAATAAAATCCTCCAAGGTGAGTGTTTCAAATTTTAGGGTTTAGATTTAATTGGAGTTTGATTATGATTAAATTGGAGATGTTAGGTTGATTATAATGTGTCATTGTATGTTGTTTGATCGTTTGAGATATTGTTGATTGAATTTATGATATTTTATTGATTGAATCAAAGTGGTTGTTGTTAATGATTGATTTTGATATAGATATAGTATTGTTATTGATAATTTTGGATTGATGGATGATTAATGAATATGTATTATGTATTATGTGTAGGGAAGATTGTTGGCAGAGAGATTGTATTAGGATGGATTGATTATTTTGTTGTAGTTTGATATATAATGTGGATTATTTTATTTTATTTTGGTCTTGTACAATGTATATTCATTGTAGAATTTTTGCATAAAATGGATTGTTTTATGATGATTTTGTGTGCATGTGTGTTGTAGATGTACTCCGATGATTTTCAATGAATTATGAATGATAGAATTCTGGTTTCTTTAAAAGAACATAGTGATCAGAAACTAAAAATCCCAATCTCGACATATGAGAGGCATAAATCTCTGAAACATCGAAGTAGTGTAAGCCAACTACATGAAATATATATCGCGGTTAGTAAATTTCCACATGCTAAACAACTTGTAGACGACTGCGGGTTTGGTTCAATTTTCAAAATAAAATATTCGAAACTACAAGACAACTACCTAACTACTGGTATATTTGAAAGGTGATGGCATACCACCAATACATTTCACTTCCCTAGTTTTGAAATAGGGTTTACCCCATTAGACTTCACTCAAATTACCGGAATTCCTATAGGCCAAGGAAATCACATATCATTGGCAGAAATTAGTATGGACCAACTGCATCAGATTGCTCCCGAAACCATAATTGTTTGCTCCAATATTAACGCTAATGCTACAACAAGAAGAAGGAAAGAAGCAGAAACTATGTAAATATTGGGAATATAAGAAGTTAGACAAGAAAACTTAGTCGACTTGAGAGGACAAATTGTGGATAGATGCAAGGGGATCAAGAAGAGTTTGATTAAATTGTTTCTTCATAATAGACTCAGCCTATAAAACGATGTTGTATTTCAGGAGCAAATTGCAAGATGGTTTTTGATTTGGTGTTTTGGGAATATCCTTTTCTCAAACAAGAACAACGTTGTTGAGATTAAATGGCTTAGTATAATGAGGGATTTAAATGTGTTGAGGTATTATGATTGGGGTTCGGCGTTGTACGGTAGTATGTTATGAGGCTTGAATACTGGAGTAGCGTGCAACAATCCTGACTTGTAGTTATTTTCGTATCCGTTGATGGTAAAAATGCATACCCTCTTGTAATCTTACTTTCCTTACTTGTTTTTTATTGGAGACCGTATAATGCAATTAGTTGTTAATAATAACTAATAATGTTGCATCCTTGGTTTTGGGCATACTTCTGATGTCTATTTCCCTATACAAAGGTGGAGAATGAAAATATGGATCTGTGGCCAGTGGGTAGGTTATATGATGGAGACCAAAGAGACTTGAAAAGAGGCGTACAAAGTGATACTATACAGGTACCCATTTAGTGACTCTTGTTCGTTACCAGATTGATAAATTCTCATTCGATTATGTAGTATGGTCTCCATGGGAGGATAATGAATGGAAGACTAACCCCGAGCTGGTAGAGGCTAAACAAATCTCTGTAACACGGAGGGTCTTTTACGATCCATTTGGTCACAACGCTTTGTACCTGGGCGAACGGTATCTCAAACAAGTTCTTGGAATGACTCAATGGATATTTACGCACCAACTTGAGGGGGAGTGTAGGAGAATATCAAGGATACTGATGGAGAATATCAAGACATCTTCTATCTTAATTGGCGATAATATTGTTTCCATATAATTGTTTACCATTACGAGAACTTCCTTTTAGGTTATAGGTTACCCAAGTTATCGTGTTCTTTGTTATATTTGAATAGTTATTACACATATGTAAATATAAATATCCCTATACTGTAATTCATAGATGATACTGCAATACAATTATCTTTTATTCCTAGTTTCTCTTTGTCCAATTTCTTCATAACCTTTTGAAGTCAAAAAGAAATTTTTGAAACTGTATCCAGGCCATCTATACACATCTAAATGCGAGCCTAAATAGAGAGTCCAAATTTGTTCACACTCCTCTAACGAGTGTATATTTCACATAGTCTTATGATTGGTTATTTGTTTAACTAATTGCCCCATTACCCTCCATGTTTAGAATCACGATCCTCATTACATAACTCCCTAAATAAAATCAATGGTTGAGATTAAAATGTTACGTGCGCACTCATTGAGGAGTGTGCACAAATTCACACTCCTAAATAGATAGCTAATGATCCTACAAAATGATTTAATTCTTGGATTTATTCATAAATGAGAAAAAGGAATAGATGATTTTTAGACCATAAATGCAAGACTAAATAGATGGATAGTGATCTTATTAATTAAATAATTTAATTTCTTGGATTTATTCATGAATGAGAATAAAGAATCTTAATGACCCCCTTGTCTCTTGTATTTTTGTGCATAATTATTACCAACTTCTAGCACATCGATCATTGATAACTAGAGAGATGGTGCGAAAATGACTGTAACTCCCTTAACTGCAGTACTCCTTGTAGGTTGAGTGGTTATATCTTAAACCACTGTAATTTCCCATATAAATAGATGTTATTAAGCAAATCAAAATCATTACACAGCAAGTTCTGTTTGTTCTAATCAAACCTAAAGTATAGAATCATGGGTTTTTCTAAACTATTTCTATCTTTCTTGTGTTTGCTCACCATAACAATTTCATACTCAAACATCACGGCAGCTCAATTTTTTTTCTGGCCACTATTTCCGAATAAACCTCCAGCACCAGTTACTACTTCTCCCGCACCAATTACAGATACTCCTCCAGAACCAGTTACTACTTCTCCCGCACCAATTACAGATACTCCTCCAGCACTACCGATTCATCAAGATACAAACTGTACTGTTACTCCTCCTCCAAGCGGCGGTACAAACTGTACTACTAACACTACCGGCCCACTTTTTCCTTGCCTTCGAAGAAATCAACTTGCTTTTGTTTCCTGTGTCACACTTTCAGAAGTGCTTCCTAGCAGTTCTTGTGTAGCATATCCAAATTTGGGTCTCGTTAACTGTGACAAGCCTAAAATTGCATGTATCCCACTTACAACTATTGCTCGGCTTCCGTGTTTACCACCTCAAGTTTTTGGAACCGGCAACTGTTTCACACTCGCAGATGGTCCAAACAATTGTCCACCAGATAATATTCCAAATCGTTAAGTACCACTGCTGTAACAACTAGTCCTGGAGCCTCCTACTACTACTATATAGCACTATTAAATAAACATCAAGTATGGATACGTACGTGCTTGATGGGAGTATATCATTAAAATAAATAAAGGATTAATTTGCTTTTTAATTGGGATGTAATTGTTACCTAATTTGTAATTTTCTTTTTGTTTTTCATTTTGGCTGCTTATTCCTTGCAAGTTGCCTTCTTTGTTTCCTATTCTTATTTAATAAAATATCTCTCTTAAGAAAAAAAAAAAAAAAAAAAGAAAGAACTTATATATATAATTATAATATATCACGGAGTATTTGGTTCATTTTGGATATTGTGGTATATGCACGATGACTTTGAACAAATATTTGAAGCTTGAAGTCACCACATGTGATCTGATGGAACAAGAAAATAAGCAAATAGCTACCATTAGCGGTCATTTGGCTCACTTGGAAAGACAGGAACTCAAGAGTATTTGGTTCTAAAAGAAAATCAGATGCAGATACTATTCTAGAAGTTAGGGCAGTATTAATTTTGTGGGCATCAGAGACAGACACGGGATCCCAATAGCCATTCCGGGTCACCTCTTATCTAAATAGTTTATTAATACCTAATCTACCCCTCATTAATCCGGATTAGTGATTAATTATAATTAGGAAAATCATAAGATTATTTGATAAAAGATTAGTGTGTGTTTTTATTTGTATTTGGGTGAGTGAGGTGAGAGTAGAAGGAGGAAAAAAAATTGAGAGGGAACTTTTATTTGGGGAAAATGGAGGATGATTGTGAAGAGAGAATAGTTGCTAAGAGGTTGAAAATTTAATTTTTTTCTTTGAATCCATCATTTTTGCAAATGAAAAAGCTTCCGGCATGGACGTGGTATGAATACAATGCCGGAAGTAGCGATACCGACATGGTATTCATACCACGTCCATCCCGACACCGAGCTGATCCCCCATTTTGAAATTCAAGCTGTCATAATATTCAACAAAAAAAATGACGGTACAAAAGTTGTTTTTTACCTAGGGGGTCTGGGTTGTCCGGGGGGCGTAGCCCCTCCCGGATGTGTTCAACCTGACATGTCAGGTAGCGGGAGTCTCGGGGGTAGCGCCCCCTAACAGAGTGCAAGACAACATCTCGTAGAAAAAAAAATTCTACGAGAAAATTAAATTTCAGTCCGTTTTGGATTTTTTTTCTGGTTTGCAGTCCACTGCCGTCACAGTTATTTCATTCTTGAGCATGCCGGTAGTGCTACCGGCATGGTATGTTGCTTGAATTTCTATGCCGGCACATGATGTTTTTGTTATTCTTGTAAGCGATCATGTAATCACATTTTGATTTGAATAAATTGAAATTGTTGATTGACCAAAAAAAATAAAAAAAAATAGTCCCTTGTTTTTATAAACACCAAAATTTCGCTACTATCCTTGAAATAGAAATAAGCGTAAACGTTTGTGCGGGTTTCATCTCTCTCAACTCTTTATCTTCTTCCTATTTTCTATTGTTAGTCTGATTCTTGGATTTTCCTCCAAAACCTAATTAAGCTAAACGATGTTTAAGGAGTAGGATGAAAAAAAAATCTGTAACTCCTAGGTTATTTTAAGCTTGTAATGACGATGAGATTTTACATCCGTAAAATCACAAACCACCCAATTGACCAAACTTGAAAACTGATTACCCTGTTTGGGTGGAGGTTAATTTTATCAATTGAATTAAAAGTGGATCCAATAGTAAAAATAGATGAAAATGAAATTACATTAAAGTTTTTAGAGATAAAATAAATAGGTAGTTGAAGAAATAATTTTATTTTTTCATAACATATGATTAAGATTGGTACAGTATGATTAAAAAGGAGATGAATAGGGATGGTCATGGGTATGGGGTGGGGATTTTGTATCCCAGTCACTGCCCCGTTCAAAAAAAAAAAAACCTATACCCTCCCCATTACCCGCATGATTTGGGACGGGGCGGGTATGGGAAATACCCATACGGAGCGGGTTCCCCATGAGTTACCCATAACATTAAGTTCAAGTATGATGAGTTAATTTACTAATCAAAACTAAAGCACAATGTTTCAACCAATAATAATAATAGTCTAAGAAAATGGTTTCTAAAATCTCAAACTCATCAACTCATCTTAAAACAAGCAAAAAATAATAATTGGAAAAAAATTAATTGGTCTATAAATGAATAATTGGCCTCACACTAAGAATGGGTTATTTTTCTATTAAATCATGCTATAGAGTTATTTCTAATACTTCTAGTAGCAATACTCAATTCCAGTAAGGGATATTAGATATCAACAGATTTGGAGTTTGCCAGTTTTACCAAAGATCCAATTATTTTTATGGAAATGCTATGAGAACATATTACCTTCTAAGGTTCGAATAGGCAGTCATAATCCTAACCATGATCTCATCTGTAGCTTGTGTGATAACTATGAATTTGAATCCGCTGAGCATATCATTTTACATTGTAATTTTTCTATCTTTGTGTGGAATTTGGTTCCATGGGGTAGCCATGCCTTGCAGCTGGCTAACTCGACTATCTCCATTAAAGATTGGGTGAAAAATCTGCTTGATAGTAAACTTCCCACAAATCTTGTATCTGCTATCATCACCACGGCATGGAGTATTTGGAAAGACAGATGTATGTATGTTTTTCAGGGTTTGAGACTAAATAAGGAAACCACTGATAGGCAGTCAGTTAAGCTAGCCAATGATATGCAGTTATCTACTTCTGATCCATCTAATGTTTCTTCCATAAAAAATGTTATCTCCAGCAACATAAGACCTCTTGTCACTGATTCACTACCCTATGAATGTGTTTTAATTTACTGTGATGCTTCTTATAACACAAACACCAACAGTGCTGGACTTGGAATTGTATCATATTGTTTGGCAGGGAAACTTAATGGATGCAAAGTCCAACCAGCAGTAACTAGGGATGCGGAAGAAGCTGAAAGCCTTGCAGTTTTGGAGGAAATCAAATGGGCGAAGAATAGAAACTTAGAGAAGATTTGCATCCTAAGTGATTCTAATAACTTCATTTCCTATTTACAAAATAAAATCTACCACATTAGTTGGTACAGTAGCTCGATTCTACATGATTGTTCTTCCTTATTAAATTCCTTTCATTTTGTTGAATTTATAGAAACTTTAATGGGCCTGCTGACAATGCAACCAAATATTGTAACAGGAACAGAGTAATGGGTGAGTGGCTAGACAACCCATCTCAATTTATCTCTGACAATTATTTACTCTGATTTTTTTCAATGAATTCTTTTTCTAGCAAAAAAAAAAGAATATCACTCCTTTGAGGTTGTGTTTGATAACAGAGAAAGGAAACAATTCCATGGAAAGTGATTCCATGGAATTAGTTTCCTAGGGGAAGCAAGGAAAGACTTTTCATGGAATTAAGTTTAAAACATACTTTAGGCCAAGCTTTTTTTTGCAATTCCATGGAAACGGATTTTTGACCAAACGACAGAATACATGTTATTTCCATGGAAAGATGACTATTTCCATGGAATTAACTCCTACCAAACACAACCTTCTTAATTCCTTTTTATCAAGTAACCTAAAACTAAAAATCTAAAACCCTAAAATATAAAAGGTATGGGGCGGGTATGGGACGGGGACCTTGAATCCCATCCCCACCCCCATCTCCGCTTCATTGATTTCGGGTATTACTCATCCCCGTTTGTACGGGTAAAACCCTACCCAATAGGTTCGGGTACCCACGGGGATGGATTTGGGTGGGTCAAATGGCCATCCCTAGAGATGAATGACGTTTTCTTTTCTAAGTGGAGATGGATGCGTGAGATAAAAATGGAGAAGAAGGATGCGTGAAATAAATTGGAGAATACCAAGGGAATAATTAAGATTACTCTAATAGAAGCGGAGATGAAGGATACTCTACGATAAAAATGGAGAATTAGAGTGAAATAAGGAGGAGAAGATGTCGAGATTGCTAATTATTTTCTATTGGCGAATCCTAAGGGTATTGTTGGAATACAAATCTCAATTTTAGAGAAAATAAAGTCATTTTTGTTCTTAATAGAATGTTTCTAGTCCCCATGTAATTTAAAGATGATATTACCTCCGTTAACTTGTATACGGATATACAAGTTAAGAGGACCCATCATAGTTGAATTTATTTATTTTTTGTAATTCAACGCAAAAACTCTTAATTAGTGAATATGAGATGTCTGTAAGATTAATTTGGTAGATATCTAGTCAATTCAATTGATACCGGTAAAAAAAAAGAAGGGTGCTCTTGTATATACCCTCAAGAAATACTAGCCATACCCCCATCAGTTAGTTATTTTAGTTACGATTCGGTTAATATGAAAATCATTATTTTGTGTTGAAATTTCTTATACCAATACCCCCTGTATGCCCATCAATAAATCTCCATATATGGCTTAGGGGATTACGAGACAAACTTCTAAAACAAGAAAATAGTTCTACATTATCATCAGAGGTTGTGATGGAAACGCATAAAAAAAAAAAGGAGGTGTGAACTCGTCCCAGAATCCATTTACATTGCTGTGTCTAGCGAATCGGCACAACATGTTCTGTAAAAACTCAATCTTCTGCTTTCTAGGAGGAGAGAGAGTATCCGAAACAGTGAAAATTTTCAAAAATTCAGTCATTCCTCAACTGGATTATGGAGTAACTTTGATCGACTGATAATTTCGTTTAAGAGACGTCAACTAAGACGTTGATTACAATTGAAAGAATCATATCCATTTAATGGGGTATACTATTTTAGATGAAGTAAAAATTGATCTCATTTACAGTGGTTAATGAGCAAAGGTATGTGGTTTTTGTTTTTCGATTTATATTTGAGTTAATCTATAGGATCATGTTTGGAACAAAAATTCGGTTTCAACACAAATTCGTGCACAATTAAGTTCTCCTGTTAGTAATTCTATCAGATCTTGTTGATTTTTCTTTTTAAATCGATGCACGTTGTGTGTTCGAAAAAAATACTCCTAAATATCTGCCTCAGGCGAATTTTTGAGATGCAGAAATTCTTAGTTTTTGTGTGTTGATCTTTGATTTGGTCTTCTTCATTCATGGGTCAGCATCATATACCTACTATCTTTCTTCGTTCAAAGTCTTTTGGGTTCACTTGGTTTCATTCTGGACTAAATTTTTTATAGAGATTTAAAGGAAAAGAGACATGGATTGTGCTTCCTGTATCCTCCTAAGAATGGGTTTCTTCTGTATTCTTGGAGGCGGCCAATAACAAATTCAAGGTAGGGAATGTTTGGTCACGAAGATTCAATAACTTTGTGGTACAATCATCATGGTTAAACAATACAATGGGATCTTTTCTACAAGTAATGGTTATTGGGTCTTCAAAGAAACTGCTTCCTAGCTTCATATGTATACCCTTTGGGAATAATGGTGATACCTTGCTGAGATTTGTTAATGCTTTTAGTAACAATTCAAAACCCGATAGAATCTTGAAACCTCCTATGTTAGATATTCATTCCTTTCCCTCTCTTCCGCTCTCCAATCCTTCTCAACCGGAGGAACAACAAAAAAGATTCTATGATTTGGGCTTGGCGGTAGTAATTCATAATTTACATCGGGGATGGGATAAAATTGAAAAAGGTTTAATGAAGAGATTCAAATGGTCTGCAAGCTTAAATCTTCGTATTATCGGTGGTAGGTTAGCTTTCTTCGGTGCTAACTCTAAGATGATGTTTGATATGTTCAAGGAGGAACATTTTTTTAGTGATGACTCTCATATAAAAAAGGTTCAGTCTTCAGATTCTTCACATTGGATTGGTACAAGGGGATTATCATTTCAATTCTAGGATTTAAATTCTTTGGAATCTATCTGTTCCCCTTGGGGAAAGGTGTTGGAAATTCATAGCTCAACTTTGAATTTCTCAAAACTGAATAGCTGCAAGATCATAGTACATTGTGAACTCAGTAAAATCCCAATGGCTTATAATTTCAGGGGCCTTTGGTTGAGCTTCGAATGGATCCAACTGAATGCAATCAATGGCTATCATAATGTTGCTACGACAAGGGAAACTTAGGGGGAGACCAAAAAAAAAAAAAAATCTCATTGTCAAACCCACAATTAATTTTTAGTACCGTGACACCCATAATTATTTTCGTGACACCCATAATTATATGAAATTATTAAAAATGTATGCATGACGGATTATGCATCCGCATGACAGGTTATGCATCGGGGGTATAATTGGCAATGAAACTTGGATATAATATATCTAAAAATCCGTGCCTTAAAATTTTACAAATTTTATGTCATTGAATATATTTTTATGAGAGCTACGCAACAAGTACAAACAAGAATATCAATTTTTTGTTTTTCACGAAAAAATCGGAGGTGATCATCACTTTAGGCAAAATTTTCGAAAACTTGATACATAACCATTATGCAGCCACCAAAAATGATGCATAACACATTCTGCAGGCGCATAATGAATTATGCAACCATTTTCTCCACTGCATAACAAATTATGCATTTGGATAACAAAGTTATGCATCTATAACAAGTTATGTAACCATTGTTTTGGTTGATTTTAGTGCGTACATAAAAAAACTTGATGCATAATGCAGTATGCATCCATATTTACGGATGCATATCAGGTTATGCATTCATTTTCTCGATGCATAATGAATTATGCATTCATATTTTGGATGCATATCAAGTTATGCAGTCTTTTTTTATTGATGGTTTTGATACTAGCAAATAAGTTGATGCATAATGTGTTATGCAACAATTTTTGTAGATGCATAGCAGGTTATGCAACCAATTTCATAGTTGCATAACAAATTATTCAACCACACCTATTTACTTCTATCACCAGAAATTACACCATTGCCTGTAGTTTCTCACCATGCTTCAACTGCAACCCAACCTAACATAGCAGCACATTTATACAACACTACCAAATCAACAGTATCACCTATTTACCAAAACTGAAGCATGCAATTGTCTGGCAAAATTCCCCCAGCAACATAACTTAAGCATGTAATTATTTGCAGAAACATTTAGGTCTTTGGAGGATATAAAATCACATGCAATAACTAAACTCCAGAGAACATAAGATACAAAACTAAAAAAAGCAGAGTGAAGGATAACTTCCAATAGTGCCGAACTGAAAAGAATCAGAACAACAATATCTTAAAATGTCTTTTTTGGTTAGGAAGATGAGTGATAAGCAACCAACAAAAACAATGAAACACACATCTTTTTTGGTTCGTAATCAACTACAAATGATTACCAACCAACAAAAACAATGAAACACACATATATACTATTCTCTTAGGCATTTCCACAAGCAAATAGAGTTCAGGAAAAAAAAAATTTGTCGCAAAAAATGAAAATTTGATGGCATTTCAACAAATACCCATATCATAAACTCGGATATAAATCCAAGCCTCAGAATCAAAATTTTACCTTGATCATCAAAATCATGACAGCAGCTTAAAATGATAATACAAAATCCAAGCCTATATCTCTTCATAACGAATTTGTTTGCCTCAAATATCTTTGTCAATGTCTTCCCATTTACAGCTGACTTTTCCACTTTCTCCAGTTGTGTTGCTGCAAAACCTCTTGTAGTGTGGTATTCTGTTATTCTAATAAGGTGGATAAATTCCAAATTGACGACACTGAGTTCGTCCATTAATAAGTTTGTTGGTGCTCCCTCCTAAGGTACGAAATTCATTCTTATGATTAATAACTTAAATTAAAATTTTCTACAAGTTATTATGATTTTGAGGAATACCTATTTCGATTTCCAAAGTGTGAGAATCCAAAGAAGACACCCCCAAGATCTCTCTGATTCATCAAATTCTCCTCTAGCTCAATGAACAGAATCTCAACAGATTGAAAAAATAGATGGGATACGATTCAAATAGGGAAACGAAGACGAAACATACGAAAGTATAATTTTAGAAAATACGGGTGAGCGAATAAGTTTAGAGGAAAAATTGGGTGCGCCGGTGAAGTTTTTTTTGGTGGGTTTCACAGTGGGAAAGAATCGAAGAATGGGTCTCCTGTAGTTTTCACCTACGACAACTGAGACACAAAAGCTAAAATCTATCGTTGTAGTACCGGACACTGACAGAGCGTCAACTTGCGTTTCAGAACCGGCGGAAGCACAGGGTGCAATATTTTCGGCAGTTAAGAATACACCGAAGAATATGTCAACAGTTTCTTTGAATTCAAATTTAAGCTCGTCAAATTCGACACTAAAAAGGCTAACTAAGGTTTGGAAAAGGGTGACCGAGATTCAATTAAGGGTTAATAAATCAAGCAATCCGGTGAACCAACACGATCCTAATGAGGACACGAATATTCCATGGGTTACGGTCAGAAAAAAAAAAACGGAGTCGGGTCGAAATATGGGCCAGATGGGGAGAGTGGTACCTAGAGAAACTGATGTTGAAATAGGTATCGACTCTACACTAACTAAGAGTGGAACTCCTGCCCATGACCATACACAGACTACGGATCACGATATGGGCCAGATGGGGAGAGTGGTATCGGGTGTGGACTTTGACCCGATAATCATCTCTACAACATGTAAGGTTTGAACTCCTGCCCATGATCTGAGAAAATCTAAACCGCTGATTGTGACTGATATGGAAGACTCATTGTATTCTAATTTACCAACACCTGGTAACTTGAATGAAGAGAATCTAATTCATTCCGAGTCGTTGATTGTCTTTCTTAACGATGAGTCTTTATACTCGAATGAATCAACTGCGGTTCAAAATGACAAAGACACTCTATATTCTACACAGAAAAATACTGAGAATGGGGATTTTCAATCAAGGTTGAAATCCCAAATGAATGTTAATAAAAGGATGGATATCTCAATTAATCATCCTACCATGTTTAACATATGCAGTGAATTGGTAGAAAGAGATTACGGGCATGATGATAAGATGGAAATACCACTACAGGACGACTATGATGGGCTAGCGAATTATGATTCGGAGGAAGATTATCGAGAATTATTAACGGATAAGGAAGAGCAAATTCAAGCTGTCTTAGGTGATTCTGAAGAGGAAACCGTCGATGTAAAAGAGGGATTCAATCCAATATCTTCTAGGGGTCAATCGATTTATTAATGGATCTAAAAGTCCTAAGATGGAACATTAGGGGGGTAGGATAGGACCTTAAAGTGTTGGCTGTTAGAAATGCTATTCTAAAGAATAACCCGGCAATTCTAACGATTCAGGAATCAAAACTATTAGATCGTTGTGGGGTAGCAACAGATGTAATTATATTTATCAGTCTTCTGAAGGTGCTTCTGGTGGCATTATCATAATATGGAAGGAGGGTGTAGTTGTGATGGAGGATCATCTTATTGGGGCGTTCTCTTTATCAATTAAATTCAGAAATGTGACTGATAATTTTTTTTGGATCTTTACTTCTGTTTATGGATCTTCGGACATTGGTTACTATAATCAGTGCTGGCAGGAATTGAGAGACATCAGACTACTCTTCGATGATCCATGGTTGATCGATGGTGATTTTAATGCTACTCTCACTGCAGCTGATAGAAATGTGTCTGGTGGCAGAACATCAAACAGTAGGTCTTTTAGATCCTTCGTAAATAGATTCTCTCTGGTGGACTTACCAATGGTTGGGGGAAGATTTACTTGGACAAACTCTCAACATCCTCCTCTGTTGATAAGGTTAGACAGGTTCTTACTTTCTGGTGATTTCCTAGCTCACTGCCCTGCTCCTGTACAACTAACGCTAAAGAGGCCAATTTCTGATCAAGCACCTATTTTGCTAAATTGCAACTCTGGTGATAAGATAAGGACTCCTTTCAGGTTAGACAATTTCATTTTAGCTCATGATGATTTTCAAAGCAATCTTAAGATTTGGTGGGAAAATTTGTCGTTTCTTTGTTCTCCAAGTTATATTTTTGCTAAGAAGTTGCAAGCTCTTAAGGGTATTATTAAGAACAGGCAGAAGCATACTTTTGGTAATATGCAGTCACAAATAGATAATTTGGAACTTACTATAGGGGTGCTGGATAGTCTAGAGGAAATAAATGTGCTTTCTGATGATGATGTTGTGGCTAGGGAGCAAGCTAAATTACAACATGCTTCAATTTCTTTAAATATGACTAGGAAAATCAGTCAAAGGGCTAAGGATAAATGGATTAAAGATGGGGGAAGAAACTCTAGTTATCTTCACCAAATTGCCTCTTTCAAATATAAGAATAATAGTATAAACTATCTAAAGATCGATGGTGATTTGTGTTCCGACAAAAAGAAAATTATAGACGAAACTCAAAAATTTTATACTTCTTTGTTTACTGATGAACATAAATCAAGACTTGATTTCAGGCACTTGGATATGCCTTCCATTTCAGTTTCGTAGAGTATTAATCTTGAAAAACCGTTCACTGTTGAGGAAGTTAAACTTGTGGTGGATCATTTTGGAGTAAATAAAAGTCCGGGCCCTGACGGTTTCACTTTAGAGTTCTATAAGAACGAGTGGGAAGTATGACTTAATGTTGGTGGTGAAAGAATTTGAAGACAATTGTTCGCTGAATTGGAGAATAAACTGTACCAATATAAATTTAATCCTTAAGTGCAATGGAGCGGTCTCTTTAACCAATTTTATACCTATAAGTCTTATTGGTAGTGTCTACAAAATAATCTCGAAGGTTCTGGCAGAAATAATGAAGAATGTAATGCCTTCAATTATATCGGATGTTCAAGGTTCTTTTGTGCAGGTTAGGCAAATTCATGATGGGATTCTTATAGCTTCTGAGCTTATTGATTCCAGATTAAGACAACAACTTACAAGTATTATTTGCAAAGTCGACTTTGAGAAGGCATTCGACAATGTTAATTGGGTTTGTGTGGACAATACACTGGCTAAATTTGGTTTTGGTTTTAAATGGAGAAGCTGGATCAGATGGTGCATTTATACTCCTAGGTTTTCAGTTCTTATCAAGGGTGAGGCGTCTAATTTATTTAGAAGCCAAAAAGGGATCAGGAAGGGTGATCCTTTATCGCCATTTCTTTTCATCCTGGTGGAAGAAGTTCTAGCGTTAATGTTCAAATCAGCAACTGCTCAAAATCTTATTTCTGGCTTCAAGGTAGCTCCTCAAGGTACTGTTATTACACAACTTCATTTTGTGGATGATTTAATTGTGTTTCTGGATGATAATGAGTTACAGGTTCGGTATTTGAAGAATATTTTGATGGCTTTTGAATCTGTTTCTGGTTTAAGAGTAAACTTTAGAAAGAGTACGATAGTAGGGCTTGGTCAATTGCATAATGGTGAAATGTGTGCTGATTTGTTTGGGTGTTCCCTTTCTCAACTGCCTCTAACTTATCTAGGAATTCCTCTCGGACGTAAATCTAAATACAGAGTTGTTTGGGCTGAGATCATTCAAAATTTTCATAATAAATTGGCAAATAGAACATATTTATCTAAAGGACAAAGACTAATTATGATACAAAGTGTACTGGAAGGTCTTCCTGTCTACTATCTTTCTTTGTTTCAGTTACCCATGAGTGTGGCAAAGGAAATAGAAACAATTATGAGGAAATTCCTATGGGTTCCAGTAATACGGTGAAGAAAAAAAGTTGGGTTGGTTGGTCTAAGACAAACTTGCCAAAATACAGGGGAGGGGTTGGGATAAAGAAGCTGCGATTATTCAATAAGGCTTTTCACGCAAAGTGGATTTGGAGATATGGCAGTGAGAAGCAAGCTTTGTGGAGGAAGATCATCAATAAAAAGTTTGGAGGTGATATCAATGCTCTTTTCCCTGATCAAGCGAACATGTCATTTTGTTTTAGTTTGTGGGCAGGAATTTTGAAATCTAAAAGCTTTGTTGAGTCAGGCACTACTTTAATGCTAGGTGACGGAAATAGAATTTATTTTTGGAAGGATATTTGGGTGGGGGAACAATCTCCGAGATTGAGTTTTCCGGCACTTTTTAAGCTTTCTAAAAATAAAAATGCTTTGGTAAGAGATATGTTCACAACAGAAAGAGCTTGGGATTTGAAGTTTGCGAGAGCTTTGAATGAAAGTGAACTGCTGGAGGTGATTCATTTGTTGCAGGTTATTGGTGATCAAACCTTTGGCTTGTCTGATGAGAGTATATTGCCGGATAACAGAGTTCGGAGTTATGGGAACGGAAAAGTCTTTTCAGTAGCTACCGCTTATTCGGCACTGGAAATTGATGGATTTCTTTTGTTTCCAGATAATCAGTTATGGAACCCTAAGATACCTTCGAAATTTTGCTTCTTGGTTTGGACGTTGTGCTACAATGGCGCACCAACGTTGGATTACTTATACAATGACGGAATAGTTCAGAATGCTAATTGTCTCCTTTGTAACCAACAAACAGAAACAAATCCCCATTTATTCATTCATTGCAAGGTAACTTCGGAGGTCTGGTCGTACTTTCTGAAGAGCTTTGGTTTTAATTGGGTGTTTGGTAGTGATGTAAAGCAAACCTTATGGGAATGGAATAATAAAAAGAGCAAGAATAGAGTTAAAAGGATATGGGGATACTTACCGTTTGCTATTTGGTGGAGTGTGTGGATCGAAATAAATAACAGGCTTCATAATAATATTTATAGGAGTGTGAATCTTATGATCATGGAAGTCAGAGCTGTGTTATTTAATTGGACATGAAACACGGATATTTTTAAGGGTATTCCTTTACCCACGGTTATTTGTAATTGGGAGTCTATCTTTGATACTTCTTTGTCTTTGTAATCGCAGAGCTCGGTCACTTTTCTAGTGACCATGTCTCCATTCTTTTATAACATTTGCACTTTTGGTCCAAAAAAATGTTCTGTAAAAACTTTGAACCGAGTCCAGATATTGAGTTTTTACTTCTCTGATGGTCACAATAGTTGATGTGATATTTCATAAAATGTCTCTTACGTCTATCGACGAGCATTATTCCCATATTACAAGCCTTAGAGCGTCTGCAGCGGGCGACTAAGACCAAAAATTTGGTCCGCGAACGAGACGTAGTGGGACGTACTATCGACTAAACGAAGACCATCGACTAAATCACAGACTAAATTTGGTTCGCGACCAAGAGTAAACCCAAATATAGTCGGGCGTTGATATAGTTTACGCCTCACCACAGGTGTTCCTAAAGTTTTCGCCCCACAGCGGGCGTACGTAAAGTTAACGCCCCACGCCAAGCGTTAACTTAGTCTCCGCCCCATATATTTTTTTTTTAATTTATTGTGGGGTGTGGTTTATACCTCCGCCCCACTCAAAGATTTAGAACATTTATATGGGGCGTGGATTATACCAACACCCCATTGTTTTTTTTCTTTTTTTTTTTCTTTTTTTACGTTTTCGGCCCCAAGCGGTGATATTTTTCACGCCTCACATCAGGCGTTGATATTCTTTATGCCCCACACCAGGCGTTGGCATAGTTTACGCTCCACCAAAATTTAGTCTTCCTCCCACTGCGTCACTCAACGGATTAAACCCAAATTTGGTCTTTTTTTTTCTTTCTTTACTCTTTAGTTTTGGTCGCACCGCTGCAGACGCTCTTAGCTTTTGCCAACAAAGGAGATTTGCAATAAAAGTGGTAGTTTGGCAGCCCAAATTGTTTCCATTTTCGTCTATCGCAATGGCACCAGCAACTCCATTGTTTGATATGATCATCAACATTAATTTAAAAAAAATATAATCAACATTAATTTCACATTTTTGAGGATTCTTCTGACAATTGAAAATCGAATTTAGCTTTTCTAATGCAGATATAATCAGAGAATCTCACCATTCGAGAACACCATCTCATTCCTCATTTTCCGTTAATTCTATAGAACGCAAACCCAAAGTTATTTTTTTACCATATAGAGAATACATCCATTCTGTAAATATTGACCTTGGGTCCAGATATGTAGATCCTTGATTGAATTATTATACAGAGTCTTTCCCGTTGGACCTTGAATGGGCAAAGATGTAAGATTGTTTCTTCACTATTGTTGCAAATGGTACAAGTAAAATCAATAATACATTTGAAATTTAGGGCTTTAGATATGTGGGTTGATTGATCAACAAAAACATAAAAGGGGTTTTTGTGAAGAAAACAGAATTTGAGATGTTGATGGGGTTATAGTAAAGTTAGACTCGGTATGGTTGATAATGATGTATCTCGGTTTCTCAGAAAGGATTGATATCGGCCATTGATGGGGGTACAGCATAGTAAATATTTTGATGGGTAGGAAGATCATGTGAGAGGGTATATAGATAAAGGGGTACCGTTAGTATTTTATAGGGATATTTGAAGAAATACCCAAAATAAATAATCAATTGATGAAATATCATTAATGTAAGATTAGTTTGGTAGATAGCTAGTCAATTAACATTGAGTTGCATTAAGTATCTATTATAGTTCTTGGATTTATTTGTAAGACAAAGAGAAATCATAGGTCACATTCATAAGAAGATTAACTTCACCAATCCCAACAATTCGTATTATACATTTTTGTTCTTATCCACTCAGTGTCTAGTATAGCGATCAGTAATCCGAGATGGTCCTTTAACATTATGTGCATGTGTAACATGTCAACAGATGGATAGGTTCAGCAAATAAATCATCAGAGCGTCCACAGTGGACGAGTAAAAGATAGGGTAAAACCAAATATGCTCAAAATGCTAATCACAATGGAACGGGACACAACCAAATACGGTAGGTTTTCTAGGATTCGGGAGCATTATTGGTCTTGCGGACCAACAAATAGTGGAGTGGAGATTAGGGTCGTGTTTGGGAACTGGGATATCCCAACCTAGGTTGGGTTATCACCCAAAAAACGGTTGAAAAGTGTTTGTTTACATCTTATTCCAGGTTGGGATAGGGATAGCTAATCCATCCTTGGTTTTAGGAGGCCAAAAAGTTGGGTTTATGGTATTCCCCTGAAAACCTGTTCTCCCCATTTCCCAACCTAGGATAGAGCCACATACTCCACGGATTAGATATTTTTAGGAGTATTTTGGCATTTACTCATACTAGTTTACCTCATATCTGATATACTTACGCAAGTTAAGTTAAAAATGATCAATCTCAAGGTTAATCCACTGCGGGATTGAGTGTCAAACAAACAAAAATTGAGTTAATCTAAGACTGGATATGATTTTAGACAAACAACACTACAACTGATCACTATCAAGGTTATCATAAATCTGTTGGAAATAATTGACAATATTCGTATGTAACTGAGAAAAATACTTAGCTCGCACTGCTGTGTTATTGTTGTACCGGAGATGCACTGATGATAGTATCAAAAAACTTAGTAGAGGCACGTATGAAATACGCGAGCTAAAGGTAATATTGCCTACTACTCCTCTGAGATGCTATAACAATTAGAAAATCACCTCCAGGATACAACTACTGTTAGTTCTCCTCTATGTGTAGCATACACAGAGAGAACCCTTAGAACTTGGCAGCAGAGATGAAAACAAAAACACAAAACGAAACTTCAACCAGTTTCAGAGAAATGTAAAAACTAATTTATGTTTTCTGTAAAATAGTTTCTGTAAACAAATATTCTGTAAACAAAGAAGTAGTTATACAAAATTATGCTTCTGTAAACTACAACTTGTTTTAGAGAAGAACTGAACTGTAAACTATGTTCTGAAATAAATGTAAATATGAACTTAGTTTTTTCGGAAATCAAACAAAAGAGAAGAAAAAGAGTTTCAGAAAGAGTTCTGAGGTATGGTTTCAAATGAAGAATTCATCTGGTATTTATAGCAAAAATTATTTGAACGTTCGACTTAGAATCCAATGTGCGACAGACTGTCCGTGATTCACGCGTTTGCTTTTGTCGGACGAGTAAAAGCATCCGTTAAAAATACAGTAAAACGCTTTTGTCGGAATTCAAAATTTTCGAGATTCTTCTCGAGGTGCACAGGTGTTACAACGACCGTGCATCAAAGATGCTTCACGAGGTTTTTATCACACGGGTCGGACACCCAAAACCGAGAAGGTAAAGAATAAAATTCTTTACATGTGTGGGAGAAACGTGTGGAAAATTTCAGTAAAAAGAAAGGGTCGGATACACCCACACCCACACCCACACCCACTCCCACGCCCACGCCCGAGCGAGCATGCGTGCTTCTGTGCGAAGCACCGCACGAACGGGAAAGGCAATAAGAAATGCAATAAGGGATAGGCAACCTTGCCATATTCTAGGGCTTTCCCCATACACAAAGGTCTAAAGACCCAAAGGGCCATGCCCTTAAGGCTAAACCAATGGTATTTAAGTCTAAAACTCTAAGTGTTTTAGTCTAGGTGGGACTAATGTTTTATTCATTCACATGAAAAAACATCTAGGGAGCAATAGGTCTTGGGATCAAAACATGGTCCATGCATTTTTTGATTAAAACAAAACATTGTTTTTTCTAACAATCCCCCACATGAATGATAAAACATGTCGATAAAACACGAGAAAACATAAGGCAACAATATAGGCTAAGGTGTCCCAAAGATTGAACCTTAACTTAGTGAGAGGTTACCTGAACTGCTTGTTGATACGGTGAATGCAATGTCTTGAACCGCCAACAATGAATGCAATTCAGAAATAACAGCCACACTTGATGCCTCAACCGAAGAAAACAGCTGCCAAGCTCTTGCGGTTGTTCCCATTTTGGCCGTGGGCTAAAATCCAGGACTTAATGAATGTCTCTAGAGAATCATCTCAAATTCTCATAAGAAGCGGCCCCACTTCCAACATCCACAAAGGTGAGTCCATAAAGAGTGTCCTGCCACACCCCGCTTTAATCAAAGCCATGGTACCCTTTAAGATCGCAAAAGATCATCCTAAAATTCTGCAGGTAGCACTATCGCACGGTTACACCATAGGGAGGGACAAAGATAGTGCTTTCCCAAATATCACCATAAATTAGTTGTCTCATTGAACCTTGATCTTGGAAATCCAATCACAAGGTTGAGTATCCTTCATGGTGATTTATTCTATGAGCTTAAGTCCCATCCCCCTCGATGTAAATTTAACTTCCTCTCTGGTTAAGCCTTTCGTCAAAGGATCTGCAAGATTATCTTTAGACTTTACAAAGTCTATCGAGATAATACCAGTAGAGAGTAGTTGTTTCACCGTCTTGTGTCTTCTTCGTATATGTATAGACTTACCGTTGTATACATTGTTCTTTGCGCAACCAAGAGAAGCTTTACTGTCACATTGGATTGCGATTGAAGACACCTGCTTGGGCCAGAGTGGAATTCCTCCCAGGAAACATCGCATCCATTCAGCTTCCTCTCCATCTTTTTCCAAGGCTATAAATTCAGACTCCATAGTGGATTTAGCTATACATGTCTGTTTGGTAGACTTCCATGAGACAGACGCACCTCCAAGTAAGAAGATGTACCCACTAGTAGACTTGCACTCTTCTGAGTCTGATATCCAGTTGGCATCACAATACCCTTCCAGTACAGCAGGATACTTCCCAAAACTTAAGCAATAGTTTGAGGTCCCTCTCAGGTAACGTAAAACTCTGAAGAGAGCATTCTAGTGATCCTGCCCTGGGTTGCAAGTATACCTGCTTAATCTACTCACAGAGTAAGAAATATCAGGTCTTGTACAATTCATCAGATACATAAGACTACCAATAATGCGAGAATACTCAAGTTGATCAATTCCCTTACCCTTGTTATGTTTCAACTTACAAGTGGGATCAAATGGAGTAGATGCAGGTTTAGCATTTTCATAATTAAATCTCTTTAGTATGGTTTCATCATAATGAGATTGAGTAAGACTATATCCATCAGACGTCTTTCTGATTTTCATCCCTAAGATTACATCAGTAGGGCCTAAGTCTTTCATGTCAAAATTATCTCTAAGCATGCTTTTAATGGTATTAATAATATCAAGGTTACTGCCTAATATGAGCATATCATCAACATATAGGCACACAATAACATGAGAATCATCCACAGATTTAATGTAAACACATTTATCAGATTCATTAACCTTGAAACCATTAGTTATCATAACATGATCAAATTTTTCATGCCACTGTTTAGGTGCTTGTTTTAAACCGTATAGAGATTTATTCAACTTGCATACTTTGTTTTCACAACCTTTTACAATAAAGCCTTCAGGTTGGTCCATATAAATTTCTTCATTCAATTCACCATATAAAAATGCAGTTTTAACATCCATCTGATGTATATGCAAATCATAAATAGATGCAATGGCAATCAACATCCTAATCGAGGTGATTTTAGAGATTGGTGAATAAGTATCAAAGAAATCTAATCCTTCCTTTTGTTTATAGCCTTTAGCTACCAACCTAGATTTATATTTATCTATAGTTCCATCTGTTCTAAGTTTCCTTTTGAACACCCATTTGTAACCTATGGATTTACTTCCAGGATGCAAGTCTACAATCTCCCAAGTTTCGTTTTTCTGAATGGACTCCCATTCATTTAATGAAGCTTCTTCCCATAAAGGAGCTTCTGGAGAATTCAAAGCTTCCTTGTAGGTTTGGGGTTCAGACTCTACCGTAAGAGTCAAAAAATCTGGGCCAAAACTTGTTTCAATTATAACCCTCTTACTTCTTCTTGGTTCAGTCTCATACTCTAAAGTTGGGGTTTGACTAGTCGATGGAACATCAGAGAGGTCATCATGGACCCTTTTACGAGGTCCAGACCTTAAAGGAAATATGTGTTCATAAAACACAGCATCTCTAGATTCCAATATAGTGTTCTAACCAATATTATTATGGTAAGAACTGATGACCATAAACCTGTATGCAATTGTATGCTCAGGATATCCTAAGAAAACACAGTAAATTGTTTTAGGACCTAATTTAGTTTTCTTAGGATGAGGAATGGCCACCTTGGCCAAACACCCCCACACTTTTAAGTATGCATAGGAAGGTTGTTTACCATTCCACAATTCATAAGGAGTTTTATCAGATTTTTTAAATGGAACTCGGTTCAAAATATAGCATGCAGAGAGGATAGATTCCCCCCACAAGTTCGAAGATAACCCTGAACTTGTCAACATAACATTTACCATATCTATGAGTGTTCTATTTTTTCTTTCATCTACACCATTCTATTCTGGTGAATATGGTGCAGTTGTTTCATGAATGATTCCATTATGTTTACAAAACTCACCTATGGGTATCACATACTCATCGCCACGGTCTGACCTAAGAGTTTTAATTTTAACTCCTTTTTGGTTTTCTACTTCAAGTTTATAAAATTTGAAGGCCTCTAAGGCTTCATCTTTACTTCTAAGAAGATGAACCTGACAGTAGCGTGAGTCATCATCTATAAAAGTGATGTACCATTTTTTACCACCTCTTGTTGGTGTTGATTTCAAGTCTCCTAAATCCGAGTGTATTAGTTCCAAAGGAACTGTTTTACGTTCAATCCTTTTATTAAACGTTTTTCTTGTATATTTAGATTCAACACATATTTCACATCTTTGATTTTTATCAAAGTTTATTTTAGGTATGCAACCTAAATTAGCGAGTCTTTCTAGCGATTTGAAATTAACATGCCCAAGTCTATCATGCCAAACATGTGAGGAGTCACAAACATAAACAGAAGAAGATGCATTAACATTCAATTTCAAATCAGATACACTAAGCTTAATCATGTTATTGGTAACATAACCTTTTCCTACGAATTCACCATGCTTAGAAATTACAACATTATTTGACTCAGCAACAATTTTAAAACCTTTTCCTAGTAAGATGGTTTCTGAGATAAGATTTTTGCATATGTCTGGGACGTAAAATACGTCATTCAATGCGAGAGTTTTTCCTGAAGTTAGCTTCAGTTCGACCTTGCCTTTCCCCACCACTTTAGCGGTGGAAGAGTTTCCCATGAACAGTTTCTCATCATCTCCTACTATGGCATAGGAGGAGAAAGAATTTCTGAATTTACAGACATGCTTGGTGGCTCCAGAATCAAGCCACTAGTCTCTCACATTAGTCATACTAGAGACAAGGTCGACTTCAGACACCATGCCAGTGAAATATCCAGAATCATCTACTATGTTTGCCTTATTTTTCTGTTTTGGATCATATTTGATCTTTTTAGGGGCCTTACAGTCTTTAGGCATATGTCCAGGTTTACCACAATTAAAACAGTCGCCTTTGATGGTGTGCTTAGTGACACCACCCCTAGGCTTAAAATTGTTACCTTTGGGTTTTCGACGTCTGTTACGTCTATTACCCATTTTGCTGGATTCTCCAGGACCTTTCTTTGAAGTAGCTTTATCTTCCAAGACGTGAGCTTTGTTGGACATGTTTTTTCTCAGCATCATGCTCTTGTCCTTGCTGCACATAAGCTCCTCAACCTGGATCTTTTTGCCAAGCTCCACCATGGTGATTTCACGAGTCTTGTGTCGCAGCCTCCTCTTGTATTCGCTCCATGAGGGTGGAAGCTTTTCAATCACAGCCGATACTTGTAAAGCTTCATCAAAATGCATTCCTTTAGCAAGAATCTCGCTGATGAGGAGTTGAAGTTCGACGAACTGTTCTACCACGGGCTTTTCGTCAGTCATGTTGTATTCCAAGAACTTAGCCATCAAGAACTTCTTACTTCCAGCAGCGTCAGCATGATATTTCTCTTCAAGAGCTTCCCATAAATCAAAAGCATTAAAATTTTCTTTTGCATTATAGAAGTCGTACAAAGAGTCATCCAGACCATTAAGAATATGATTCTTACACATGTAATTCTTCCTATTCCACTTTTCTAATTTATCTTCATTACCACGGTGATGAAGTCTTCTCGAGGGTCTATTTAAAGCAAGTCCATCTAACCTTTGGTCGTTTAGGAAGAATAACATTTTAGACTGCCATCTCTTAAAGTCCTTACCACTGAACTTTGGTGGTCTTTCTATAGTATTTTTTCCCATGTTCTTACAACAACAATTATATAACAGGAAATATTACCTTTAGATTGTTGGAAATAATTGACAATATTCGTATGTAACTGAGAAAAATACTTAGCTCGCACTGCTGTGTTATTGTTGTACCGGAGATGCACTGATGATAGTATCAAAAAACTTAGTAGAGGCACGTATGAAATACGCTGAGCTAAAGGTAATATTGCCTACTACTCCTCTGAGATTCTATAGCAATTAGCAAATCACCTCCAGGATACAACTACTGTTAGTTCTCCTCTATGTGTAGCATACACAGAGAGAACCCTTAGAACTTGGCAGCAGAGATGAAAACAAAACCACAAAACGAAACTTCAACCAGTTTCAGATAAATGTAAAAACTAATTTATGTTTCTGTAAACTATGATGTTTCTGTAAACTAGTTTCTGTAAACAAAGAAGTAGTTATACAAAATTATGTTTCTGTAAACTACAACTTGTTTTAGAGAAGAACTGAACTGTAAACTATGTTCTGAAATAAATGTAAATATGAACTTAGTTTTTTCTGAAAGCAAACAAAAGAGAAGAAAAAGAGTTTCAGAAAGAGTTCTGAGGTATGGTTTCAAATGAAGAATTCATCTGGTATTTATAGCAAAAATTATTTGAACGTTCGACTTAGACTCCAATGTGCGACAGACTGTCCGTGATTCACGCGTTTGCTTTTGTCGGACGAGTAAAAGCATCCGTTAAAAATACAGTAAAACGCTTTTGTCGGAATTCAAAATTTTCGAGATTCTTCTCGAGGTGCACAGGTGTTACAATGACCGTGCATCAAAGATGCCTCACGAGGTTTTTACACACGGGTCGGACACCCAAAACCGAGAAGGTAAAGAATAAAATTCTTTACATGTGTGGGAGAAAAGTGTGGAAAATTTCAGTAAAAAGAAATGGTCGGACAAACCCACGCCCACGCCCGAGCGAGCGTGCTTCTGTGCGAAGCACCGCACGAACGGGAAAGGCAATAATAAATGCAATAAGGGATAGGAAACCTTGCCATAGTCTAGGGCTTTCCCCATACACAAAGGTCTAAAGACCCAAAGGGCCATGCCCTTAAGGCTAAACCAATGGTATTTAAGTCTAAAACTCTAAGTGTTTTAGTCTAGGTGGGACTAATGTTTTATTCATTCACATGAAAAAACATCTAGGGAGAAATAGGTCTTGGGATCAAAACATGGTCCATGCATTTTTTAATTAAAACAAAACATTGTTTTTTCTAACAAAATCAAATTAAGATACACTACTCTGGGCTATGTTATCCAATTTTCAAGCTCCCAAACAGACCCTAGAAGTTTATCTGATACCAGGGGTTGGTATAACAACCGTCTTGAGTGGGGCGCATGTATAATAACCGTTCCAGCACAGGCAAAGGTATAAACTCCAGCCCACTAAGCATGAGTATTAACTCGAAACCAGGCGAACATATCATGAACGCCCGAGTGGGGCGTTGGTATGTTGTCCGCCTCACTAGACTTTCATAATATGGTCGCGTGTAAAATATGAAGCTCATTAGGTTCCTAAATTTATTTATTTTTTTCTAAGATCTTGAAACTTAGGGTCAAATTAGGGTGTTCTATTGAGGCGTTTATCATCCATGCTTGCATGATACATGTCCCTGTTTTGAATAACGTGATCTGGCTAAAAACTAGAGTTTAAGATTCACTTTTTATGAGGTGAAAGGTTGAACAATATATCGAAAAGAGTTTTCAAATTTGTATGATATGATATTATATGCAAGAGTAACACTAAATGTTTTCTATTTTGATGTATCTCAGGTAAAGATGATTTGAGGAGGGGTGATTTACTCTAGTCAGCAATTTACATTCAGCTTAGATTGTAAGCTGGGGGAACGTATTATTAGGTTCGTTTGATTCCATCCGGACAATTAGAGTCCGTCCCGTATCAGGTGTGAGTATTATCTATGCCCAATTTAGGTGAGTACAATATGTTCACCCGAGAGTGAGACGGAGATTATATGTTCGCTCAATTTCAGGTGTATACTTAACCTTTGCTTGACTATAATTTTCTCCATACCTATTACGTTCGAATACCCCCAAACCTAAAATTCTTAGTTTTATTTTTATTTTTTTAGTTTTATTTTTTTTCTTTCTTGTTTTCTAGTTTTTAGTTCGGTATCATGATTGTGAACGCTCCCAGCCACTGTAACTTCGTACTTAAGTAAATGTTAAACAAATTATCCAAAACTTATTCATCTGCTTCATATATATCATCTTGACTCCACTAGGAGCAGAGTGAAGACATGAGAAATACCAAGTTTATATATATCATCTTGACTCCCCTGATTTAGTTTCAAAGTAGGATAGAGTTACTATGTCAACAAATTTTAAATTGCTTTCAAAAGAAACTATTATATTATATATTACGTTAATATTAGTTTCCGAGCAAAGTTTCTCTGTTCCCACTTCCCATAAAGCTCAGGTAGCCCATACAATGGGACCTACGCAATCTCTTTAGTTCAAGAAACGTTCCACTCAGCTAGTCTATTTTCCCACGCTTTTGGGACTTGGGGTAGGCCAAGAGATTAAAGACCTATAAGATGACTCCACACTGCTATAGGAGTATAGGGGTACTAAATTCATTACAAGGAACTTAATATATTGAAGCACACTATAGTTGTGGCATAAACCCCTATTAGTGTTGCGATAACCTATGTAGCAAGAAGTCCTTTTTGCAGCACCAATTTTATTGCTGCAGCAAGAAATTACACTTTTTTGCCACACTTTTTATATATTGTTGTCACAGTTGTGTGGTAAAAATTTCATTTTGCAGCACTAAATTATATCTTTTAGCTGCAGCTGAAAAGTACTGTGACTAGAAATTTGCTTTTGCAACACCTATATTAAAGGTGTGGCAATATATGGTGTAGCAATAACTATATTTTCTTGTAGTGATTGCTTGGGGAATGTGTAATACATGGTTATCCACAGGAAATGAGCTCACTTCTTGGTATGGAAAATGAGTTATTTGGCCAAATATTTTTAAAACATGATTCTAATAGACGAGTAAAAATTAATATGAGTGAAATGGACACAAAAAAAAATAGCAAGAATGAAACCGGATTCATCCTGGCTTAGATTTAAAAAATAGCGAGGATAAAACTGGATGCATCCTGATGTGAATTAAAAATAAGAAAAAGTATTTGAAAATGGGTAGGATGAAACTGTTTACATCCTGATTATTTTTACATTCTAGTTCAAATTTTACAAATCTTTTTCAACTTGAAATTATCGTTATTGGGTTAATTATCGTTATTGGGTTAATTATCGTTATTGGGTTAATTTTACAAGTCTTTTTCACCTTTTTTTACATTCTAGTTCAATTCTGTGTTCTTCTCGGTATTATTACATGTTGATGAAGAAAATTAGACATCGCCCTTGGAAGCAGTGGGTCGAAGATCAGAAGAGGCAAAAACAAAGACAACAGAGAATATGAACCATTTATTCTCTTCTTTCTTGTATATCCTCTTGGTTAAGTGGCTCAAAATTCAATAATGAATGTTTCTTATAGGAAAATATTAATGTTTCTAGTGCATTTTAAGGGGGAAATACCGATTTATTGCCCATTTAAATAAAAAGAAATTAAGTTGGATTAGGTTTGCTAGACCATAGTTGTTTGTTTCATAGTTAGTAATTAGTATGCAAAAGAAAAAAGTATCTGAAAATGAAAAAAAACATATGACAAAACTAAAGCTAATGGATTGGACTACTTACTTGTATATTCTAGAAGTACATATGTTGTTCATATATTGGTCATTGTTTATAAGTATTTGACATATATACCACCATTATCACTTTCTAGAGTAAGTAAGATAAGCATAAGAATAAAACAAAGTAATCTCATTGGAAGAGTTATGGTAGTGGGTATAGAAATAATTCGTCCCACCTAGGGAAGCTAAGGAGGACCTTTATATGACCACTTATTTGTAAATCATAAGTCATCAATTGATACAAAAAGATTGGATTTGGTGTCCATGGTTGGTTTTTCACTTGACATAATTATCCCTCCCTTTGAGTTTTTACGAAAAATTTGGAGGTATTTATTATTTTAGGCACAATTTTAGAAAATCAAATATATATTCATTATGCAAACCACCACTTGTGGAAAAAAACCGTTTTAAGATAGCCTGAAAGTGTCGTATAAGGCTGTTATACGATACTTTCCAATTGCAGCTGAAAGTGCCTTAGATTTAGTGTCTTTTTCTGGAACGACACTATAAAATTGACGTGTAATTACGATACTTCCAGATTGTCGCTAGGTACAACACCTGGATGACGTCGTAGATTTAATTTTTAATATAAAAAAAATCAAATCAGATTTAGCTGACTGATTGCAGTCATTCTGACTGGGGTGGAATAATTCTGATTCAAAACTCAAATTACCCTAAACTGAAACTCAGATTACACTGAAACTCAAATTATACAATTATAAAATTCAAACTAAATTGACACACAAATAATAAAAGCCGATTCATCAATAAAAAATCACATCCATTGCATTAAATTGTATTCATAAATTTAGTTCAAAACCATACAACAAATGATTCAAGGTTTAGTAAAGAGAAGTGCTACAAGTCCTAAAGTTCAAGATTTCTTGAAGGCAAGTTCAAATTAGCAAAGTAATGAACCGCCTGATGACAAACTATGCCGACGCAAATCCTGGTTGGATGCCAAGGATGAAAGAATGACCTAACCGGAAGCAACAGTTGATGTCCACCAGCACGGGATGTTAAGGTCCACCAAAAACTGACTGCAAGATACCTGGCTACGTCCTCCTTCTTTTTGTCTGCTCATGCTAATTTCAGATGGGACCTAGCGAAATTTGGCCTTATAATTCTCAGAATTGACAATGAGAAATAACAATCCTTACAGAATCAGGAACTAAAAATAAATGGTCAGGGATAGACCATGCTGGGGGCATATGAATGCAGTGCGTCTCACTAGTAAATTGAAGAGCATAAAGTGGAGACCGAATGGGAAGGAAACAATACCATAATAAGTTGTAAGTGTGCAAAAAATGTTAATTGGAAGTTGAGGATTTCTTGAATTAACCACTCGATGGCAACAACTTCACATTTGCTATACACATCGCTCCTAATATGGAATATCTTTTGCCTTATACTGCGCATATTCTTTGTATATAGAAACATATAAATTGCAGATAATGTAAGAACGAGTAATCCATACCAAAGGTGAATAATAGTTACCAATTATACATCTGATTTTCTTCTATAGCTTGTGGCAAATGTCAGACAAGAAATTCCAATCAACTGAAGCTTCCTTTTTGTTTTTAAAAAAACCTTGGCTTAAAACCCTGTCCACGAGTCTTCAATAAAGAACTCCATTTCTAAATTGAGCTCCCTCACACCTGGTTCCTGCACAATATAGTTCATTCATTAATGTACTAAATTCAGAAAGTATCGGCATAGAGCAGAGATTAAGAGTCAAGTAAATCTTCAAATGAAATACATTTTCTACCAAGTAAAAAAGAAAGTACCTAGAAACGAACTGGCGAAAACCTGCATGGAAAATTAGATTTTCCTTTAATTTGATAGGAGCATCATAGGTTTCATGTTTCTTTATGCTGCATAACAGAAAAATCAAGTTGCTTAAATGCTGAATGAGTTTCCATAGTTACCTAAAATGAAGGACTGGCATTACCCAGGTTAATTAAGAAACTTAAAAATGAAGACGAAATTATGCAGTTACAACTTACAACTTATTTAACTAAAACCTTTTTATGTATATAGTAAGCATACACGGTAGCTAGCAGTAAAAAGGATAACTAAAACCTTTTATGTATATAGTAAGCACACACAGTAGCTAGCAGTAAAAAGGAAAATCCATTTTCGCACAAATCACCTACTTCAGATGATAACATTTACATCAACTAGATTCTCATCATTAGCGTCACTAAACTAAATTCTCATGACTCGCAACTTCAAACATTTTTTGAACCAGTGAACATAAGTTTAAACTGGTTCTAGCCCTCGTGGTTCATAACAACAATATTTAAACAGATTGAAGTGTCCATGTACATTTAAAACAAAACTATATTATGCCGGGTACGTGGAAAGGCTAAATATTCCAGCATGTGGACAGTTTCCTCCTAATACAAAAAGCATGTTGATTCCAATTTCCTGGCATCAATTTGCACAATTGTTTTCTATATAACCAGTCTCACGACATGGCTTGATGATGCAAAAGTATGATAAATCAATGACTATTTTTTAATTAAGAAAATGCATGTATCAATTAAGTCCTGCAAAATGTCAACGATCTGACCAACATTAGGAACTTCACGGAACATGGTTGACCACCTTTCTATGTAGCAAAGATCAAAATAAGAAAGAAAAAAATAAAAACATAAAAATCAATAATGGAATAGAAAATCATGAAAACTAGGCCTCAGTGCACATGTATTCCAAATTAGATTTACAAGCCATTTAAGTGCAAACCATCATGTTCAGAATTCCTTCTTCAGAAAACCCATGATAGCCAAATCGGATTCCTTCTATCCTTTTACCCCATACATTTCGCGAGTAGTTACTATCTGCAGCGAAAAACAGATATGATGTGAATAAACTCTTGATATTTTCAGACACAGTGGTAAAAAGGATGGGTCTAATGCAAAACAATATTGATATATTATTAATTCTTGTATTTGGAGATTATATTCATCAGGCCAAGCAAAAGCCAACGGGCAGTTTACTTGATCATGAAAATGTTTCACTAAGCTACAATATGAATACTCATTACTAAAAAACCTTAAATACGAACCATCAATATGAAGACCCATTACTCAAAAACCTTATATACACAAAACTAACTGATTAAAACCTTTTTAAAAGGAAAAACTAAAATCCTATTTAAGAGACATGTTAATTAGCTCATTGAGACATTTTATCAAACAGTAGTAGAGCAATATTGTTTCTCTTTCTTTTGGCAGAAACCATCAAAGAAGTAATAAAGGAAATCTGAGGAAAAAGAAAAATCAAGTCAAATAAACAAAATACCAGACCCTAAAACATGATAATAAACAAAGCCCATAAGTAATATTCAACAAACAACCTCTGTAAAGTACAAAACTTGAAACTTTAGTGTTTGTTGCCAAGTAAAGTTAGATGAAGATGACTCCTCCAGTAATTGATTGAAGAAGAAAACGAAACCCTAAGGTTGATGGAAAACAAAAAATTATTAGAAATCACTATTAAACAAAACCCTTATAACAAATCAGAGTTTATGAAAAAAGTCCAGCAAAATTAGCTTTTACCAATGTAATAAGCATCTTCCACTACCAGCACAAATCTGTAAACAAAACCCAAAACCCCAAAAATTAATTGAAATACAGACTATTTCACAAAAAAACAAAAAAAAACAAAAAAACAAAAACAAAAAAACAAAAACAAAACAAAAAACACAATAAAACCCTAAATCTCATTAAGCAGTATAAATCAAACTGAGAAACTGATTATACCTTTTTCAATCTGAGAAATTTACGGATCTGGATAATATCAAATCAGAACAAGAATCATCAGATGGAGTAGATGGATTGGAAATCTGTTAATTGTTTTGGTTCATGAAGATTTGTTGGTTTATGTGAGATAACAGATGGATTAGAGAGATGAAGAAGAAAATTTCCTTGGTTCATAAGGATCTGTTCGTGACATAGAAGATGGATTCGAGAGAAGAAGAAGAAATGGTTTTTCTTTTTAGTAAAATTTTGTCTATGAAGAGTTTTGGAGAGAAGAGAAACATGAGGTAGAAAAATATAGATAGTCTTTCTAGGTGAGAGAAGAGAAGAATCAGAGCCGTTAGATCAATAAAATTTGTTAATCCCCAAAAAGGCCCAGAAAAAGTACCAAAGAAACAATACTACACATACTGTCGTTGTATAAGTCAACAAAAAACTTTGCACCATGGCAGTTTTACTTTAGTCAATAACAATATCAAAGTGTGGTTGTCTAAGTCAACTAAAGTCCTGACACAACGACATATTGACTTTAGTCAGCCACACTTTCCATGTCTAGCAGTTTCCCAATATTTGTTCTGTGTCATTTCATTGTGTCTCTGATAGACCTTTTTCCACTAGTGCACCATAAAAGATACATAATACTTTATGTAACCATATTTTGGTCTATGCATAAACTAATTTTCCGTTGCAACTAATAAAACGATGTACTTCATCCGTTTCAAGAAGAGTGATACTTTCATTTTAGGCACAATTCACGAAAATTGAATGCATAGCCATTATGCAAACCACCACAAATGATGCATAATATATCATGCAACCATATTTTAATTTATGGATCGACTAATTTTCCGTTTCAGAAAAAAGTAATACTTTCACATTCCGTTTCGGGAAAAGTGATCATTTCTCTCCGTTTCGGGAAAAAGTGATACTTTCGCTCCGTTTCGGAAAAGTGATACTTTCGCTTCGTTTTGGGAAAAGTGATGCTTTCGCTCTGTTCCAAAAAAAATATCACTTTTTCTGGAATAGAGCGAAAGCATCACTTTTTCTGAAACGGGACAAAAGTATCACTTTTTCTGTGACGAGGCGAAAGTGTCACATTTTTCTGAAACGAGGCGAAAGTGTCACTTTTTCCTAAACGGGGAGAAAAGATCATTTTTCCTGAAAGGGAATGCGAAAGTAGTCGCAAACAAACCCCATCTTCATATTCTTCTTGGGCCGGCCCTCCAACCGTGACAATTGTTATACTAGTTAATTTTTAAGTAAACTTAGATATGCGATAATTACCTTATTAATTACCTGGTTTTGCATTGATTTTTTTTTAACTTTGGGAGAAAAATTAATCCAAGCATGGTGAAAGCTTCAGTCAAACACTAATCAAGATCTCATGGTTTTAACTTTTGTCAGCCGAGAAAAATATAATTTCACTTTCTTACTTAACTAAAATAAAAGTAGTATGCGATAAGAAAGAGTTCGTATCCACAGAGAGGCTTTTGTTGTTATGCAAATTTCAGTTTCTTAGTAACCAATGGGGGGGGGGGGGTTTGATATTTCAAAGCAATAAAAATAAATTAAAAGAAATATAGTATTAAAATAATCAATAAGGAGAATATATTGTCCATGGGATAGTTTCATTCACAAACTTGAATTCTCAACAATGACTAGAATTGAAATTTTAATCTCTCATTTACTAAAAGTCCTAGGATACCTTGATCGCAAGTATATCCCGCTAATTCCCTAATTTCATCACAACCACATGAAAAGATGCAAATGTAAATTCTTCCTAGAAAGCAACCTAAAGTGTAAAAGCACAATTAGATTTAACTCCCTAAAAGCAATAAGTTCTATGAAATAAGACTAATCAGGGCAATAAAAATGTGTAAAAGCACTAATTCGATTTAACCCAAGTTATGATTCATATGTGACTAGTAGGACATATCACTACAAGCACTACCCATAATTATGCTACTTAGAATCAGGGATAAACAACTTTTTCGTATTGAAAACCCTAATATAGGTTTAGAAATGAATGCAAATCGGATTGATTCCGGACTCAAACAAACAAACAATCAAATCTTATACAATATAAACCATGAATCATAAACAATAAATTACTGAGACAAAACTAATGCATTGAATCAAATCTTATTTGTGAAATCCACTTTATCCCATAACCAATAATATGTTTAGCTACTCATAGTTTTTGAGCTCATCATAATCATAATTAAGAATAAAATGAAAACTAAATGAAATCAAACCCTAGTTGTCGCTCTCCTCCAAAACTCCAGTCGAATAATGTCTCCCCAAAAGAAATAGAAACTTCTCCCTTTTATAGCTTTTCAACTTACCAAAATTAGGTCTTCAAAGCCCAAATTCCAATAATAAGAAGTCCACCAATCTCATATGTGTGAAATACCCATGTGAAAATATGTCCCAAAAATATGTCACCGGAAAACTGTGTCTTGGCCGGAGTCCGGTGCCGTAACAAATCTCAGGTGACCGGAAAAGTCCCCCGGTCACCGGTAAACGAGTTAGTTCGGTCAGGTCAACTGAGTTAACACCGAGTCAGGGTGTGAATCAACTATCTAACTTGGTCGAGTTGGTTCTGGCCAAATCCTTTGCACAGCTTGAACTTGTGATGCACCATCATTGCAGTTCATTAATACATATCCATCCATGATGGCTATTCATCCATTTCAGTCCCTTGCTAGCATCACAAAAAAACCTGCTACCCAACCAAACAAGTGCCACTCCCTCATTCTCCAATTATGTCATTGCTCTTCTGTAGCTTCTTGTCTATCTTCACTTCACATATATCCTCAGCAACACCCCATCCTATCATAACCTGCAATACCCATTCCATTCCTGCCTTTAATATTAGCAACCAACACCTTGTTTTAAGGAACTTCCGGCATAAAACCAAGCTCAAATCGACCACCAGAACTCAGTTAACAAAATCTGTAGCAAACCTGGGTAATACTCAGGTCAAGAACTTTCCGAAATCAATCCAGGCCCGAGACAAAACTACCAAACACCAAGCCATCTCTGTTGTGTTCTTTTAAGCTTCGAACACCTCTTAAAAAACCCTGTAACTTGAGCTCATCTCTTATAAGCTGCAATGCACATCACTGCCAATTTCAACCACCTGCAACTTAGCTTCCTAGCATAACACCTCAAAGCCTGCACTTACACAAATATCCACTGGCATAGCAATGCATTCTGCAACTTCAACACTGAAATCATCTCCAGCCTTGCCACCTTATTTACAGGTTGTATCTTCTAAGCTCATGCTCAATTGCAGTTACAACACCACACACAACCACATTCACTTAGCATTCTATTGCAACATCACATCCAACTAGCTCCAGTTCATCTTTGCAACATCAAACCTGCACTCAAGCCATAACTTTCCTGTAAATCAATTCATAAGGCTAACACTGCCTGCTTTCTCCACATCACAAACACACATAGCTTCTCATTCTTTGTAAACATTCCAACACTGCATTGCCATTAGCAGCAACCCTTGTCATTCTCAGTAAAATCGATTTCAGTACCACCTTAAATAGCCTCATTTGGGTTGCAATTATCAGGTCATTATAACCACTGCTGCATCAGACTTGCGGTTTCCAGTTGACAACAACATTAACTTCATTCTTCCCTGTATAAACCCATAACTCCTTGTAGATGTGTGTTGCATCTTCTCAGTTTCAGAGCCACTTCCGTTGACAACTAGGTTTCAACAACACAAACTACTCCACTACCTCAATTCCATTCCGTCATTCTATTCACCATTTGCACCTGAAATGCCACTCAGTCACCCAGAATCACCATTTGAGTCAGAGTTTCACAACCAACACCATTGACTTCAACTTCAAACCTAGCATTTATCTAAACCCTAACTAGGTTCAGAAATCCATTAACTTGTATCCTCAAGATCAATTGAAGGAAACCCATTATTTGTATTTCATTCATGAGTTTCAACATCTCAGACTTTATTTCTTCAATCACCACCTTCAGATTCAAGTGATTGGAGTTCACCTGATCTTTTTCACTATCTCCAGAACCAGCATCAGTCATACCCTTCTATAAATTAGAACAAACCCATTGCAGCAATTTCACAGATCCTTGAATCTTCATCTCAGATGCATTTTCTTCACTGATTCAACCTCAATCACTGTTGCATCTACCCTGCCAACCTCATAACAACTTTCATAAAACTATCTACCTAAAACTTCAGTTGCAGCCATTCTCTGTAATCAATCGAAAATCCAAGATTAACCCCATCTGAATTTTCTCTCTCACATCATCAATAATTCTATCCCGGTTCAACTGATGTCTTCTCAATATATTTCTTAATAGGATCCTCAGCAGAAACCCATCAAACCCTGACTCAGAATGTCTTGAATTCTTCTTCGATTCTTCACTGGATTTGTAAGCTCTCTGTGCTTCCATCCTCACTTCTCTCTTCTTTCTCTATTTTTAGTGTAACGAAGAAGATAATTCTCTACCGTAGGGTTGTAATGATTGAAAATTTTATATTGCCAGCTTGTGCCATTGAATAAGGGTTTGATAAGTGCATATTTTACATATATTTAGTGTGAATTCCATGCTAGTAATTGTTGATCTTCTTACAAATTATTGTATATTACGCTTGTTTTCTTATATTTGTGTTTTATTAAATGAATCATCCAAAAGAAGTGGAAATAGCTACAAAAGTGAAGCTTTTATGTGGAGAAGGGCCAAATACCCAGTGGAACTCGTTAAAATGGAGGATTTCTAGTCATCATTTTGTAGAGGAAGGAAGATGAAGTCAATGGCGAAAGAACGGATTCATTCTGAGTTCGTATGAAGAAATTATGAGCGAAACAAGGACTTAGAAGATTAGGGAAAATGGTCATTATCTAGGACAAATGCTATTGGCACCCCACTGTACGTTAAGGGGCAGTCATCCTGTTAATGGGTGTCATGTTTCAAAGGAATTTCTAAAGGCAGTCAAGTCAATTATTAAGGGGCTGCTACTGATTGAAATATTGTTAAAGACACCCGTCCTATTTATTCAGGGCACCTGCATCTTCTTCTTAATAAGTTTTAGTCGAGTTTTCTGTTTAAACCGAGAACCATGGTTTTCGTTTATACAGGTGAAATGGAACTCTGGATGGAGACGACGAAGATCGTTATTGGTGTTAGTAGCTTGCTTTGGTTCGTGTAGTAGTTCAGGAGGTTTGATGTTCATGGTGGAGAAAGATGACTGCTGCCACTGATAGCATAACAGTGATGATGTAGTATTGGAACTCAAGGAGCTTGGTGCCATCGAAGTGACTGATGAGAAAACAGAGAGAATGGCGTTTCGAAGTTGGAACTCGAGCTTGATACTGATGATATCAGAGATCGAGCTATGGATATGTACAGAGTTTGGTTAATGATAGACTCAAGTTGGACAGAGTTGATAGCCATTTAGGGGTAAGGACGTGTATTCTAGCCGTGGGTTAGTCGAGAAGTCAGGGAGACGAGAAATAAAGAAAGTGTTGCTTCCATTACCGATGGTTAGTGTTGGATAGTGATCGAGATGGCAGAAAGAAGAGCTCGAGACATACAGGTATAGAATGGTTGCTGATTGCTGTTGATCTTCAAGTGATTGACCTGTGTCATTATGTAAGAGTTGTGCTGCGGCTGTTGGATGCGATGGTTATGGGACCGAGAATGAATTGGGTAGAGTCTAGGTTGTCTCAAACTCGAGATTTCTGGTGGTATGGAGATATTAAAGTTTAATAAGATGTGGATTCTCAAACGTGACCCAGAAACCAGTGGAAGATATGGAGGAGATAAGAGATGTGGCATAAGACTTTTAATATCAGTATGAAATATTTCATATGCGAAGAAACACGTATGGAAGAGGAAATTCACGGCAGCGTATAGTATTCAAGTTGATGTATACTGAGCCTTAAAGGAAAACACGTTGGCGTCACATGGGGTCCACGCAGTCTCAGCCAATCAGAAGCCGTGTTCGTTTTGTTAGAATACTTCGTGAAACACCAGATCAGTGTCATTATTTCTTTGATAAACTTGAACTCGTACAACCGACCTTGCATAAGAGGATTTGTTGGATCGAGTACCAGCCGATGCCTATATAAAGGCTTGAGAAGCCGAGCCTCAAAAATATACAACTTCCAAAGAGAAAAATACAGAGAGAGGAGAGGAAAGGTTCTTAATCCATATCTTAGGGTTTACCCCTTTAGGGGGAAACCAAGCTATTTTCTTATTTTTTCTTCTTACATTTTTGTGAGTTTTAGTAAATCCATGTATAACTAATTTTATTGATTAAGATGAATTCAAAGTTCCGGGTGTGAAGCTTAATTATTAAATAAGTTTATTCGAAGTTTTTATCATATTATCGATTGTCTTTTCTATATCTAGGGTTTATGATTGATTACTAGATTGTTCAAGTGTACAATTGGATTAATATTTTGATCATTCTAATGCTAGTAGAAGTTGGGTGATAAGTGTAATAGTCAAACAACTCTCTACACAAGTAGAAATCGCGAGACCTTACAGAGGGATTCCGTGGAGTAATTGCGAGTGAAGACAACATCGACAAGTGAACCTTGAGATAAGAGTTTAGCTACTCGGATCAACCTTGAGTGAGCTACTACTAGGTGTTTCAGTTGGATAGAATCTGATATTGGAGATCTTCTGTATCCATGGTATAAGGAGTTTTGGGGACAACACTGAGCTAGCTGTTATTCTACGGTTGGTGATATATGATTCTTACGAAAGGTAAATGAGTATACTATGCAAGTCAACGTTTGGTAATGGTGAATGACTCCTAATCATCTTTTCATCTTATTATTATTATTATTCTTTTTGTTTATCATAATCAAACCAATACTCCCTTTTTAGTATATTTATTATTTTGCTGAATTAAATAACATATCAATTACACTGCTCTTCGTGGTAACGAACTTGACTTCCATTATATTACCAGTTAATTAGTGGAAAATATCTTGATTAATTTGTTTTGGTTACGACATGCATCAGGGTTAACTCAAATAACTTGTCGTGTCAGTTCCAGATAATTGACAATTCATTCTTCACCTCCTTGTTCCATAACCTTCGCTGGTTCCAGTATCACTCGCCAGTGAATTAACATTTTTTTCCTTTTACGCTCCAAATGGACTTTTTCTCCTTCTTTTTGCTCCCAAGGACTTCATTGCACCTAATAACTCAAAACTAAACATAAGAGATGCAATTCACAAGGATAATAACAAAGAAAGCATAAATACTAGATAATAATTAAGGTGTTTACAAAACCTATCAAATTCCCCACACTTAGACTTTTCTAGTCCTCCAGCAAATCAAATAAAACTTATTCTAAAATATACAAACAACTCTCGCGAGGGTTTACTAGAGATGTACCCATAAAACCTACTTTTCCAACTTACAAGTTCTCCGAAATGATAGTATCCAACTCACTAAGAAGACATAGAGATTTTGCACACTAGTCATAAGAAGTTAGACACAAATATGAACATAATCTCATTCTTAAAAGTTGAGAGAGAAATAACCATCCCTTATCGAAAGAAATTCGGGTTCGGAGTGATCAAATTTTTCGATTCTGCCTCACAAGAAAAGGTTTTATGAAATTGCACTCAATAATAAACATCTTTTTATGGGTCACACATGTGTCCATGTAGGAATGAAAAGAGAATCCTGTGACACGTTGAATAGTAGGAAGGCAAACCCTCCGAATTGTTTTGAAAACCTACATCTTTTATTCATTTTGAAAACCCTTTTTATGACAATCTCTAAGAAAGGAAATCAACCACTTAACGAAGGTGGGAATATGCTTAATTACCTCGTTATCCGTTCAGCGTGCAGTTAGCACCACTCTCACAACATCTAGGGAAACGTCTTCGGTCTTCAATCATTGTATTCATCTTCGTCTTCGGTCTTCAACTCTTGATGATAACTCATGAACTTCGTAGGATCTTGACAATGTAACTCTTTCCTCTAATTCTTGTTGCTTGAAACTTCATTATAGATATTTCTTTTTCCATTGGCTTTATTGAATGAATACAAACCAAAATATGATCTAAACAAACCAAAATATGATGTAATGAATTTTTTTATTTTATTTTTTTTAATGTTTTTTTTATTAAGATGCAAGATAAATAAAGTAAATACAAAATGAAAATAAACAAAAGAATTAAAACTAATGATGAACATAATGAACTTTTCTCTTTTCTCTTGTCTTTTTATTTATTTATTAGGGAACTAGCATAATGATAACCATGTCCCAAGTTATTTTTTTCTTTTTTTTTTTAGACAAGAGAAACTAAAAAAAATACAAATAAATATAAAATAAAAATGCAAGTACAAAGTCCATGGTGTGATTACTTTACCGCTTGATTCTTCACAACTTGTATGTCTCGATATCATAAACTTCTTAAATTCTCATCTTGATAATCTTCACTCTTGTACAATAGACTTCAACTTTTAATAATTATGCTCCTTGTCTTGTTGCTTAACTTGAATCTGAAATATGCTCATTTCTGTACTGTTTCTTGAAAACCTTGAACGTCTTCAACTTTCCTTCGAATTTGTAATGCTCCTCTTATTGATGATGATGGTGTTTCTATGGACCTGTTGGTGTAGAGAGAGATAAAGTGGATGGTGCTAACTGCGAACAAGATTACAAGTGGTATGTAAGTTAGCAATTAGATGTCACCATCATGATTGATAAAATACCACTCAAGAGATCAAAATAGTGCTTCTATTGGTGGGAGGTTGGGTATCTCACAATTCTACCCAAAATTTACGTACGGTGACACACACTCTAAAAGCACATATTTAGATAGGTACAAAGAATTGAAGTTCGGTGCCTCTCATGATGTAACATGGGTAGTCTCCACTATAGGGGACCACTAATCTACTACCGAATCTAGTCTACACCTTATTTTCCACTGGCATGGTTAAATCCAACTTTAACTCTCATACAAGTAAGAAACCCGATCATGTTCTCTGTCATATCTAAGTTCAGTCACTCTTATGAGAATCTCAATGTAATCTTAGCGACATGTATACTATGTGACTCTAAACTAACCACAAGTTGGAGTTTTCATTCACTATTTTACACAAAATTTGAAAAATCATGAAAATTTTAAAATGCAAATGTTAAACCACTCCCCCACACTTAAACTTTAGATTGTACTTAATGTAAATTGAGTCATCCAAAGTAAGTCAAGGTGGGAAATCATGCATGAAATATGACAAGAAATCAGAAAAAAAAAATACAAGAAAAAAAAAAAAACAAAAAAAAAAAAATGACAAGAAAATGAAAATAAGACAAGAGATACTCATCCTATGGGTTGCCTCCCATTTAGTGCTTGGTTTAGAGTCGTCAGGCCGACTATCTCCTTGCTTGCTAAGCTTTAGTTAGGGTCCCATACGTTATGGACATCCAAATGAACATCACTTGGATACCGCATGACTTCAAACATGTTGAAGCGAATTATCTCATCATCAAACCTCATTGTGAGTATTCCTTCGTCCACATCAATGACAGTTTTAGACGTCTTCATGAAAGGTCTCCCAAGCAGCAGGGGTATGGAAACATTTGAGCCATCATCCATTTCTAGAACACAAAAATCATCTGGAAAAACTAGTTGGTTCACCTGCACAAGGACATCTTCAATAATACCCCTAGGGTATACATTAGTACGATCCATAAGTTCAAGCACAATATTAGTTGGTTTCAATGGACCCAAATTTAAAGACTCATAAATAGATGCCATCATGATATTCTCGGATGCTCCTAAGTCAAGCATAGCCTTTCAAATCCATGTATTACCAATCTCTACGGGTATAGTCAAACTACCTGGATCCTTGCATTTGGGTGAGAGTTTCTTTTACAAGACCGCCGAATCATTTTCCCCCACACTCATAGCCTCATTACCGGTTAGCTTTTTCTTCTTGGTATATAAGTCCTTCAAAACCTTTGCATATTTTGGCACTTGCTTGATAACATCAATAAGTGGAATGTTTAAATGAAGCTTCTTGAAGTTATCTAAAATCTCATTTTATAGTTCCACCTTCTTAGAACTTGCAAATCTGCGAGGAAAAGATATAGGAGGAACATAAGTATAAATAGGAGTTTTAGAGTTGGAAGTAGGTACCTCAGAAGTTTGGGGAAAATCATCATTCTTTTTCTCCAAACAGGTTCCTCTTTTGACTTCATATCACCCACATCAATAGTTTCAGGTTGCACAAGTTGTGTATCGCTTCTCAATGTAATAGCGCTAGCATTCTCTCTTGGGTTAATGGGTTGAGAAGGGAGTCTCCCACTATTTTGTGCCTTAAATTTGTTGATATCGATTTCCATGGAGCCCACTTGAGTTTGCAACTCCTTGATAACACTCTTAGTTTCTTGTTGGATTTATTTAAACATGGTAGAAATACGTTGCATCATTGTTTGAAGATTTGCATCGATATCAGAACCTTGATTTTGCACCGATTATTGTGGTTATTCAAATTGTTGTTGTTGCGGTTGGAATTGTTGTTGTTGTGGTTTAAATTCACTCGGATGGTTGAAAATAGGTTGTTGTTGCTTGTTGGCATAGCTGAAATTTGGCTAATCTCTCCATCCCGGATTGTAGGTGTTGGAGTAGGGATCATACCTCCTTTGCTGATTTGGAAATACCGCACTAACTTTCTCCAACTCTTCACCATATGAAGGTAAAATAACCGCAACCATCCTTTGCATCATTTGCTCCATATTATCCATCCTTTGATCATGGTATGATGATGATGTATTATTAACTTCATGCACTTGCCTAACCATTGGTTCACTTCTTGTGTAGAATTGTTGCGAGTTTGCAGCCATTCTTTTAATAAACTCGGTAGCTTGGGCCACTGTCTTATTCATTAGTGCTCCACCACCCGTAGCGTCAAGAAGATATCTATCACTTGCTTGGAGGCCTTCGTAGAAGTATTGGATTATCATAACATCGCTGAATTGATAGTGAGGAAAGCTTGCCACCAATTTATTGTATCGCTCCCAACATTCGTACAAAGATTCTCCCACATGTTGCTTTATTCCAAAAATATCTTTGCGAATTTGAGTAGCCTAGGACGCAGGAAAATACCTCTCTAAAAAGAGTTTCTTCAACCCGTTGCATGTAGTGACACTTCCGGACGGTGAATAATAAAACCATTCCTTAGCATTGTCCACCAAAGAGAATGGGAAAGCTTTCAACATTGCACCATCGGCATTAGTATTTTCTGGAAGCATGGCCATGATAACATTGTGGAAATCCATGAGATATTTGTTTAGATCTTCATTTACCATGACATGAAACTTCGACAACTCTCGAATCAACCCTAGCTTGATCTCAAAGGTTTAGTTGGTTTGAACACACTACCATTGTGCATCAAGCCTATGAGAATCCAAATCCTTGAGTGTACGATTTGCATCACCCATTGATTCTTCTTCTTCAACTAGTGGTTCTCCTACGAATGGAACCTCTTGTTCTCCTTCTAGTTGTAACTCTTCTTCCACTTCTAACTCTTGCTCTCCCATTGTGTCTTGACTTGGTTGGAGTATTGTGCATCTTCGAGTAGCTATCCCGCACCTTGGATAGCTCCAATCTTTAGAAGCCATGGATTAGGTACTTGAAAACAATTCTCGCAAACAAGTAAGAAACAAGACAAGAAAACAAAAAGCTAAGATAAAAGAATAAATTATAAAAAGAAACTAAAAACTTAATAACAAGCCGTTTGCCTCCCCGGCAACGGCGCCAAAATTTGGTCGGTTGTCAGCCGAGCAAAATATAATTTCACTTTCTTACTTAACTAAAATAAAATTAGTATGCGATAAGAAAGAGTTCGTATCCACAGAGAGGCTTTTGTTGTTATCCAAATTTTAGTTTCTTAGTAACCAATGGGGGGGGGGTTTGATATTTCAAAGCAATAAAAATAAATTGAAAGCAATAAAGTATTAAAATAATAAATAACGAGAATATATTGGTCATGGGATAGTTTCATTCACAAACTTGAATTCTCAACAATGACTAGAATTGAAATTTGAATCTCTCATTTACTAAAAGTCCTAGGATACCTTGATCGCAAGTATATCCCGCTAATTCCTTGATTTCATCACAACCATATTAAAAGATGCAAATGTGAATTCTTCCTAGAAAGCAACCTAAAGTGTAAAAGCACAATTAGATTTAACTCCCTAAAAGAAATAAGTTCTATGGAATAAGACTAATCAAGGCAATCAAAATGTGTAAAAGCACTAATTCGATTTAACCCAAGTTATGATTCATATGTGACTAGTAGGATATATCACCACAAGCACTACCCACAATTATGCTACTTTGAATTAGGGATAAACAACTTTTTCGTATTGAAAACCCTAATATAGCTTTAGAAATGAATGCAAATCGTATTGATTCCGGACTTAACCAAACAAACAATCAAATCATATACAATATAAACCATGAATCTTAAACAATAAATTACTGAGACAAAACTAATGCATTGAATCAAATCTTATTTTTGAAATCTACTTTATCCCATAACCAATAATATGTTTAGCTACTCATAGTTTTTGAGTTCATCATAATCATAATCAAAAATAAAATGAAGAACATGAAAAATAAATGAAATCAAACCCTAGTTGCCGCTCTCCTCCAAAACTCCAGTCGAATAATGTCTCCCTAAAATAAATAGAAACTTCTCCCTTTTATATCTTTTCAACATTCCAAAATTAGGTCTTCAAAGCCCAAAGTCCAATAACAAGAAGTCCACCAAGATCATGTGTGTGAAATACCCATGTGAAAATATGTCCCAAAAATATGTCACCGGAAAACTGTGTCTCGGCCGAAATCCGGCGCCGGAACAAATCTCAGGTGACCGGAAAAGTCCCTCGGTCACCGATAAACGAGTCAGCTCGGTCAGGTCAACTGAGTTAACACCAAGTATGGGTGTGAATCAACTATCCAACTTGGTCAAGTTGGTTCTGGATAAAGCCTTTGCACAACTTGAACTTGTGCTGCACCATCATTGCAGTTCACTTATACATATCCAGCCATGATGGCTATTCATCTATTTCAGTCCCTTGCCAGCATCACTGCAACACCTGATACCCAACCAAACAAGTGCCACTGCCTCATTCTATAATTATCTCATTGCTTTTCTGTAGCTTTTTGTCTATCTGCACTTCACATACATCCTCAGTAACACTCCATTCTCTCATAACCTATAATACCCATTCCATGCATGCCTTCAACATTAGCAACAACATCTTCTTTCAATGAACTTCTGGCATAAAACCAAGCTCAAGTCGACTACCAGAACTCAGTTCAAAAAATATGTAGCAAACCTGGGTAATACTCAGGTAAAGAACTTTCCGAAATCAATCCAGGACCGAGCCAAAACTACCAAACACCAATCCATCTCTGTTGTGTTATTTCAAGCTTCGAATACCTCTCAAAAAAACCCTATAACTTGAGCTCATCCCTTGTACAGCTGCAATTCACATCACTTCCAACTTCAACCACCTGCAACTCAGCTTCCTAGCACAACACCTTAAAGCCTTCACTTACACAAATCTCCACTGGCATAATAATGCATTATGTAACTTCAACAATGTAATCATCTCCATCCTTGCCACCTTATTTGCAGATTGTAACTTCTAAGTTCATGCTCAATTGCAGTTACAACACCATACACAACCACATTCAGTCGCCATTCTATTACAACATCACTTCCAACTAGCTCCAGTTCATCTTTGCAACATCAAACCTGCACTCAAGCTATAACTTTCCTGTAAATCAATTCATAAGGCTAATGCTGCCTGATTTTTCCACATCACAAACACACACAGCTTCTCATTTTTTGTAAACATTCTACCACTGCATTTCCATTAGAAGCAACCCTTGTCATTCTCAGTAACATCGATTTCAGTACCACCTTAAACAGCTTCATTTGGGTTGCAATTATCATCTCATTATAACCACTGCTGCATCATACTTGCGGCTTCTAGTTGACAAAAACATCAACTTCATTCTTTCCTGTACAAACTCACAACTCCTTAAAGCTGTGTGTTGCATCTTCTCAGTTTCAGAGCCACTTCCGTTGACAACTAGGTTACAAAAACATAACCTACTCCACTACCTCAATTCTATTCCGTCATTATATTCACCATTTGCACCTGAACTGCAACTCAGTCGCCCAGAATCACCATTTGAGTCACAGTTTCACAACCAACACCCTTGACTGCAACTTCAAACCTAGCATTCATCTAAACCCTAAACATCTTCAGAAATCCATTAAATTGTATCCTCAAGAGCAATTGAAGGCAACCCCTTCTTTGTATTTCATTCATGAGTTTCAATATTTCAGACTTCATTTCTTCAATCACCACCTTCAGATTAAAGTGACTGCAGTTCACCTGATATTCTTTACTATCTCCAGAACCAACATCAGTCATACCCTTCTATAAATTATAACAAACCCATTGCAGCAAATTCACATACCCTTGAATCTTCATCTCAGATGAAGTTTCTTCACTGTTTCAACCTCAACCAGTGTTGCATCTACCCTGCCAACATGATAACAGCTTCCATAAACCCATCGACCTAAAACTTCAGTTGCAACTATCATCTCCTCTCGATTCCATCGCTCTTCATTCTCTGTAATCAATCGAAAATGCAAGATAAACCCCATCTGAATCTTCTCTCTCACATCATCAACAATTCTATCCCGGTTCAACTGATGTCTTCTCAATCTGTTTCTTAATAGGATCCTCAGTAGAAACCCATCAGACCCTAACTCATAATTTCTTGAATTCTTCTTCGATTCTTCACTGGATCTGTAAGCTCTCTGTGCCCCATCCTCATTTCTCTCTTCTTTCTCGATTTTTAGTGTAATGAAGAAGACAATTCTCTACTGTAGGGTTGTAATGATTGAAAATATTATATTTCCAGCTTGTGCCACTGGATAAGGGTGAACTCAAATAACTTGTCATGTGAGTTCCAGATAACTGACAGTTCATTCTTCACCTCTTTGTTGCATAACCTTCGCTGGTTCCAGTATCACTCGCCAGTGAATTACCTTTTTTTTCCTTTTACGCTCCAAATGGACTTTTTCTCCTTCTTTTTGCTCCCAAGGACTTCATTGCACCTAATAACTCAAAACTAAATATAAGAGATGCAATTCACAAAGATAATAACAAAGAAAGCGTAAATACTAGATAATAATTAAGGTGTTTACAACACCTATCCGTTTTGCATTGATTTTATTTTCAACTTTGGGAGAAAAATTAAGTCAAGCATGGTGAAAGCATCAGTCATGTTTTGATTTAGTCAAACACTAATCAAGATCTCATGGTTTTAACTTTTTGCTATCGTTTCCAAATAGGATAGGCTATAACTTTTAGCGACTGTGTCAATTGTAAACCAATTCCTTCCAAAAAGAAAGAGTTACTCTACGTACATCTTCTATTATTTTCTTTCATTGAAAATATTTATGACAACATTGAATTCCGTGGAATTTTTAAGACATTACGATAAAAAGTTACCGAGTCACCCCAAATTACTCACTGAATTTTCAACGATTTATCTAGAACTATTGGAAAAAAAAATATTATATGCATTTTATGTTAGTTTCGGATGCAGATTGAAATAGAATCCTATTTTTGGGCTGAAAACCAATGGGTTTTTCGGGGCTATTTGGGGTCATGAAATAACAACCCATATGATCCTTTATCCATTATTTTTTGTAATGTCTAATCTACCCTTAATTTGATTAGTGCTAATTAACTTGATTAAGATAACTAATCAGTCTTAATAAATCGATTAGACTAATCAAAACATTAATCTTTTGCAAATCAAAATTTGATTTTTTTGAGTTTTCAAGAAGGAAAATGATGAAACCCTTCATCACAAAATTCAAGATAACCTTATAATCAACTCCCAACATCAATTTTATCAATTCAAATCCGTCAAAAATCTGGAATTTTATGCTGTTACGGTTGGGAAATTGTGTCGAACCAGCCGTAATGAATAAATTACGGTTAGGATATCATGCATTCCCATCCGTAAACACTGATAACGGATGAGACGTTAAGAACTTCTAGCCGTGATTCAACGAGAATCTCCTGAGTATGTATTACGGCTAGGAATTCTTATTTCTCATCCGTAATTGAATATATAAGCTGAGAAATTTTGATTTTCAACATGAATACATACTACGCTTGAAAATTAGCAATAATTTCATTAATTAGACCAAAATAAAACCCATTACATACTTAATAGATCCCCGTTACAAAGTTAGTTTTAATAACATCCCGTTCGATGTATTAAGAAGTCTTTCATGATGGCGAATTGAGATTACAAGTTGAAATCATAACCTTTCCATTTTCTCTATTCCTTCTTAGCTTGAGCTGCGACTTCTCTATTAGTCTCACCTCTAATTCGAAGTTGGTTGCACATACGACGTAAAAACATATATTCTTCCACATCTTTGCGTATGTCTGAAAATCGAAGATACAATTCAACCCCATCGCGGTTGTTAGAGTTACCTGTTTCACTAAAAAAACTCTCAAAAATATTACTCCAATATGATTGACTTGGTAAACCACCTTTCCTTCGTTCTTCTCCTCTCTTTGGATAGCATAGTACAAAATTTTTGCAAAGAGATAAGTCTTTTTCCAAAGTAAAGCTGGGTTTATCCTTTGAGTACATTGCATTGAGTTTGTAGGAGTTTTGGTGGAGATTATTGATGTAGAAGGTGTGATTTTGTTTTGGAATGGGTGGTTATATGGAGGTGGAATTATTTCAAGTTTAAATAAGTGGTTGAACAGCTAAAACCTTCTATAGATCAGTCTTCAAACGGATCTATTTTTCAAAATTAAAAAAACTAGACGATATGACGTGCTATTCATAATTATCGGTGTTTACGGCTTGGAATTAGCAGGGGAGACCCAGCCGTTATTCTGTATAAACTTGCAGTATTTGTGGTATCTCATATTTACGGCTCGGTAGTTCAAGCCGCAAAAAGTAGTTGTTGTTTTTTTGTCAGAATTACGGCCCGAATATATAGGAATTTGCTAGACATAATCTGTTTATGGACAGGAAATACAAATGTCAACCAAGCCGTAAACCAGAGCTTCAAATTTATGTCAGTTTTACGGCTCGGAATGCCAACCACAAACAAATACACGGCTAAAAAATGTAGTCGTAACCAAGGTTCAGTTAAATTTTGAGTATCTAGGGAAAATATGGCAAGGTATTTCCTAAAAAATTTCGAATAACGGCCGAGACTTTCCATCCGCAATCCCATGCTAGAATATTTGACAAGGATTATATGCACTTTCGGCTACGTTATGTGAAGGATCGACCTAGCCGAAAGTGCACAAAAAATTAGTGAATCTTGATTGTTTCCTCAGTTTTCTTAGATTAGACAATTGGAAAGATTAACATTCATTAATAAATGCAAAGTTTTAAAAATTCATCCATCGAAATCCATAACCAAACAACAAAAAAAGTAAATAGACAAAGTCTTAGATAATAAAAGATCCATGAAGTAATATAATAAAAAGTAAATAGTCATTCACTTGATCCCTCCTCCGACGTGCTTTCCAAAAACTCATCCAAATCGTTCCTTGCCCGAGGTTCCACAACTTGTTCTATAACTCTAGCTTTTTTACCTCGACCGCTGCCACCTTGAATTAGAGCCTTTTTACCTCCACCACGTCCACCGCTGTCTTAGGTTTATACTTATTCTTTCTATCCTTCTTGTCCTCCTCTTTTCCCCCCTCAACTACGGAATTACCTTTATCAATAGCAGCACCACTAGAAGTGCCAACTTAAGTACCTCTGGTAACACCAAGTACACCTTCATTTCCACCGCCACTAGAAGTTCCAACAACTTCAGTTCCTTCAATAACAGCAACTTCAGTTCCTTCAATAACAGCAACTCCAAGTTTAGTTCCTCCAGTGAATCCAACTCTATCTCCACCACCTTCATTTCCTCCAACAGTCACAACTCCGCTTGCTTTCCTTGCATTTGCACCCAATGGTTTTGCGTGACGAGGTTGCGGAGTCGGGTCACTAAGAGGTGTTACTTCTTGGGATCTTTTTTCTTCTTCTCTTCTTTTCCTCTGTTCCAAGACAAACAAGGAAAAAAAACAAAACTAGATAATAAATACATCTGGGACATTTTGACAGAACCAAACCGTAACACCAAATACGACTAGGAAAATTGGATAGTCCAGAACGAAACAACTATTATGGATGAGAACATAGTACCAAGCCGAAACACAAATTACGAATGGGAAGTTAGTAACCGACCAAGCCGAAAAACAATTACGGCTAGGAAAACCTATACGTGTGCAAATTGCTAGTTCACTACTCAACACAGGCCAAAACTACGGCTAGGAAATTCCAAGACGTAATACATAAATGACTAGGAAACTGAATATTACGGTCAGGAAATAAAGATACGGCTAGAAAAACCAAGACGTAACCATACAACCGCTTAAAAAAATGAACACAGGAGAATATACGGCTAGGAATATCCTAGATGTATTCAAGTAGTTACGGATAGGAATTCTAAATCTCGTACACGTCAATTTAGTTACGACAGGGAGTTCTTAGATATTCCAACCGTGTAATTTTTAAACGGCTGGGAAATCAATAATTCCCAACCGTGATACCTATTTACGGCTGGGAATCAAAGAACTCCTAGCCGTAAGCATTTTCAGAAACCGTTCATTCAGACCTAAAATTTTCGAAACCAACTGAATAATCAACGAAACGCTTAAATAAAGATTGGGTTTTTGAATTCATACCTTATTGCTGTCATATCTGGAGTCTCGGCGGCTGGTGGATCTCCTTCATTCACTTCTTCTTGATCTTCATTTTATGAAGTCGGTTTCTCTGTTTCAGTAGGAGGTTGATTCGACGAAGATTGTACTAATTTTTCCTTTTCTTTCATGGTTTTATCGAATGAGTTTAATCGACGACGATTTTTTTTTTGAATCGACGATTAATCGTTGAAAAATGTTCAATGGAAGAAGAAAAGAAGAAGAAGGAAAGAATATGAGAAGAAGAAGTAGAAGAAGAAGAAGAAGAAGAAGAAGAAGAAGAGGAAGAATAAGAAGGGGGGCGGTTTTTTTTCCTTCTAATGTTCCTTTTGATGTTCCTTTTAATGTTTTTTTTTTTGTTTTTGTTTTTGTTTTTGTTTTGATTAGATTAGGTAGTTAATGAGAGGGTATAAGGGAATAAATTAAAATTATAGAGGGTATTTTTGAACTTTTACACAAAACTGATCCCCTATAACATTTAGGTTCCACTTAGTAATTTAGCCCCCAAAAACTCCCCCTCTACAGCCCAATAATAGGATTCTTGAAATATGATAGCCAAATACGAAAACGATCGGTCGAATTTCTGTTTCGATTGTACGTTATCCTAGAACACTCAAATTTACACCTTCAGAGAGTGTCGTAATCCGCTTGAGCAGTGATGGAAGTAGTTAGAGACAAATTGGGAATTCCCCAGTCCCATAAATCCGACTTAGAATTTTTTCATATCGTCTCTGCCTCTTATTCCACTGGGCTTTGTTTGATGTACATATTCTACGTGTAGTTGCCAGTGACGATTAAATATTAATGTTGGAGCAAATTTACTATGCTAGGTCATTGTTTGAAAATGCATACATTAGGATCGTGACTAAGTCTCTAACTATTATGTCACTTCTCTTGGGCATAATATTTGTATCTAATTTTGTTGGCATGTTTTGTTTTTGATTGAACAATGCAGTATTTGTGAATGGTTTGTTCTGCAAAGATCCCAAACTTGCTACAGCAGACGATTTCTTCCTCTCGGGATTAAACGTTGCAGGGATTACAGAGAATCCTTTGGGATCGAATGTAACAGCATCTAATGTAGCCCAAATCCCTGGACTTAACACACTCGGCATTTCTATGGCTCCTATAGATTTTGCAACGAATGGTCTAAACGCACCACACACTCACCCTAGAGCCACATAGATCTTAGTAGTCATGGAAGGTACACTATATGTTGGATTCGTCACGTCGAACATGGGCAATGTGAACAAGCTCTTTACTAAGATCCTTAACAAGGGTGATGTTTTCGTATTCCCTGTTGGTCTCATTCACTTCCAGTTTAATGTTACCATCACAATTGGTAATGCTGTTTTCGGATCAACACCCCCCATCGACGACAATGTCCTTGCCAAAGCATTTCAAATTGACAACAAGCTGGTTGATTTTCTCCAATCTCGATTCTGGATGCCCAGCAACTAGAAAGTTTTTATAATAATATCATGCCTTAATCATGATAAAAATAATAGTCAACAATACAAAACAAAGCTAGGCTAAGTTTGCCTTTGTTAGTGGTGGTCAGGATTTGTCCGTGGGAAAGATAAATCAAAGGTTGTGGTTCTCCCTGCCACACCCTACAAGTCGCACACGTGGTGTTAATTCCAGTATTATGAATGAAAAATGAATACTCAAGTCAAGATATGGAATTTCAAAAATTATAATGGGGAGGTTCGAACTCATAACATATTGTGTCATAAGAGTGGCCACTAACCATTGTTCCACCTTGGTTGGAATTGATAGAAAATATAAATCAACAGTGGTGGTTTGTTTAACTTAAATACCATAATTGGTCTATTAATTAGTGTTTCACTAATTGCACATAATAAATAATCTATTCATTATAAATTGTTTTATTAATTAGTGTTTCACTAATTGCTTATAATAAATGACTAATCATTTTTTAATTATAAATGTTTTCTTAATTAATTATAATATTTATTTCTATTAATAAGTAATTTTGATAAATAACATCAATAGACATTTTATGCGATAATGAGTAGTAGAAGAGGTGGAGGCCGAAAGATTAGTGGTGGTTAAGGGCGGAGCTAAGTACAATTATATTTATTTATTTTTGTTCTTTTATCTCAAAATGGGATACAAAGTGCATTTTTCACATGTATCCAATTTGCCAAGAATTTTTTCTCCCTCTCTCCTCAAAATTCTGGCTTCGACCCTGGTTTGTGGTGGAAGAAGTAGTGACGGTGAATGCTAGTGAGTAGTGATGGACAATATTAATTTTATGTTTGTCTTACAACATCGATAACATCGTAGTGTGGAAGATGTGGTTGGTTGTTTTTAACACTTTTGATAAAGGAAGGTACCATATATTTCAGGGATGATATCATACAAGACAATATCGTAGTTGGATCACCCAAATTGTACCCATGTTATCTTTGGTACTATATCGTATAAATCATGATTTTTTAATGTTAAAATAAAATTGATTGCAATACAAAAATATATATATATATATACACGGAAAAAAATTAATGAAACTAATCAATTGACAAAATTTTGTTCAATCTAAACCTCATAATGGCATTTGTGATTGAAAATTAGAATTGCGTCCAACAACCTACATGGGATGGGCAGCAGTGAGGTGGCAGTGGTAGAGTCAAAAATTGACATTGAGGAGGCCTATTTTTTTTTTTTAAAGAAACATGTAAACTTTGGTAGACTAAACCATAAACATATATGGACAAAGTACTATTTATAAAATATAAACTAAAAAATTTATGTAGTTATTAAAAATTTAAGGGGTTAGAGCCAGGTTAGTCAACCCTTGGCTCCGCCACTAGGTGGCGATGGATAAAAAAAGTGGATTCATATGGTTTTATGGTGGTGGCGGGTATTGGTGAACAAAAACATATTATACTAATTTCGTAACGCCACAAAATGTGTAACGTTATATTATAAAGTATAAAACGTGGTTGATCATTCTAATGTTAAAATAAAATCGGTAAAAAACATGTCCATTTTAAAAAATTGGTGAAATCAATTGCCATGTTATGTAATAACTAAACGAACGACACAAATCAAGATCAGAACATATGAAATTATTTATTATCGATTTGCTTATGTAAAGAGTGGTCAGGATTTGTCCCGCTGGGGTTTGTTCAACTTAACCATTTTTAAACGTTTTATTAATTAGTGTCTCATTGATTGTTCATAATGATTATTTAAATTTCTATTATAAATGTCCCTTTAATAATCTAACATAAATACATAATTTTATTAATAAATAATTTTACTAAAAACTATATTAATTTTAATCGTGGTAGTGGAAGTAGGGTTAGTATAAGCGGTGGCGGGTGTTTGTGAATGGTGGAGGCAGTAACATTACTATTGGTGGAATAAATAGTGGCGGTGGATGGTTTTTATGGTGGTGGGAATTGGTAATAGTAGTGTATAATAATAGTTTTTGCTTTTTAGTGAGTTTTATTGACCAAGTAAAAAAATAATCTTCACAAAACATGCAACATTGTATTGTGAAAGATGTAATTGGTTGTTTTTCGCACGATTGATAAGGACAAAAACCAAATATTTCGAGGATGATACCGGAACGTATAAGACAATATGATCATGACAGTTCGATCACCCGTATTATATAAAGGCAATTGGTGTACCCGCGTAAGAGAACATTACCGCTCTCTCAAGTACTATTACATTATTTTTCCTGAAAGACCATCAATGTCGAGTTGTTTTGCGACAACTACCTACAAAGACAACAACTTTCACTCAATTCCCGATACAAAACCTTATTGACCTAGAAAATGTATTTGCATTCTAAAATATTTGTTTGAAAATTATGTTTGTTCATCAAAATCATCATAAAAAACTCTAAATTTTGCCTCCGATATTTATAGAATATTTTTTTATATTTTACATTCTCAAATCATGTGACCTCTTGATGACAAATTAACAATATCAAATTACGGATCAATACGTATAGGTTTCATTCACTGGGTCAGAAGGCAGAGTATACACACATGGGTAGATCACACAAAGCAGAACATGGCTGAGAATACTTCAATAATTTGGTCAAGAGATTAGGTCAAAAATTTAAGATTAACTTTCTATAGGACTAATTAGATCGGCTTCAATAGGAGCTGACTAAAATATGGATTAATAATAATTTTCACGTAAGACAATTGCAAAACATAGTTTGGCTAACTATGCATATGTAAAGAGTGGTCAAGATTTGTCCTTCATCAATTGCTATATTATGTGAGAAGAAGGTGATATCTAAGATTGAGGTATATGATAAAAATTATTGGGGAAGAGATATCAAAAATTTGGTCAAGAGATAAGGTCAAAATTGGTGATATCTAACATGACTGAGAATACTTCAATAATTTGGTCAAGAGATAAGGTCGGAAATTTAAGATTAACTTTCAATAAGGCTACTTAGACCGGGTTCGATAGGAGCTGACTAAAATATGGATTAATAATAATTTTCACGTAAGACAATTGCAAAACATAGTTTGGCTAACTCTTCCTATGTAAAGAGTGGTCAAGATTTGTCCTTCCTCAATTGCTATGTTATGTGAGAAGAATGTGATATCTAAGATTGAGGTATAATTCAAATCTATTAGATTCACATCATTTAAAACTGGATGCCTTGAAAAAATTGACGTGTTGTTATTATTATTACAGGCAAGGGATACATTGACTACACTTGCGCAAATAGCTCACTTCGAAAATGATTAGTGTTTCATGTACTGTCTAGAATGCAACGAGGAATTTGAGGAAATAGGGCATCAGAAGCAGTGTCCGGAGTATTTTGGATATAGTAACTTAGACCCAATGTAATACGTATGTACTTTTTTTTTTTAGTTTTTCCACAATCTATTTATTTAAAAAAAATGAACATTGCAAATACATAACATCAGCAAAAATTAGACAGATTGCGTTTGACAATAATGGCTACTGATGGTCCGGAAACGATCAAAGAAAGGAATTGATGTAGAAGAATTATTGGGATATACAACATATTACTTGATACGAATGAAAGAGGTGTAACTACTTCGATTCTGAAATCGCACAAAGTTCACAGTACAAGATGACATCAAGTTTAAAGTTAGTAACAAACATAATATGGCTAACTAAAATATTAAAAACAAACAAGATATATAAACTTTGAAATCCGTGGGATTTGAAGAGGTTAATTTTGAAAACTACAATCTTAGAAAGCAACGATCCACAATACCATAATTTTTATTTTTATTTTAATATTCAACGTAGAATATGTCAACTTTTGGTAAAGGATCTATTGCAACCTATTAATTTGAAATAGTATCAGGGAGTACAATATGTGTTCAATGTTATTTATGAGGTAATGTGTCGCCAGATTGTATTCCAAGTGAAGGTAGGAACATACGGAAGTGACAAAATGTCCAAGACTTTTGAAGTTACCAATGCCTTCATTAAGACGAATTGCTAGGAACAATACTTTGTTGAATATCTAATGGCAGAGGTTCGCATATATACAATCCCTTCGAAAAGGTAATGGGTACGCATTTTAAACATTGTCATCCAATGGGTGTTGAAAAATTACAGGAAAATCATGTCACATTGGATAGTTTGTATCATTCGTCCGATACAAAAAAATATTATTCTCTGCCTATTTGGAGGATAGACAACATGACCATGATAGATGAGTCAGCTGGAGCGAAATAGGAGCATGTGGAGACTTTTATGGACGATATTGATTAGTTGATTTCACTGAGATGAGCGTTGCAAACGATATATTTCCAAAAAATATTTAAACTTCCATGTTCATGTAGAGCATTATCTCATTATAAGCAATGAACCTAAATAAAAAAGTGTGTCGAAGTTAAGATTATATTTCTTTCGTTTGAGCAAATCTCCGGCAGTAAAATATTAAAGGAAAAAACAAAGAAAAAAAGAGAGGAAAATCCCAACTATTTTTATAATAAACACATATTAAATCATAAGGAGTTGATAAGTATTAGGGACACAAATTATATGATATATTAAAAATGAACCAACATCATGGCCCGTGCTGTTACGGCACGGGTTAAGGGCTAGTAATAATAATAAAATGTCGTGATTGATAGTATATACTACGTATCCATCTACTTTTGTTCCTTCGAACGATGCTTTTTCTGTTAAAAAATATATTAATTATGGATGTGTTTTATGTTAATTATGTTGGAATCTTGTAACAATGAATATTACGTCAGATGTATCAAAATAATACATAAGAATTGAATTGAACAAATCTACCGAAACAACTTGACGAGGAAAAAATATTAGGTTTAACAAGTTGTCCTTAAACACATTAGTTCGCGGGTATACTCGAAATGAGAAATTCTAAACCCCTCATAGCATTTTTTTCTAAGTAAACCCCTTACAGTGAAGATGTGTCCAGGATAAGAATGTCCGATATAACTTGAGTTAGCATAACACAAGTTACCCACTCTTGAACTTAGCAACAGGGTTTGGAGTAAAACTGTCGCGAAAAAAAATCGAGAAGATAAAGAAAATAAGACTGAAGGTAGCCGCTTCCTGTGTGTCGTGTTAAACAATTTTGAGTTGTATTTATAGGAAATGATTTCTTGCAAATCAAGTTAGGCTTAGGTTTCCGTATAAACACAATTATTTGTTTCTTGCAAAACAAACAAAAACCGGAAGAAAAAAAATCCCTTAAACAAAATAATTTTGGAAATTTTTCCTAAAGAAAAACACGCCAAAAAATAAATCCGAGTAGAAAAGGGACTTGGTGCATGTATACACGCATATCGCATTGGTTGGAACATGTATCTATTGCCCCACCCGCTCTACCCTCATTTGTCAATATATCCATAAGAGTATGGTTATATAGGGGAGCTCCTCTTTAGTTTCCACAATATGGGACTAAAGGCTCCATTTCATTCACCTAAAAATGAGTAAGTGTCCTTAGACCGTTAGGTCATTAGATCAAACCACACCAAGAACAAAAAACATTTTACTAATAAACTCATTTTCCCTAACAATCCCCCAAATGAATGAAATCTCGATAAAAAATGAAAAATAAGATTACAGAGAATACCATTTAGGCAAAGTTGTCCATGAGGTCTTGATCCCTTGATTAGTGAGAAGTTACCGGAACTACTTGCTAGACAGTGAAAGCGATGTCTTGAACTGCTAGAGTTTGGTCCAATTCGCGATAACATCTACGTATGATATCCTCCTAGTGTTGTTAAGTTCATAGAAAGTGGCCCACTTCCTCATTCATATAGGTGAGTTCTATCAAGCGTTTTTACTGCTACACCCGCTTCAATCTTAAATTGAAACCATAAAACTCATTAAGACTTAATTAAAAGTCATCTTCCACATGCAGTCACAATATCACGTCTACACCATAGGTAAGGGACAAAGAATTGAATTCTATGATAGTGTTTACCTTTACACACCACAAATTAGTTGTCTCATTCGAAACCTCGATCTTGGGATCTCCAGTCAGTAAGGTTTAATATCCTTCATGGAAAGTTTAATTTATGATCCTAATCCATATCCCCCTTGATTCCTTGCTAACTATCTCCTTGGACAAACCTTTCGTCAAAGGGTCCGCGATATTCTCCTTGGACCTTAGACAATCTATGGAAATAACGCCTATTAATATTTGTTGCTTCAGGGGGTTGTGTCTTCTACATATATGTATCGACTTCCCATTATAAATTCTATTTTTAGCTCTAGATATAGCAGCTTGGCTATCACAATGTATAGATATAGCTGGCACAGGCCTATGCCAGAGAGGAATATCTTCTAAAAAGCATCTTAGCCGTTTGACCTCCTCTAATACTTTATCTAACACAATAAAGTATGATTCCATAGTGGATCGAGCTATACATGTCCGTTTGGAACTCTTCCAATAAATAGACGCACCTGCTAGAGTGAAAACATATCCACTCGTAGACCATGACTTCTCTGAGTCTGTTGTCCAGTTTGCATCACAAAATCCCTCAAGGATGGAAGGGTACACTTCGTAACTCAAATAGAAGGTCATTGTGTACTTTAGGTACCGCATCACTCTAATAAGTGCATCCCAATGCATCAGCCCTAGATTACAATTATACCTGCTTAACCTACTCAAAGTATATGTAATGTATGGTCTCGTAAAATTCATTAAATACATTAGACTTCCTATGACTCTTGAGTATTTAAGTTGGTCAACTCCTTCACCCTTATTTTCCTTAAGATTACAAGAAGAATCATAAGGAGTTATATCAGGTTTACACTCAAACTGATTATATTTCTAAGTATGGACTCAACATAATGAGATTGACTCAGACTATAGCCATTAGAAACTCTTATAATCTTCATCCCTAAAATCACATCAACGGGGCCTAGTATAAGCATATCATTAACATACAAGCATAATATCACCAGGCATCCTTAACAAGTTTAGTGTAAACACACTTGTCATGTTCTAAAACCACTAGAAATCACCACATGATCGAGTTTTTCAAGCCACTTTTTAGGTGCTTGTTTCAATCCATACAAATATTTAATCAGTTTACACACTTTTGTTTCACAACCTTTCACCACAAAGACCTCGGGTTGTTCCTGAAAAAGCGTGGGTATAACAAACATACCAATATTTTGTTTAGGCAATCTGTATGGACTAACTCTAATATACTTCGAAGAGAATCAACTAGACAGTCAGACTCAATCAAGGAAAATACATCCAAGAGATATATTTCTATTTCTAAATATAATCAGAAAATCAAACAGATACAAATCTGCGATCCTGATAATTATGAGAAATAACTTGAACGGTACTAAAGACCAATGTTCAAGTGTCAATCTATTTATATAAGCAACCAAAGGTTGGAATATCTAATTAACTGAACTACGCACAACCTCCTGTGATATTCAATTATATAGAAAATATAATGCGAAAAATAAATAATATAGATACCAAAAATTATGTTAACGAGGAAACTTCAAATGCAGAAAAACCTCGGGACCTAGTCCAGATTCGAATAAGACACTGTATTAAGCCTCTACATACTGTAGCCTACTACAAGTTAACTTCGGACTGGAATGTAGTTGATCCCTAACCAATATCACACTGATTAAGGTACAGTTGCGTTGCTTATGCCTCTGAATCCCAGCAGGACTCTACGCACTTGATTCCATTAGCTAATCTCACCCACAACTAAGAGTTGATACGACCCCAAAGTTGAATACTTAATAAACAAATCTGTCTTACACAGAAAAGTCCATTTAATATATAAATCTATCTCCCATAGAAATACCTACGAGTTTTTGTTCCGTCTTTTGATAAATCAAGGTGAACAGGAACTAATTGATACACCGGACTTATATTCCCGAACAACATCCTAGTAATATCAATTACCTCATGATGATCTTAACTATATGGAAGCGGAACAAGATATTATGGAATCACAAACGATGAGACGAAGTTTTTGTAGGGATTAGGTTTCCTAGTTGGTAGAGTTCTCCCTTATATAGTCTTCAAATCAGGGTTTGCAATAAATGTTACCTTGGTAACAAATAATTTAATATTCACCGCTAGATGAAAACCTGATTATATTAAAAAAAAAACTTTCAACCATTAGATCGAACTTAGTTAGTTACACACAAATGAAATGTTCCTTCATTTAGATATGGGTAACCGTACCTAAACATGTACATTTGGTTGGCACAACAATAGTTAACCAAAGTTAGCCATATGAACACTTTCATATCAACCATATTCATCTTAATCACAACTAGTTCAAATGACTCAAATGAAATTAGTTATAGACGTTGTTCAATTGTTTATATTCTCATAGAAGTATACAAGAAACAATTGAAGCAAAATCGATTTTGATTCACTCGAATCAGTTCATGAACATTATAGCCACGGTTTTCAAAAGATTGCATTCCTTATTAAATAAATATATATGTTCACGAACAAACCGATTTTATAACTTAACCCACACAAGTATGCAAATGGGTACGCATACTTAGAGTTCCGGACTTGGTCTGTCCACCAGTATGCGAATGGGTACGCATATTTTCGTTCACGACCAACATCAGTTGAATTATTATGAAAACGAGTACGCATGATAAATTCCAGGACTTGAACTGTTACGCCAGTACGCATACGGGTATGCATACTAAGTTCTCGAACTTCAGCTGTTAAACCAGTACGCATACAGGTATGCATACTATGGTTCTTGGACTTGGAGTAACTTGCAACAATTGACATACAAGTACGCATAATGTACTATATCCAATCAATGGTTAATTGTTCTAAACTCCATTTTAATCATTGGAACATTCATAGATGACGGGAATAGCTGTCTCACACAAACTATTAGCTTCAAAGTAATTTTCAAGTGATCATTAGATTAATACGAAATATTCTGAGTCTACATCAAATGACTATCTCACACAAATCATGTGAGATGTTACCAGGCGATTTTCACATGATCAATTTTTGACTTTCGCCAAGAATAGAGATGAACTTGGTTAAAGAGAAAGCTTACCAACACATATTTCAAAAAATATGTAAGTGAGTTAAACTCAGCTCGAAATATCAATTGTGTATAAAGTGAAGTCTATATAGCTATATGACTTTTGTCTCAATAGGAGATATAATAGAAATATACTTTTAAGTGATAGATGATTTCAAGTTTTCACATACCTTTTGTTGATGAAGTTCCACAAGCTCCCCTTAGTAGTTCTTCGTCTTCAATCATTGAACATCGTGAAGTCTAAACCTCAACTACACATTCTATCCTAATCCGAGACATAGCTATAAGTAGACTAGAAATCAAGACTTACGGTTTTGATAACTAAACTTGAAAAACAAGCTTGAGATAGCAACGCTTGCGAGTTCGACCGAACAGTGCTCTAACATTTCCATATAAATTTCTTCAGCTAACTCACCATTTAGAAAAGTTGTCTTACATCCATTTGATGTGTCTCTAGGTTATGGATAAAATCTATAACAATTAACATTCCAATAAAAGTAATTCTAGTCATTAGTGAATAGTTGTCAAAGAAATCTATACCGTATTTCTGTTTGTAGCCCTTAACTACCAACCTAGCCTTGAATTTTTGAATGGTTCCATCTATGTTACATTTCCTTCTGAATATCCATATACATCCTAAAGGCTTAAAGCCTAGAGGTTAATCTAAAAGATCAAACATATCATTTTCTCGGATGGAATCCATCTCACTAATAGAAGCTTCTTTCCAACATGGAGCTTCAGAAGAAGTCATGGCTTCTCTTTAAGTACGTGTCTCATATTCAGCCAGATATATAATGCAACCACGATAGGTTTTCTCAGTTCTTCTTTTACCTCTTCTAGGTTCTACTTCTGGTTCATTTTCCTCTAAAGGTAACGGCTGACTAGTTGAAGGAAAGTCTAGGGGATCATCTATACACCTATTACCAGAGTCACGTTTTAAAGGAAAAATATTCTAAAAAAACTCATCATCCCTAGACTCCATAATAGTATTCAAACTTATGTCAGAAATTTCAGAACTCACAACCATAAACCTATAAGAACTAGTATGCTCAGGATACCTTATAAAAACACAATCAACTGTTTTGGGTCCTATCTTAGTTTTCTTAGGAGGAGGGATGGCCACCTTTGCCAAACACCCCCACACTTTGAAGTAAACAAAAGATGGTTGTGTACCTTTCCATAACTCATATGGAGTTTTATCTGATCCTTTAAAGGGTACTCTGTTCAAGATGTAATTTCCTGACAGGATACCCCCCCCCACACACACACACACACACACATACACACACACACACAATACCACTACCACTACACACAAGTTCTAAGGTAATCCCGAACTAATCAACATGGGATACATGTCCTTAAGGGTATGGTTCTTACGTTCAGCTACACTATTTGAAGTGAATAAGGGGCTGTAGTATCATGTATTATGCCATGTTCTTCACAGAAATCTCTTACAGTAATTTCATAATCACTATCACGGTCAGACCTAACTATTTTAATAGTAGCATTCATTTGGTTTTTAACTTCTAGTTTATATATCTTAAAGGATTTTAAGCCATTGTCATTCCCTCTAAGCAAATAAATATGACAGTACCTTGTACAATCATCTATAAAAGTGACAAACCACTTCTTACCACCTCTAGTTTTAACTGACTTCATATCAACTAGGTATGAATGGATTAACTCTAAGGGTTTAGTGATTCTCTGGAAATTCTTACTGAAAGATTTCTTAGCATGCTTAGATTCTACAAAAATTTGACACTTGTGATTATTTTCCATAGTGAATTTGGGTATGCAGCATATGCTAGCCAATTTATGCATTGATTTATAATTTAGATGACCAAGTGTACCATGCCAAACATTAAGCAACACGCACATATAAGAAGAAGAATCATTCAATTTCACTGAAGGACATGTTATATTAAGCTTATACAGAACCGGCCTGAGTATTATAACCCTGACCCACATATTCATTATCCTTAGTAACTGTTTGTACCCAAAATCTCTTTTTGGCACGAAACACAATGAATCGATAGTTTGGTTAGTATTTTGGGTTAGGAGTGGACTTGAAGAACAAAAATAAAGACAGAGATTTAACGTGGTTCGGCATGGTTGCCTACGTCCACGGGCGAATCCCCTTGGGGAGAAATGTTTTATTGACATTTGTGTTACATTGTCTGTTTTTACTCTCTCTTGCCCCCCCCCTAACCAAAAATACTAATCAAACTATCGATTCATTGTGTTTCGTTCCCAAAAGCGATTTTGATTACAAACAGTAACTATGGAGAACTTCATTCAATGTGAGGGTTTTTCCAAATGTGAGCTTCAGACCAACCTTTCCATTTCCTGCAACATCTTCTACAGATGAGTTAACCATATAGAGTTTCTCGCCTTCCCCTACCCTATGGTAGGAGGTGAACATGTCTTTCTTCCTAGAAACATGCTTGGTAGCTCCAGAGTCTACCCACCAGTCCATCACATTAGTCACCAAATTAACTTCAGACACTACAACAGAAAACTCGTCCTTATTTTTTTCAACCAAGTTAGCATTATCCTTCTTGTCCTTACGATGTCTACAGTGAACTGCCATATGGCCAGTAACTCCACGCGCATAACAGGCACCCTTAATTTTAGTAATGCTAGACTCTGGTTTCCGACACGTACCTTTGTTGGGAGGAACACGCTTAGAGTTACGATTGTTACTCTCACTTTTTCCAGCTTTGGAATATTTTTGTTCAGACACATGAGATATGTTGCTCATGTCCCTTGCATAAGATATGTTCTTATCCATGGAGCACAACAATTCTTCCACTTGAATCTTCTTCCCAACTCAACCATGTTGATCTCACTAGTTTCATGTCTAAGATTTCTCTTATACTCCGACAAGAAGATGGTAACTTATCAATTACTGCATATACTTGAAACTTACCTTCAACAAGAATCTCGTTAATCATTTTTTGAAGTTCAAGGAATTAATCAACAACAGGCTTATCATTCATTATCTTGAAGTCCATAAACATTTCCACCAGAAATTTCATGCTCCCTGCAGTCTCATCTTGGTACTTTACTTATAACGCAGTCCACAAATCATAAGAAGATGAAATTTTCTTTAGCATTGTAAAAATCATACATCACATCTTCTAAACAGTTTCTGAGACAAATAATTATTCCTCGTGTAATACGCTTTCTCCTCCTCAGTCAAACCTCCGGTATTCATAAATTCATCAAAAGGAACCAGTACTGTCTCCAGTTCATGATGGGTCAGATAAAACCCAACATATTGGATTTATATCTCTTGAAATCCTTTTCATTAAACTTTTGTGGTCTTTCAAAGTCGTTCTTTCCCATTGTTACAAAGAATAATAATGTGTTAATATTTTTGGAATCTTGCAACAATGAAGAACACGTTAGATGTATCAAAATAATATATAAGAACCGAATTGAACAACTCTGTCGAAAGAAATTGACGAGGACAGAATCACAGGTTCAACAAGTTGTCCTGAACACATTAGTTTGCGGGTATACTCAAGATGAGCAATGCCAAACCCCTCACGACGAATATGTGTCCAGGATAAGACAACCCGATATAACTTGAGTTAGCACAACACAAGTTACCCACTCTTGAACTCAGCAACAAGGATTAAAGAAAAACCGTCGCGAAAAAAAATCGAGAAGATATGGAAAAGAATAATGAAGGTAGCCACTTATTCTGTGTTGTGTAAAACTCTCCAAAAAGTAAATATGAGTAGAAAATGGACTTGGTGCATGTATACGTGCATATCGCATGGGTTAGAACATGTATCTTTTCCCCCACCCGCTCCACCCTCATTTTTCATTATATCTATAAGAGTATGCAGTGGCGGAACTACATGTAAACTTGGGCTGGCTTAAGCCATCCCAAAGTCCAAAAAAACTCAACAATGTACAATGGTTTTGAGTTTGGAAAAATACCATCATGCTTAAAACAAAATCTTAAGCCACCCCCGCCAATCTGATTAATTTTCAAGCCACCCCCACCCTTATTTTCCATCTCCACCAATGAGAGTATGGTTGTATAGTGGAGCTCCTCTTTAATTTTCCACAATGTGGTACTAAAGGTTCCATTTCATTCACCCAAAAATGAGTAAGTATCCTTAAACCTTTAGGTAATTTTACTAATAAAGTCATTTTCTCTAACAAATTATACTTCCAAACTTCAAGTTTCCCAGCAGAGTTTCATGCATTTCCCATGAAATGCAATGTGTTATACAACCATGCATCACCTTTTGAATCTATCAAGTGACAATAAGGTTTTATTCATCCATACTTTAGCACCTACCATCAAAAAAAAAAAGAGAGAGAGATTTTATTGCAGAGAAAATAACAAAAAACAGACTATAAAGAATTCACATGCCCATGAGAAATGGACAGGAAAATCTATAATACAAAACAAAATGGGTTTTTGAGCTTGAACGGCCGGATAACATTTTTAGAGACAAACGTAGCATCCAACTATCCCAGTCTCATCTCATCCAAAGACATCGGACGGATGTAAAAGTTGTAACATCTTTTCATCATGAATATACTTTGAGTGGGTTCCCTCCTCATTATTAGAATCATAAATAAAAATTAAATTAAATGTGAATTTAAAAAACCATTAGCTTTAATTGTATCATTTTTTACAATATATTCTCCGTCTACATATAAATAAATATTTTAATAAATTAATAGGTAAAACACCAAAAAATCTTCAAAATCAAGTCACAAATTTCAATTAAATCCACAAAATTAAATGAAAACTAAGTTAATCTCCAGTCATTGAAGAATTAAATTAAAGAAAAAAGTAAAAAGGAAAATAAAAGAAAGAAAAAAGAAAAAAATCTTATAGCATACAAATATGAGAAACAAATCAAAGCACATAATCGTTAATATGAAGATGTTTAGTGAAAGAATCGCTACCATCATTTCTGATTCCTATGAATTTTACCCCTTTACCCTTCAATTGATAAACATGTGCAAAGAATCACTATTACATAATGAGTTGTGCATGTCTCCTCAACTATGTCTGATACATAAATTCGTTGAATCGCCTTCTCCAATTTTTTAGTTGACATGTGATGGAAAATCAAGAGTGGTTTAGAAACCTATTCGTTTGATATATAATTACTTAGGAATTTGAACGGTTTCATTAACTTATATAAAGTAAAAATAAAAATTGTAGTGGGGATCTACGAAGTTTGAGGGAAGTTGTTAGTTTCGAAAAAATAGGTAATTTTTAAGTAAGCAAATAAAGGCTCACAAAAATTTTGGACTGAAATATCGTCAGAATACTCATTTATTTTAATAGCTTCTACACATGACGAATACCGACATTTTTTCATTCTAATTTTTGATACTTTAATTTTGGAATGATAGGGACGCAGATGTGTGAATAATATCATACACATGTACTAACTATTTGTGTTAATCCTAAAAACATTACTAAGAACTAATAAAAAATATGTTGGACTGGGCCTAACCATAAGATACATTAGAGGCCAACTATGTTGCCGCTAGAGGCATCAATTAAATACCACGTTACCCCTTTTCTCTTTTTTGATAAATTTTATTAGAATACGATATTATAGGTGATTTTGGTAGCTGTAGAAATCGAGGCATGTAGCACGGGTCGAGTGCCGGTCTATTCTTTTGTCCATAATTGTTATGGGGCGAGGTCCATGTGCTCATCCGTTCATGGATGTTTATCACACAGGGTCTTGCAGAGATAATTTCTTACTAGTTTATTAGCAAGAGGGCAAATTCTGCAAAGAGGAAAAGAGAGAGGTAGATTGGAGTCGCCACCTGACTAAGGGGAGTCAGGACCCTTTAACTAGTTTGAATTCTTTTGAGGAAAACAAAACTAGTTATGACTTTCATGTTTATGGTCTGCTATCAGAGAGTTCGGGGTAAGGAGATTCTAGTACGGGATGGGAAGGTGTTAGGAACCCATCAACCGCCCAATCGTAAGATTGGCCTCTACTTCATGATTAAAGGGGAAAATGTTTATAATTTTTTGAGAATAGATTTTCATGCATGAGCTATTTAGAAAAGAGACATAGTTAGAAGTTGGGTGGAACTTCGACTATGGAGATGTGGTTTCTTTCTTTTATGGTGGTTTTTCTTTTGTGGTGGTTTGGGTGGAAACCTTAGTTTTTTGATGCTTTTGTTGTGGTTGGGGTGGAAACCTTGTTTTGTGGTTTGGGTGAAAACCTTCTTTTTTTTTGTAGGGGTTTTGGGTGGAAAACTGTGTTTTTGTTGTGGTTTGGGTTTTTGATGGTGTTGTTTTGGTGGTTTGGGTGGAAACCTTGTTTTGCAGTGGTTTTGGGTGGAAAACCTTGTTTTCTGGTGGTTTGGGTGGAAACCTTGTTTTATGGTTTGGGTGAAAACCTTGGTTTGTTGAGAAGAAATTTGGATGAAATTTCAGAATTAAACAATTAACCTGCAAATTAGCTCAATAAAAATAGAATTAATGCAAACCTTATTTTTTGACAATGGGTCTAATGTGGGAGGGAATTCCGCTTTATACCCACACTTTGATTTATCCCACTTGGAAAATTAATAATAAAACATAATTTTTTATGTAACGCAAAGAGTAGTCGCGGTGTTACTACGAAATAGAAAACCATTCCGTTCCCGTATGACTACATAATTTACCGAAGAGATAAGTAATTAATATACTTGAAATATGATATTTAAATTTAAAAGGATTCTTTCGGCGATTTCTTGCTTCCGTTAAGTATGCTGAAAGTAGTTAAAGTACTAGCAATTTAATGCTAATCTTTTAAAAACTTAAAGACAATACTTGATTTAATCTTCTTATTTTTTGAGTTTTCTCAAAATGAACTATAAATGCACAAGACAATGATAACTATTGTGTAGGAAGAAAATTTGATTTCTCTTGGATTAAATGACACAATACATGGAGACTAGAAACATGTGAGAAGAAATATTTTCTATTTGAGAAACAATAATTCTTCTTGGTTTGGGTGGAACCTAGATTTTTGGATTGTGGTTTGGGTGGAAACCTTGTTAAAGTAAAGGAATAAGTATTGTTGTCTCTCCCTCCACTTTTCTGTCTCATGAAGTGTTGTCGTTCATGAATTGTTTTTTGAAGTTGTTTTTTTCGTCTCTTCTCCTCTCTATGTCGTACTCTATTTATAGAGAAAACTCACCAACTCTTTCCTCTAATTCCTCTGCGAAATCCGGATTCAAGCGCCTGCCAAAGAAGAAAACTCAATTGTTTCACATTCTGATTATTTTCAATTGTGGGTCCCACGTCCTTTTTTTCCTTCTTTTCCATTTTTCTTCTATTTCCTTCAATTTTTTCAATTTTATGCGGCTGTTAACAAAACATGATTCTGACATGTGGGCCCCACCATACTGTTCACAACACTGTTACTATTCACCGCACTGTTACTATTTATGTTGACTTATTTTCATAATAACACATACAATACCTAAATATTTGGAAAACATATATATCGGAAAATATAAAATAAATGTGCCTGGCACAACACAACAAGGCACATCACGATTATTTTTCTGGCACAGCCCAGCCCAGCACGCCGTTAAACTCGGCACAACACGGCACGTCATAATTTCCGGCACAGCACGACACATAGCACGCTAAACACGTGATTTCGTGGGCTATGCTGTGCAGGGCCTGCACGTTTTACACCTCTATCTAGGAGTATATTATCAGGTTTAATATCTATATGAAAGATCGGTATGGAAGCTTCAGAGTGAAAATATGCTAGTGCTCTTGCAATCTCCGACGCAATTCTTAACCGATCTTTCCATGATATTGAAGATTCGTGACCATCCTCACCGTGAAGATTGGATGAGAGACTCCCATTAAAGACGAACTCATACACCAACAATGGGACTTCGGTTTCTAAAAAACACCCTAACAGTTTAAATATATGCCTATGGTTTATCTGCGAAAGTATAACAACTTCATTGATGAACCATGTTTTCATCCATGAGTTTAGACTTCTTGATAGCTACTATTCTACCATTTGATAGAATTCCTTTATATACTGTGCCAAAACCTCCTTTACCGATAATACGATTTTGGTTAAAATTATCAGTTGCCTTCTCTTAAATTTCTTTAAGAAAGATAGTGGAAGCATTTTCAACTTCGCCATCATTTGAGGAAATCTTTTAACAATAATCCACCGTTTCTCTTAAAATGCATTTGCTTAAGTATTTTTTGCTTTCTTTTCTGAATTCGATTGTACAACAAATATCCAAATGCAATTATAATCACTGTAAGGATGCCAATTCCAACACCTACAGGAATCCAGAAAATATTTCTTTAGGATGCTTTTGATGAAATCATGTTTGTCGTCGACTAGCAATAATTAATACCGGTCCACTTACCTAATGCTATTGTTGCGCTAAAACCTTGCGGAAGCGATTTGCACAGCTACAAATGGTATTCCATAATATTGCCAAGAACACAAACTAAAGAATAAAAGAGACGAGAATTTACGTAGTTCGGAAAGTTCCCTACATCCACGGGAAGAACAAGAGATTCATATATTATCACAAGGGAGAATACATATAAACCTTAAGAGAGAAACAAGAATTTTTGGTGATGTTCATTTGCTTTTTCTAATGGCCTATTTATACTAGTTATCTAGGGAATAAATTAGCCTCCAAGTGACCAACTCCAAATTGAGTTCTACCTCCTTAGCCTACAAACTAGAACTAGCCTACAATTGGACTTCATTTGCCTTCAAACTAGGACTCAAAGACCTACCTTGTTTGAATGCATGAATTTACAAGTGTGAAAGGGAAAGCTATGGAACTCTTCCACCAACCAATATTTTTCACATGGTTTTATTCCCACCTACCTACTAGCCACCATCCAAACATGGTTATTAGAGTTCCAAACAAAATTGGACTCTCAACAACCCCTTATTCTAGAATCATCTAGAATTGTAGGAACTGTCCAACCATCTAGAAGGCATCTCCCAACAATTATCCACCTCGGATCATGCATTCATGCATGAGACGATCAATACAAGAAATCTCCTTCGTCTTCCAGCGTTGATTGCGCCATAGGCTGCCTACGTATCCTCTGCAAGGAATCAAACCGACCGTAGTTCACACAATGGCCTTGCAAGAAGGCCTCCACCAGGTTCCTAAGAACCTCTACCCCAAAGGGTATCACCAAACCGGAAGAATGTGGATCAATTTCGAGCAATGATGAAACTTGACCCCAGATACTACTTTCGTTAACATATCAGCTGGATTGTCTTTGGTATCGATCTTCACTAGTAGAATGTCTTCTTATTTCAGAATTTCTCTAACAAAGTGAAATCGAACATCTATATGTTTGGTTCTGGTATGATGAACTTGATTCTTAGCCAAATAAATTGCGCTAAGACTATCATAATGCACAGGCAGTTGTTCCTGCATAACACCCAAGTCATCTAGCAAACCTTGTAACCATATAGCCTCCTTAAATGCCTCTGTCACTGCCATATACTCCTCTTCAGTAGTTTACAGAGCCACAATAGACTGCAAAATCGATCTCCAACTAACCGGTGCTCCATCCAAGGTAAATACATACCCTGTAGTTGAACGCCTTTTGTCCAAATCACCAGCATAGTCAGAATCCACATAACCAACACATAGCTGATTGTTCCCATCGTCCTTCACAAACAATAAGCCAACATCAACAGTACCATAAAGATACCTCAAAATCCATTTCACAGCTTTCCAATATCCTTTACTAGGATTATGCATATAACGGCTGATCATACTTACTGCATGTGAAATATCCAACCTTGTACATACCATACATCAAGCTACCAATAACACTAGCATATGGGACTTGGGCCATATACTCATGCTCTTCTTCAGTAGTAGGAGACATATCAGAACTCAACTTAAAATGAGGACCAAGGGGAGTACTTATAGATTTAGTTCCTTCGCATATACCAAATTTCTGTAACACTTTCTTCAAGTATGCCTTCTGAGACAAACAAACTTTACCCTTCTCTCTGTCACGTTGAATCTCCATGCCAAGAATCTTCTTAGCTTATCTTAGATCTTTCATATCGAACTTAGTTGAAAATTTATGCTTCAAATTATCAATCTCTTTCTTGTTATTCGATGATATCAGCATATCATCGACATACAAGAGAAAATATATGAAAGACCCATCACGTAGCTTCTTGAAGTATACACAATGGTTATAGTGACTTCTTGTGTATGTCTGGCCAATCATAAACTGATCAAATCGCTTGTACCACTGTCTTGGAGACTGTTTCAGTCCATACAACGATTTTTTCAGCTTGCATACACAATCTTCTTTTCCAGCAACTTTGAACCTACTCGGCTGAGTCATATAGATCTCCTCTTCTAGATCACCATGTAAGAACGCCGTCTTGAAATCTAGATGAACTAGGTCTAAATCATACTGTGCTACCAAGGCCAACAAAATTCAGATTGATGAGTGTTTCACAACTGGAGAGAACACCTCATTGTAGTCAATCCCTTCTCTTTGGGCATAACCATTTGCAACTAACCTTTCCTTGTAGCGTACTTGATTCACATGAGATCCTTCTTTCTTAGCATATACCCATTTGCACCCAATGGACTTCTTACCATTAGGAAGCTTCGTAAGAACCCATGTGCCATTCTTGTAAAGAGACTCCATCTCATCCTGCATAGCAGCTTCCCATTCTTGACGCTCTACACTGTGTATAGCTTCAAAAAAGGTATTTGGAATTCCTTCTTCAATAACTGGTAATGTATAATCTATAAAATTATTCATCCAACCAGGTTTCCTGGTTTGTCTTCTCGGTTTGCTGGTTTTTATGGTCTCAGTAACCGTAGCTTTTGTATCTTCTACTGCTTTATGTTCCTCTTCATCATCGTCATTATCACTTGGAACTTTAGTATTTTCCTTCCTTGTAGATGCCACGCCTTCGGAAGTAGTCATAACAGATACAGACTTAGCTGGAATTAGTGGAGTTGCATCAATCTCCACCTTCTTTAAAGGTTCACTGGTACTGGTTCTTCTGTTCTCCACCTGCCGAGAACCCCAAGACTTCACCATAGAAGCTTCATCAAATGTAATGTCTCTACTCATGAATATCTTCTTCTCAAATGGATTCCAAATTTTGAACCCTTTAACTCCTTTCTTCACTCCCATAAAGATCCCTTTAACAACATGGCTATAAAGCTTGTTTTCACTAACATGATACCAAGAAGGGCAACCAAAGATATGAATTGAGTCATAATCATAAGCTGGTTTACCATACCACTTCTCCATCGGAGTTTTACCTTCTAATGCAACTGATGGTAACCTATTAATGAGAAAGAACGCATATGTAACTGCCTCATCCCAAAACGCTTTACCTAATCTAGCATTAGATAACATACATCATACCCTCTCCAGCAAAGTACGATTCATGGGTTCAGCTACCCCATTTTGTTGTGGTGTCTTCTTAATTGTGATGTGCCTCTGCATTCCCTCATCCTGACATACTTGCAAGAATGGATCACTTTTGTACTCTCCACCATTGTCCGAACGTAGTACCTTGATCTTTCTGCCAATTTGAGTCTCATTTGCCTTTTTCCACCTCACAAAGACTTCTAGGACTTCATCCTTATGCCTCATGGTGTACACCCATACGCGCCTAGAATAGTCATTAATAAATGACACGAACCAATGTTTCCCTCCCAATGATGCATTCTTGGAGGGAACCCAAACATCCGAGTGAACATAATCAAGAAATCCACTAGTGTTGTGGATTTCTTTGCCAAATATTGTTCTTGTCTTCTTGCCTTTCACACAAGTTTCACAAAACTCTAATTTGCAGGCAATAGCACCTTTCAATAAATCTTGACGAAATAAAGAATATTTCGACTTATCACCAGGATGTGCAAGCCGCATATGCCATAAATTCGTGGTCTCCGTAGCTGTAGTCTCGATGTGTTCTGAAATAGACACATCTCCCGTTATTATACTCCCAGTTAAGTAGTACAAGTTATGATGCCTTGTGCCCTTCATGATTACCAACAATCCAGCGATCACCTTTAGAATGCCATTTTCAGCGACTAATTTGTAGCCCTTAGCTTCCAAAGTTCCGAGCGAAATTAAATTCTTCTTCACAGCAGGCATGAACCTTACTTCCTTCATCTCCCGAACCATACCATCATGCACCAATCCCAAACACCCTGCAGGTGTGATTATTCCCCATACGCACTTCTCCATCAAACTCTTCAAAGTCTGAGAACCAGTCCCGATGAGGACAAATATGATAAGTAGCACCAGAATCTAATACCCATGTACCATCAGTTACGATATATGTTGATGGTTTCACAGTCAGTGAGAAGTCTGAAGCTTCATTTGAATCTTCACTTGCCTTAGAAATGTTCACCTCGGTGTTGTCCCTTTCTCGATCCTTACGCTTGGTACAATCCTTGGCCCAATGGCCAAAGTCATGACACCATGCACATTCATCCTTCTGCAGACATGCTCTTGACTTTGAACGCCCTTTAACTTTGCCACGATCACCAATCTTCTTTCTCATGTCTGTTGAACGACCTCTTGCAAGAAGCAAGTCACTGTTAGCTTCACTTGACAGGTCTTCATGGTCCATCTTCCATAATTCCTCACTACGCAATGCTATAGTGACCTCGGCGTATGTCATCTTATCCTTTCCGTGCATTAAAGCTTTAATCACGGGTTCATAACTTTCAGGAAGAGAGTTTATCAGACACAAAGCTTGTTCCTCGTCGTTTATATTCTCATCATAGTTAACCATCTCAGCAAGAAGTTTATTATATTAATCTAGGTGCTCGGTTTGGGTTGCACCTCTCTTCATGTTATAGCGATACAAATTTCTCTTAAGATGTATCCTATTAGCCACGTTATTCACAAGATATTCTTTCTCTAGCTTTTCCCAAAGATCCTTAGCTGAAGTCTCGTGCTGATAATTAACTCTTACTGCTGTTGCTAAACACCCTCGAATCGAACCAAGACATAATTTATTCATCTTGTTCCACTGCTTGTCAGACATCTCCGCTGGCCGACCTTCTAGAGCTTCTTCTAGGTCAAGATGAACAAGAGCATCTATTACGTCTGTTCTCCATAAACCAAAGTTATTGGTTCCGGTGAGATTTTCAACCTTCAGTTGTGATCCATGTGAATGAAGTATTTCTTCTTTTGTTTCTTTATCTTTATTTGTGGACTCCGAATGTTCTCCTTCAGGATTGTTCGGATCAACTGGTTTATCTCCGTCAACCATTGTTCTCAAACAACCAAATATAGATAAAAAATAGAACCTTTGAGATTAGTATTACCTCAAGCAATCTTCAGAAAAATACCTTCACTTCAACTGCAATCTGAGTGCCCGTATCCAAGAGCGTAACCTTGCTCTGATACCAATTTTTGCGCTAAAACCTTGCGGAAGCGATTTGCACAGCTATAAACAGTACTCCATAATATTTCCAAGAACACAAACCAAAGAAGAAAAGAGACAAGAATTTACGTGGTTCGGCAAGTTGCCTACATCCACGGGAAGAACAAGAGATTCATATATTATCACAAGGGAGAATACATATAAACCTTAAGATAGAAAGAAGAATTTTTGGTGATGTTCATTTGCTTTCTCTAATGGCCTATTTATACTAGTTAGCCAGGGAATAAATTATCCTCCAAGTGACCAACTCCAAATTGAGTTCTATCTCCTTAGCCTACAAACTAGAACTATCCTACAATTGGACTTCCTTTGCCTTCAAACTAGGACTCAAAGACCTACCTTGTTTGAATGCATGAATTTACAAGTGTAAAAGGGAAAGCTATGGAACTCTTCCACCAACCAATATTTTTCACATGGTTTTATTCCCACCTACCTACTAGCCACCATCCAAACATGGTTATTAGAGTTCCAAACAAAATTGGACTCTCAACAACCCCTTATTCTAGAATCATCTAGAATTGTAGGAACCGTCCAACCATCTAGAAGGCACCGTCCAACAGCTACTACCATAGCTGCCGGAAAATTCTTAGTGCAACCGGCACTTATTGTTTTACCATCACCATGGTAACCTGGCAGACAACGGCAAATGTAACTTCCTTGTGTATTGATGAAAGTTGTTCCTTTCCGGCATATATTACTAATATTTGAACCAGATCCTTAACATTCATCGATATCTATTCAGAGACACATACAATATAGATAATCAATACATATATCATCTCCGATTTCACTACGTTACCGTTGGTTTTATAGAAAAAACGAAAATTCTATGTGAACAGCTATATAACAGCTGAATGACAGCGTTGGTGACGTGTCTGCTGGTGTGTCGGAGAGAGGTCGCTTATTATTTTCTCCATGCCACTTTAAATACATAAACTATTTTCTTTATAAATATTTGAGAAGAAATTGTTGGAAATTGTAATTTGTAATCTAGAGTTGTCTAGATTAGTTTAGAAGAGTGTAGAGAATTCTACACAGTCAACGGTCAACGTTGTAAAGGTTTAGCTAGTCCATAAGAATAATCTGGAACAAACACGTGTGAACTAAAGAGAGGTCGGTCAATATTGTACGGTTGTATGTGTGAAAAGAGATTGTCTAGAAGTTTCTAGGAAGGTCTTAGTCAAAATTGTAAGGCTTGACAAATGAGTATTCTAGAGTTGTATTTGGTGAAAGTTGGTAGGTGGAGGTAGGTGGAGATATTTGTGTAGAAATGTCTAGAGTTTTCCTAGAAGAGTCATCAATAGCCTATAAATAGGCATGTGTAGTATCATTTGTAAGTTGTAAGAAGCAAGAAGTTAATAATAAGATTAAGAGTTTAAGAGTTAGTCTTGCTTCCTAGGAGATCTATACGAGCAACATAACCATGCTCGTATATCTCCGAAGTTTCACTCCAAAATTTCCAACATGGTATCAGAGCGGAGGTTCGATCTATATGGGACATCGTGTAAGTTGCGCGAATCAAAATATTTGTGGAGTTTACAGCAAACGCGATAGTGAAGGTATGATTCTCAACTATACAAAGTGTTGAGTTTTCATTGTTTGTTTTGGATCCCGTATGAAAATTATCACCCATGTCTAAGTAAAATGAGTTTTGAGAAGAAGAAGAAGAAGAAGAAGAAGGAAAAAAAAAAGGTGATCGTGAGAAGACCCAAGTAAGCAGTTTTGAGTTTTGAAGATACGAAAGCGTCTAATTTGGAGTTTTGAAAATGTAAAGTACTGTCTCCATGAAATGAAAGTGAAAAAGAGAAAAGAGAAATTGTAGGGAGTGCATGTGGAAAAGAGTGCACTTTCGAACATGGTATGAGAAAATTCATGTTGTCACGAGATGCTAATCCTCTACTCGTGATGGGAGTAGCCGAGTGAAGGCTCAAAGAAGGTCGCGTAAAGGCCAGGCCGAGTGAAGGCCGAGTCGGCGGGAACACATCCACTGAGAGGCTAGCAGAAAAGGTAATCTATCTAGAACAAAACAGGATGGAAAATGAGAGCTATGGAGACATCATGAGAAGACGAGGTATGTGGACGCGAAAAAATATCGGACATGAAAAGGAAAAATTACAACACGAGCATGAGAAGTGAAGGATGGACGTGAGATTGGGTGAAGATCGGAACTACGCAATGGAGATTACAAATTAGGAGGGGATGTTGGAAATTATAATTTGTAATCTAGAGTTGTCTAGATTAGTTTAGAAGAGTGTAGAGAATTCTACACATTCAACGGTCAACGTTGTAAAGGGTTATCTAGTCCATAAGAATAATCTGGAACAAGCAAGTGTGAACTAAAGAGAGGTCGGTCAATATTGTACGGTTGTATGTGTGAAAAGAGATTGTCTAGAAGTTTCTAGGAAGGTCTTAGTCAAAATTGTAAGGCTTGACAAATGAGTATTTGGTCAAAGTTGGTAGGTGGAGGTAGGTGGAGATATTTATGTAGAAATGTCTAGAGTTTTCCTAGTCAAAGTTAGTAGGTAGAATACTAGAGAAATAGAGAGAGTTCTAGAGATAGAAGAGTCATCAATAGCTTATAAATAGGCATGTGTAGTATCATTTGTAAGTTGTAAGAAGCAAGAAGTTAATAATAAGATTAAGAGTTAGTCTTGCTTCCTAGGAGCTCTATACGAGCAACATAACCATGCTCGTATATCTCCGAAGTTTCATTTCCAAATTCCAACAGAAATTCCTTCTTATCATCAAGAACTTTCACGTTAATATTTGCCGTTTGTATCTACGAAGTATTGATCCGTTTTCAATCCTGATAATGATTCAATTTCACTCTCCCATTTTGTATTAATCTTTTCTTATTAATATTTCTCATTCGATTCAAAACTCAAAAACAATTAGTCATTCCACTTCAGGATATTATTTTGATCAAAGCCATTATAGTAGATTTTTTGTTTTGATTTTGATTTTCAATAATGGAAGTATCTCTCTGAAGATGAAAAATTGGCGTGATATATTTGATAGCGGTGAGCGACAATGGACATTGAAGGGTACTTTTTTGTTAGGGATTGTTCAATTGGTAAGTTAATCAAAAGGACAAATTAGATCGATAAGAAAAAAAAAAAAATTTTTTTTTTGAAAAAATGAAGGATATATTGAAAAGAAAAATTATTTACAGTGTATATACAAGGTCATCAGACCATCAAAGAAAAGAAGAGAAAGCTGAGGCTACAAACTCATTATATCCTCCCAATTATTCATAATTTGATTAGCAGAAAACTGACTAAAGATATCATTAGTCGGACTCCATAAGTAAATCCATTGCTTGATTGCCAGCTCCAGTTCATACACAGTATTTGCTCTCCCTCCGTGCACCCTCCTGTTGCGTTCATTCCAAAGTTCCCAACAAATAGCAAAATGCAATATATTCCACACCAACTTGGCTCTCACTGAAATCCTTTCCATTCTCCAACCAAGCATCAGCTGCATAAAATTTTCTGGCATCACCCAATGAACCTTCATAGTTGCCAAAAAATAACTCCAAAATTATTTAGGGATATTTTGATTTTGGTGCCCATAAAATGGTATACTTTTGCGTTTGGTACCTAACTTTGTCCAACTTTGAGTTTGGTGCCCAGTCAACCGATTGACTTTGTTTAACCGTGTTGACCATCGATTTTACACTTCAAATTTAAAAATTCAAGGTCCTTCAAATGGTTTTTGCATTCATCTACGTTCAACCATTCTTGGCCAACAAATAACTTTCATGTATTCATCTAGTCATTTCACAATTTGAAGTTCACCATTCTTGGCATCACCCAATGAACCTTCATAGTTGCCAAAAAATAACTCCAAAATTATTTAATCACCCAAAAATGAATGAAAAGATGATCCATCGTTTCCTCATCTGTGTTGCAGAAAAGGCACAGATTAGATTGGATAGAGACTCTCCTGCGTTGTAACATATTCCTTGTTGGTATAGAATCGTGTAACGAAGCCCAGAAAAGAAACATAACTTTAGGAGGCACGTATTTACTAGATAAAAATCGATATCCCTCCCAATCTGGATCCGCGTCAGTCATCTTCTTGTAAATAAATTTCGCTGCCAAGTCTCCTTCCAAACAATCTTCCTCTCCCTGAATCAAGTTAACCGACCTGATGTCATACTTAATCTCCAACAAATCGATGCTTTCAGCTGGGTCTAACTCTCTCCTGAATTGAAAGTTCCACCTTGGTTCAAAGATCGTTGCCACAGAAGCTAACTTTTGAGTGGGATATTTCTCCCTGAAAGGAATTTTTTCGCACCAGGCATCATGCCAAAATCTAAGAGTTGATCCTTCTTTCATGACCAAAAACAAATAATTGTAAGGAAATTAAAGGAATTCATCGGTAATTAATGGTATAGAAAAAAAAATCGTTAGCCTTTCACACAGGGAAAATCATAGCTAGGTTTCGTTGCAACTAGTATGTGATGGAATCCTGCCAAGTAGTAATGATACTTTTGAATGAAAGATCCTAGTTCTATTCATGACGGAGCACCGAGGAATTTACTTACTGCTGTTGCCAACAACAAATGCTTCTTGATGACGATGATTGATGATACAAAGCAAATAAACTTTAGATTCTTAAATTGAAATATTAATCCACCGGGATAAATAATTTATTTTATTTATATATTTATGAAAAAAAGACGTGGCAAAAGAAAAATTGTGTGTCTCCACCGTGTAGGTGCCATGTCAGTGATCGCTGTTATTCAGCTGTTACACAGCTGTTCACGTAGCACGATTGTAGAAAAAGCACGAAAGTAGATAAAGAGGTGACAAATCTTTTTTATCAAATGACAACTTAAAAAGTGAGTCTTTGACTATTTTGAGTCAAAAATTAAAAGTAAAAGACCTACTTTTCACGAGAAATGAAGTAGCATCTTTTATGAAAATAATTTTTCGCCAAGTTAAAATTAGTTTGTACCTTCACAACCATGGAGAAGATAAGGATTTCCCGTATAGCCTTTTGAACATTTACATTTATAACCAGGACCATTATCTGATTCAGTACAAGTGTACTATTTCCTCCTCAAGCATTTGAAATAGAGTTTCGTCGTGCTTCTTGGCATGATATATTTCCCAATTGCCCAATCCAAAATCATAGGTACATATGAATACCTCTGTTTCGTATTTATAGGACCATCAAACCCTGTAAACTCCCTGTCGACAACAACAGCCTGACTACAAGGATTAGAGAGATCCAAGATTTATTGTTAGTATTTATACTCTCGACTTGAATAAGAAAGGATTTCAGCCCTTTAGGTATATTCGTCTGGCAACAACCGTTACCACTTGAACAAGACACCAAATTACCTCCATTTGAAGTAGCACAAAATGAGGCACACCCACTTAAATATTTTTTGCTGTTATCCGAACGAATGTAGGCAAAAATATCACAACCAATGACGGTTAATTTACTACGAGTACTTGAGAAGGTGAAGGGTGAATCTTCAGCTAAATATGGGACGGGATTAAAAGGCCATTTGCCTTCCCTACTTGTTCTATTGTAACAATTTGTTATAGACACTCCCCTGAATCGAATATAGTCCATTGTGAGTTCAGAAACTTCAGATATCAGCAGTTGTGGATTTAGTTTTAGGGAGGGAACAGGATTCTTATCAGGACATGTGATCTCAAATGCTTTCTCGTAGCAACAATCTGGACCACCAATTCCAAATGGGTATGGAATGTTTATGCTCCCACATTTACTTTTACAACCCGGCTTTGCAATACTAGCTTGCCCTGAAGCTGACGATAACAGAAGTATGATGATCGCTACAAATATAAGCAGTTGATGATATTGAAGAATAATAAGAGATCCAGAAGAAAGCATTGTTGCCATTTAGGTTCGGTGTCTCACTGGAGGAAGGGAATATTGTAAGAGAAGAAGTGTTGGGATATATGTTTTAAAATAATTCTTTTGTACATTTATATCAACAATTCGAGCTTGGCCAGTGGTTAATCATTTTGAGCCTGGAGGGTTAGGTTTTAGGATCAAATCCCTCCCCCTACTGATTGTGCATATATATATATATATATAACATTAGTCCGGGAGCCGGGCCTTGAATTTAGAAAATATTTTTTGATATTTTTAAAAAGATTTTTTCAATCCGTTTTTACTACACTTAATTATGTTTTAATTGCGCTAATTATGGCATGATTTGTTTGCCCGTTTTTTGACTGTTTCGAATGGAATTTTAGCTGCAAGAATTAATCCAATTTATTCTCCATTAATTTGCATTGACTGCCTGGTTATAAAAACAGTTTTGAGAACAGAAAGAAAGCATAAGTTTTTACACCATTGTTTTCTAAGAATCAAGAGAAAGAAAGCATAAGTTTTTACACCATTGTTTTCTAAGAATCAAGAGACCAAAAATACTGAGCAAGAATAGAGAGAGTAGAAGTGATCGATTTTCTCATTGTGTGCGTGAGAGATCGAAAGAGAGTTTGTCGAAAGAGAGTTTGTCTAAAGAGAGCAATATTTTGAAGGTAAAAGAATAGTAGATAGCTGACTCTAATGTCAGTGAGGTAAGCTCAAGGAGAATAATACTATCGACTCTTGGAATTTAAGAGGCATTAATGATTATGGAAAAACAAATCACTTTATTTTGTGTTCTAATCCTTGTTTTGCCTTCTCAAGGTGTGAAATCGGCAATTTCTCCAACAAGAAGGAATTTTTTATCTCTTTTGAGTTGTGACCTACAATATTACATCAAATTTATAGTAATTAGATTTGGATGAAAATAATTGATTGACAACTACATAATTGATTGCTCTTCAAGGTGATCAACCTCAACGCGAGAAAGAACTACAAACTAACGTCCTAAAGAGAGCGACCTGGTCGTGACTCAGCCGTCACTTTATTTTGTGTTCTAATCCTTGTTTTGCAGGTGTGAAATCGGCAATTTCTCCAACAAGAAGGAATACATAAAAAATTGGAGAAGTGTGGAAAATAGAAAGCGAGTAAAGCATTTATCTCTTTTGAGTTGTGACCTACAATATTACATCAAATTTATAGTAATTAGATTTGGATGAAAATAATTGATTGACAACTACATAATTGATTGCTCTTCAAGGTGATCAACCTCAACGCGGTACAAGTACTGTAGTAGTTTGAACTTTCTTAGTTTGGCTATTTCCGCGCCGACCAAAATCAATCCTTTTATGGAATTGTATGCATCATTGGGCTTGGTTAATGAACTAGAATTGATGGTGATAATGACACTATTTTTAAAGATGCACCCCATAACACAGTAATTTACTTGCTAATTAAGATTTTGAAGGGCCAGATGTAGTACTGTTAACATCGTATAGTTGGAACTAGTTGAGGGCAATAAATGAGTGGCATACTAGCATATACGAAATCAGGAAACACAAGCAACCCATTGCTTCTTCATAGTGATATCCTCGTCAACCGAAGGTCCAAAGGAGAAAGTAGTTGGAATCTTCTTCTCCTTTTACCAAATTCGCAACAGGAAAATTTGCAGCTTTTACGGGTCCAGACTTGACTTATATATCATAACAAAAATATGAATTCATTCTTATCATGAAAGCAAGTGGTGGAAATGAAAAACTCAAAAAAAATACCACCATGCTAAATAAACTCAAGTTAGAAAAACTCGAGAAAACACTAACATGTCAAATTGCAATTAAACTAAAGTGAAAGAAAATAAATTTATCCTCAATTATTCATATATTTCACCGTCAGTTTACTTGGCATTAAACTACTGTATAAAATAAGTTTAGTTAGATTATGATTTTTGTAGGACCTCCACGGACCGCCGCACCCTCTCCGGGCACGGCCACATAGCACCGATACTGTCCCCACTTGACCACCTTGAGGTTAGGTGTGGGGTTTTCATCCAAAAGGCCTCGGTACTATGTAGGGAGAGTGTCTAGCTTATATATCACCATATGGAACTTGATCTCCTCCATGTGGGACTATCCTTAGCAACCCCATGTGTGACTCACATGTGTGTATTTGAGCCACACAACTCCAACAATCTCCACCTTGGCGAGAATACACACCACCTCGCCACCTCCGTCCGTATGCTACTAATCGGACAATGATTACTGCCACCAGATGCTCTTGGAACACTACTCATACTTTGAGCTTCCCGGCTCCACCTGCGACCTTCTGACTACCGGCATTTCATAACCACTCTTCAGCCCGACTCCCGGCAGCTCCACCTTGCTCTGATACCAATTTGTAGGACCTCCACGGACTGCCGCACCCTCTCCGGGCACGGCCACATAGCACCGATACTGTCCCCACTTGACCACCTTGAGGTTAGGTGTGGGGTTTTATCCAAAAGGCCTCGGTACTATGTATGGAGAATGCCTTGCTTATATATCACCATATGGAACTTGTTCTCCTCCATGTGGGACTATCCTTAGCAACCCCATGTGTGACTCACATGTGTGTATTTGAGCCACACAACTCCAACAATCTCCACCTTGGCGAGAATACACACCAACTCGCCACCTCCGTCCGTATGCTACCAATCGGACAATGATTACTGCCACCAGATGCTCTTGGAACACTACTCATACTTTGAGCTTCCCGGCTCCACCTGCGACCTTCTGACTACCGGCATTCCATAACCACTCTTCAGCCCGACTCCCGGCAGCTCCACCTTGCTCTGATACCATTTTGTAGGACCTCCACGGACCGCCGCACCCTCTCCGGGCACGGACACATAGCACCGATACTTTCCCCACTTGACCACCTTGAGGTTAGGTGTGGGGTTTTCATCCAAAAAGGCCTCGGTACTATGTAGGGAGAATGTCTAGCTTATATATCACCATATGGAACTTGATCTCCTCCATGTGGGACTATCCTTAGCAACCCCATGTGTGACTCACATGTGTGTATTTGAGCCACACAACTCCAACAATTTTGAATTTCCCATGAGGCCACGATTATCTCTTTTATTGCTCTTCCTTTCCTTTTCCTTTTTTGGTACTTTGATTTTCATATATTGTCATGCAACCAACTATCTCAAATTCCAGAACTTATCCGGTAAGAATCGTAGAACTTATATCCAGTAAGAGTATGAGACTATATCCAGTAAGGAAAAATAGCATCTCTAGCCTGAAAATCAATGGAATTCTTACTGAAGACAAGACTGAGATTAAGGAGGGCGTAACTTCTTTCTTCCAAAATTTGTTCAAACAGGATGTGAGACGAAGACCTAGCATCGCTAATATGGAGTTCAATTCTATTTCTAGTCTTGAAGCTCAAATTCTGGAAGCTCCTATTAGTGAAGAAGTGTGCTTATCGGCTTTAAAGGCTCTTGGTCAGGATCGAGCACCAGGTCCTGATGGTTTTCAGGTTATGATTATAAGAAAATGTTGGTCTTTTATGAGAATGGACATCATGGGAGTTGTTAGGGATTTCGACAAATGGGGCACCATGAATTGGAGACTTAAAACTACTTTTCTTTCTTTAATTCCAAAGAAAAATGTGGTTGAAGAAATAAAAGATTTTAGACCAATAAGTCTTATGGGCAATATTTACAAGATGATCTCGAAAGTTTTAGCGGGTCGGTTAAAGATGGTGCTTCCCAAGATTATTTCATGTCACCAATCTGCCTTCATCAAAGATCGTCAGATTCTGGATTGTGCCCTATTGGCAAACGAGTGCATGGATTCTAGAATTAAAAGTGGCATTCCAGGAATCATCATCAAAATCGATTTTGAGAAGGCATTCGATCATGTTTCGTGAAGTTTTCTTGATGAGGTGTTAGCTAAGATGGGTTTCGGACGCAAATGGAGATCTTGGATTCAAGGATGCATCTCCAACATTCCTATGTCAGTTCTTATCAATGGATCACCACATCAACAATTCATTACAGGTAAGGGTCTTCGTCAGGGAGATCCAATATCCCCCTTTCTTTTCTTGATTGTTTCGGAAGCTCTTCATCTTATGTTTCAATCAAGCATGAATCTGGGCAGGCTAGGGAGTTTCCAACTTGGTTCTAATGGTTTGAAAATAGGTCATTTGCAATTCGCAGATGACACTCTTGTGTTCCTTGACGAATCCAGGGAGCAGGTAGATTGTTTAAGGTATTTGCTTGTTCTCTTTGAACTGGTTTCCGGTCTTCGCATTAATTTTTCCAAAACAAGTATGTTTGGAGTGGCTGGAGCTACTAATCTAGATTCTCTTGCTAGCATGTTGGGTTGTAGGCATGACTACCTTCCAACAAACTATCTGGGACTTCCATTAGGTGACAATGCTTTGGGCACGAGAAAGTGGGACGCTATAATAGAGAAAGTCAAAGGCAGGCTCCCTATGTGGATAAGATCTTCTCTTAACAAGTCGGGAAAACTAACTTTGGTGAAAAGTGTTCTTTCAGGTATCCCTATATACATGTTCTCTTTATTTACTGCTCCAGTGACAGTTATAAATAAATTAGAAAAAAATTCTAAGGGACTTTCTTTGGGATAAGAGTGAAACCATAAAGAATCACCACCCGGTGAAATGGAAAAAGGTTCGCACTCCGCTTTGTAAAGGGGGTTTGGGCATCAAATCTTTGAGATGTATGAATAAAGCCTTGATTTGTAAATGGTGGTGGCGTTTCAATTCAGAAAAACAAGCTCTTTGGAGAAGAGGAATGGTCTCCAAGTACGGTTCATCGAGTTTTGATAGGGAAACTAAATCTCCAAAAAAGGCGCATGGTTGTGGAGTATGGAAAAACATTTACAAGCATCTGCACGTTTTCAAATCAAGTTCTTCTATTAAGGTTGGAGAAGGAACTTCGGTTCTGTTTTGGGAAGATCGTTGGGTTGGTGACCAACCTTTGGCTAACAAGTTTCCTCATATATATGCCATTGCATCTACAAAAAGGTGGACTGTTAACATATGTGCTGCAACTGTCAACAAGGTGGGTCTTGGAACTTAGGTTTAGATAGAAGACTTTCTTCAATCCAAATTGAGGAAGTTTGTGCTCTGACTTCTCTTATTCAGAATAGTTACAATGGTACGGGAGATGATGTTTTAAGATGGGATATCGACAAGTCTGGTAAGTTCACTATCAAATCTTGTTATACAATGCTAGAAAAAAAAAACCAGGGTGCAACTTTAAACTTAAGTTCTTGGTCTAGGCTTTGGCCACACAAAGTGGGTTTTTTTCTATGGCTGGTTTTCCATAAAAGGTTAGCTACTATGGATTTTCTCTACAAAAGAGGTAAGCTTCTTGTCAACGGTTGTCTTTTGTGTTGCTCCACGGGTGAATCTGTCTCGCATCTTCTCTTTCATTGTGAGACCTCTTCTCTTGTTTGGAATCATTTTCTAGTGGGAGTTAGTCTTCTTTGGGTTTTACCGAACTGTATAGACTCGATAATTAAAAGTTGGAGATGTAAAATAATACACCCAATTGGTAAGAAGTTGTGGCCTCTTTTACCGGCTGCCATTTGCTGGACTATTTGGAAGTCCAGGAATGCTTTGGTTTTCGAGAACATTAATTTTAATGTGACTGATGTCATTAAGAAGGTGAAGATACAAGCTTACTGTTGGGCTCGCAATGATGAAATTATGAAGGGTCTTACTCTTGATTCCATCATCACCAATTGGAGTTCTTATTTTAGTTCTTAATGTAACTTTTGAGGCTTCTTCTTTTGGGGTTTTTTGGTTTTGTCAGGAGCGTGTTCCTCTTGTTTTGGTAGGGTTGTCAGTTTGTAGCTCTTGAGTTTGTTTTCCTACTTCTTGTAGGTCTTTTATATATTCTTTACCTTTGCCGATCCAAAAAAAAAAAAAAACCCTCGACATTACAGAGAGCATTTTTAGCAAATTGTTGCCAGCATTCATTTGTATCTATTAGGTTGCTTTATTTCTAATCCCATCGGCAGTATTAATATGCTAATTACAAATTTTCATAGTTGACCATTTAATACAACACCATTTGTTTATATGAAACCATCACTAGTTCATTATGTACATAAGTTAAAATGAACGTGTCTACTTGGATATTTTTTTTGCCCCAAATTGATGGTAGATGAATTTATTGACCATGATACTCTCTATTTTTTTCTTTCTATTCAAAGCAAGACCAATCCATTGGTATCATTCTTCTCTATAAATAAGAGTGCATACCTTGTTAAAATTATCATAAACTTGCTTTTCTTAGTAACAGACACTAAAATAATTTCGTTTTAGTAGAAAGATCAAGAAATGAGAAATTCCGCGAGTTATCTAGTTGTAGCTGCAGCCCTTTTGGCTTTGTGTTCTTCCGTTGTGTATGCTAACGATCCAAGTTCCGTGCAAGACTTTTGTGTTGCTGCTAAAAATCCTAATGCTGCTGGTATTTTTTATTTTATTTTGATTATTTAGTTTCTAAAACTTGTTTAGTTAAACTTTTCTTGTTACTGATGTACTAATTTCTAACTAAATTACTCAATGTATTGATTTATTTCGAATTTGTAGTGTTTGTGAACGGTTTATTCTGCAAAGACCCAAAGCTTGTTGTGGCCGAAGATTTCTATCTTGCAGGATTCAATAAGGCTGGAATAATTAAGAGCGTACAAGGGTCCCTTGTAACACCAGCTAATGTTGCTCAAATTCCTGGACTTAACACTCTTGGTATCTCTTTGGTTCGTATCGATTATGCACCAAAAGGCATTAACCCTCCACATACACACCCAAGAGCCACTGAAGTTCTAGTCGTCTTGGAAGGTAGTCTTAATGTTGGATTTGTCACATCAAATCCGGATAACAAACTCGTCACAAAGGTTCTTCACAAGGGAGATGTGTTTGTATTTCCTATCGGACTCGTACACTTTCAATTTAATGCTGGACGTATTCCAGCTGTTGCTATTGCTGCTCTAAGCAGCCAGAATCCTGGCGTTATCACAATTGCTAATGCTCTTTTCGGATCTAAACCATCCATTGATGATGATGTTCTCGCCAAAGCTTTTCAAGTTGACAAGAAAGTAGTTAATTTTATTCAATCTAAGTTTTAAATAAAAAGCTTCAGCGTCTTATTTTACCTAGCTCTATGATGTTTTTTACAATGTAGTTTTTCTAGTTATATGTGGCACTTTACTTTTTACTATGTAACTTCCTTTAATTCTACAACTACAAGGCATTTGATTTTTAATTGTCATTTTGGTATTTTTTTAGTTTATCTTTTATTAAACCACCAGTTTTCTTTTACTACATCATTACTTTATACCGCACGTCGTAGTGAACTTCAAAGCTGGTCGATATTTACAAGCATTTCGGATTTGTGAATTGTGGGAGTGATCTTTGAGGCTTGGGCTTCCTATACGGTAGCACATGTAGTAGGCCTGAGCAACGGAGAAAATCCATTAGGATTTCCTCCGTTTTAGCAGAAATCAAATGAGTAGGAGGTGGAGAAAGTGGTAAATTTGAAATACAGAGAGATGAAGAATAAGAAAGGTACAAAACCTAAAGTTCCGTTCACACAACAACATAAAAACTTAGTCAAAGAAGGTGAAAAGTGGATAAAACCTAAAGCATGTATGGTCGCCTCAAGACTCTCAACTCTGATTGTGAACGGTTATGCTTGCAGCGGCATTTACCATGCCTGGAGGAAATGATCAAAATACAGGCATCCCAATGTTCTTTAGTTCAAGGGCCTTTCTTGTCTTTGTAATGTCAGATGCTGTTTCACTGTTTGCTTCCTGCACTTCTTTCTTGATGTTTTTCACCCTATTAACAGCCCGATTTACGCAGAGCATGATTTCTTGATGTCTTTGCCCCGTAAACTGATACTTGGTTTTTTCTTCCTCTTTGTCTCTATAGCATTCATGATAGCAGCTTTTGCAGAAACCCTTGTTCTTGTTCTTCACGAAATAGTTTCTTTGGGTTTACGCTCCAGTCATTTGTTTAACAATAATATATTCCAGTTGTCTTATTTGGTGCATTACAGTTTCCTTCCTTTTATGATATAGTGAGGTGCACCTTTGACCATGGAATTTTTCTTGAGAAACAGCCGTCTATCAGCACAAGAATTCAGGAGTTTTGCAAAAGAAATCTCGGGGAATGTCGGTTTCTGCCTTGCAGATGGGCGTGTAGGTCACAAACTTTCTTGTATATTTTTCATATGTTGTGGCATTTATGGAGACGAGTACATAGATTTTTTTCTTTTTAAGCATAACGAGTACATAGATGATCGGAGTTTTTGATTTCTAAAATATGAATGTCATCACAATCGTTCACCTAGGAAAAATATGAATGTTATCCTAGCACTAGCAGTGTTCGTTTTAATTTCTGGGACCCCTTCATTTACAAAGTTTTATCGTAATCAATACACGAAATTTCCAACAAAAACTCATACACAACGAAAAGCAAAACCTGACCACTATCCATTTTTTTAAAGAATTTAACCTTTTTATTTTAGTTTTTTGTGTGTGGAAAAGAGAGGGGGTGAAGGGGGGGCCAAGTCAAAACAGGAAAAAAAAAAAAAAAAAAAAAAAACGAAACAACAGCAACTACCCTAAACAACACAAACCAACCCATAATTTAACTTCTAATTCCCAGTCTACCTCTGATCTTTTCCTCTATATAAGCAAGAATTGCTTCTTATACTAGCTTAATTATCTTGAACCGAGACAATTTGGGATGGAGATAGATCATTATGTTGTTCTAGGGTAGGGTACCATCAGGTGAACAAGCGGCAAAAATTACTTATGCAGACATCAAAAAGGCTTATAAAAACAAAGCCCTAGAATTACATCCAGACAAACGTCCTAATGATCCTAATGCAAATATTAATTTTCAAAAACTTCAATCATGGTACGATATTCTTAAAGATAGAAGAAAGCGAAAACTCTTTGATGATATATTGTGTTCCCGTATTAACAGCCAACAACGTCGGTCATCACAACATGATGCAAAAAATCGTAGAAGGAGGGCTGAGCGAGAACGTGGTCGAGAAGAACATGAGAGATGTTTCAAGAATGTAGAAAATCTGATATCAAAGACTTAATGAAAACTTAACACAAACTCACTCAAACAAATCTCTTTCAATTGATGTAGTTCGACTCATGGATCAACAACCTATTTATATGATTAACAAACTTGACTCTCAAGGAAAGACACTTTCCTAACATATCAAACTCTAAACAAAGATACTTCTAGAAAATTCTAAACTCTATACGTAACCAAACTCTAATACCGGTAAACTTGTTTCTCAAGTTTACTACACGTTCTTAATAACGCGTGACAACTTGAACTAGTTGTTTCCATAAACTGCATCAACTTCCACTGGTTCCTTTCACTCAGATATCTTTAACTTGTTCTTGTTACTTCACTCAGACAACAATAACTCCTCCTAGTTGCTTCCAATATACCACGTCAACTTCTCCAAGTTGCTTCAACTCATCACCATCAACTTCTGCTAGTTTCTTCCATGAACTATATCTTGGATTAATCTTCAACATCCTCCCTTAAACCAAGATATTCTTAATGATCATTCCAAGTTTTCCACGCAAGTAGGTGAAAGTATTAGACTTCAAAGACTTGGAAAAAATATCATCCACTTGCTCTTGACTTTCACAAAACTCCACAGCTATCTCCTTGTTACTAAGAAGCTCTCTGATATAATGATATTTAATATCAATATGCTTACTCCTTCCATGAAGCACATGATTTTTAGTTAGTGAAATTGTAGACTTGTTATCACAAATTATTGTTGTTGGTGTCTTCTGTTCTTGAAACAAAGACTTCAGCATCATTATTAACCATACAGCTTGTGTAGCACAGTTTCTAGCAGTTATATATTCATCTTCTGTTGTAGATAATGTAACAACTTGTTGCTTCTTAAATGACCAAGAGAAAAAACCAGTCCCCAATTGAAATCCGTTACCTGATGTACTCTTTCTTCCTTCTGTATCTCCATCCCAATCACTGGCTATAAAACCAACTAACTTTGGATCCTCAGAAACATTATAAAGAATTCCCAAGCTAGTTGTTCCTCTAACATATCTCAGAATACGTTTTGAAGCTTGTAAATGTGATTGTCTAGGAGATTCCATGAACCTACTAACCAATCCAACTGCATACATGATATCAAGTCTTGTAGCAGTCAAATATCATATACATCCAAGTCCAACAATACCTTTGAAGTCTGTTTAATTCACAAGCTCTCCTGATCTTTCTTTTGTCAACTTCAGTCTATCTTCTACTGGTGTTAAGATTGGATTACAATTATCCATCTTGAAACGCTTCAAAATTCCTTCAGCATACCTTTGTTGATTAATAAAAATTCCTATTTTAGTTTGTTGTACTTCAATTCCAAGAAAATAAGACATCAAACCAAGATCTGTCATCTCAAACTCCTTCACCATATCCACCCTGAATTCATTGATCATCTTAGAACTATTACTAGTAAATATGAGATCATCCACATATAAACACACTATAATATGATTGCCAAGACCATCAACTTTCAAATATAAAGTATGCACGAAACACGATGTATGGATGGTTTTGGTGTGTTTTTAGGGTTAGGGGCGAATTGTAGAACGAACCAAAGCGACACAGATTTTTACGTGGTTCGGCATGGTTGCCTACGTCCATGGGTGAATCCCCTTGGGGAGTATTTTTTCATTGATAATTGTATTACATTCTGTTTTCTCTCCTATTGGCTACCTCCATTTTCCTTTATGCTCTCCCTATTTATAAAATACAGTAACTAATTTCAACATAAGAATAAATCGCATTAACTGCCCCATTCATGCCTCCATATTCAATTCTATATGAAACGGAAGGAATTAATTATGCATGTCCGAAACTGCTACAATTAGTGCTGCATGACTGAAACTGTCGCAATTAGTGTTGCATGGATGAAATTGCTGGAATTTAATTCTGCATGCCTTCATGATGATTTATGGCTGAAACTGCTGGAATGAATGTTGCATGGAACTGCACATTCATGTCTCCATGTATTAATTCTGCATAATGGATGGATTGGCAGACTGGATGGAATGGCTGGCAGCATAACTGGTTGGAAGACTGGATGGACTGGCGGGCAGCACAACTGGATGGCAGACTAGATGGACTGGCTGGTTGCATAACTGGATGGCAGACTGGAAATTGGCTAGGAATCGGTTATCCGCGTTGCTGGCTATAAGACCAAAAATTAGCTAGTGGTGTGACTGACTTCGATAGTTAACCGACGATTAACTTTGACCATTGATTGGATGTTGACTTTGACCATTGACCTTGACATGATGTTGACTTTGACGGTTGACCGATTTTGACTATTGACTGATTTTGACCATTGACCGGTCTGTGCAGACTGGTGGGATGCCTTGGTTGTCTGATTAGTGGGCTTGGATAAGGACCAAAAGATGATTCAAGTATCAACTTGGCCCATTAAGTGGTATTTTTATTTATGGTACAAACATCGCCTCCTCTTAACCTCCAACTTGTTGGGGGTTAAGAAAATTTCGTTTTACTAGGTAAAAATAAAACTCGCCCCCAGGTGTGGATTATTGATGTTGAGGTGATTGGTGAACTCCCTTTATTTTTTGCGGAAATCACAATCGAGACGCCCCCAAGTGAGGTTATTGTGATTGGGAGATTGGAGGGAAGAAATTGGGCATAAACCGTGAATGATAAACAATACTGAAACGACACTGTGATGCTGGAACGGAGTGATGTTGTAAATGAGCGATAACATCATTGAGTGAAGTTGGCATGTAGCAGATGTAATCAGCTGGACTGCGGTAACAACGAGCACAGCTAAACTGCATCAGCTGCGATCAGCTGGAATGCAGCAACAACGAACAAAGTTCTATCTGCAAGAAATGCGTTAACTGACCGCAGAACTGTGAGCAAGGCTGGACTGCATCAGCTGTGATCAGCTGGAATGCAGCAGCAAAGAACAAAGTTCCACTGCAGCAGATGCGTTCAGCTGGACTGCAGGAACTGCGAGCAAGGCTGGACTGCATCATCTGGAATGAAGCAGCAACGAACAAAGTTCCACTCTTATAGCTGCGTTCAGCTGGACTGAAGGAACTGCAAGCAAGGATTAACTGCATCAGCTGCGATCAGCTGGAATGCAGCAGCAACGAACAAAGTTCCACTATAGCAGCTGCGTTCAGCTGGACTGCAGGAACTGCGAGCAAGGATGAACTGCATCAGCTGCGATCAGCTGGAATGCACCATCAACGAACAAAGTTTCACTGCAAAGAAGGCGTTCAGCTGGACTGCAGGAACTGCGAGCAAGGATGAACTGCATCAGCTGTGATCAGCTGGAATGCAGCAGCAACGGGAAAAGTTTCACTGTAGCAGCTGCGTTCAGCTAGACTGCATCAGCTGTGATCAGCTGGACTGCAGCAGCAACGAATAAAGCTACACTACAGCAGCAACGATTAGCTGGACTACAACTCATACTGAGGGACTGGATTTAAATAGTCCGAAAAACATAGGTGTAAAAGTTATAAATAAAACTAAACAGCATCAGTTGCGTCCAACTGATTTCCACCAGACTGCATTAGTTGCATCCAACTGAGTACAGAATTCGTAGGCAACTAGACTACATCAGTTGCGTCCAACCGGGTGCAGCAGTTGCTTTTGAACTGGAGTACAATCATTCAATCAATACAACTATGGCAGTTTAACATTACTTATTGTAATAATTGCGTAAAAATATTATGGGTAAAAATATTATGGTGTATGCTCGCCCCCTCTTAATCCTGCAACTCGTTGGAGGATTAAGAAGTTCAAGTTACTCAAATTTCGGTTTTAATTTGAACTCGCATTGCATTTAGGCGCTATGTAACTTGCCCCCAATCGTATAGAGTGTTTACGCAGCCTACCCCAAAGGAGTCTTTTCAGACCATGTCACATATCTCGCCCCCAAGTGATAGTCAGTCACGTTGAAGTGATATGCAACTCGCCCCCAGTAGATAGTGATTGCCATGCATCTCAATGCTCGCACAAGGGTGCACTGCCTTGCTGCATTTTTCTCGCGCATGGAATTTTGAAGATGTCTCCTACCTGGAATTCGCGCGGGGGGCCAATCCCACTATTCCATATTTGCGCATAATTGAAATGTGTGCATCCCCTCGTTGAGAAAATGCTTGCCACATTAAAGGTGTCTTATTGAACAAAAGTATGCATGTAAATTGTATACTTACCATATTGAAAATGTTACTGCGACTTCGTTTACGGAGTGATTAGGATGCCCACTGGCTATGTCGGTGTTTTCCAGCGACGATGATTAGTATAGTTTCCTTAGAGTTTCGTCTCGACTTAGTAGTTGATTTGTCTGTGGGACTCGAATGCACCAGTTAAGTCCAAACTAGAATGAAGACAGTTGCCACGGAACCGTATTTTAGCATCTTTGATTAGCTGTACTGTAACAGCTATGCATAAAACTGGACTGTAGGTAGGCATTTAAAAGGACTGCGACAGTTCGATCAACTAGCCAGCAGATATTGCTGTGAAACTGTATTACAATAGTTCGATCAACTGACTATAATATTTATGTGGAAACGGCCGGCCAAAAGGTGATATTTTCTTCCGACCTTTGCGACGAACTTGGCCTCCGGCTTTTTCTTGATTTTTTTTTTGAAACGTGCTGCAGATCGAACATCCTAACAACAATCTTGGTGATTTATGCAATGAGTGAGCTTTGGTGGCTTCCGATTGCGATGCAGGACTGCAGCAGTTGCGATCAACTGGACTGCAGTAACTGTAATTAATTAGTCTGTAGCATATGCGATCAGCTGGACTGCAGTGATCAAAAACTAAACTAGATCAAGCCATGTTGCAGATCGAACATCCAGCAACAATTTTGATGATTTGGACATCTTCCATCGTGGACCGAACGTTTTTTTTTTTTGCGAGGGTTTCACCAGTCTTAACAATGATTTTTCTCCATGTAACGTGCAGCAAAACGAATATACTGCCAACAGTTTTGATGGTATTCCACTCCAACTTTTTACAGCGGACCGAACATTTTGGCAACATTTTCATCAAAATTCGTAGTGATGCAATTTTAGCAGTTTCCGAAGGTAATTTTTTTTGCAGATCTCGATCCACAAATCTGGATTCAAGCGATTGCGATCAATCGATCGCGATTAATCGGTATGCAGTGACTTCCATCAATTGGACTCAGTGGTTGAAATTAAAACTAGACCTGGCCATGTTGCGGATCGAACATCCAGTAACAATTTTGACGAGCGTCCCAACAATTCTATTATTAAATTTTGTGGTGATACGATTTTCAGAGGTATCCGTAGGTAATAGCTTCAGTAAATCTGATACAATGAATCCTCATTGCAGCAGTTGCGATCAACTAGACTGCAGTATGTGCGATTATATGGTCAGCTGCAGCCGCGATCAGCTACACTGTGACCATTGTGATCAAACTGGGTTGTAGACGCTACGATTAGCTGGATCATAACAATGATTTTTCATGACGTTCAAACAGACTTTTTTCACAGAAATGATTTTGAAGCGTTTTCCACAACTTTTCTCGATGGGAGAGTACGATTCCTTTTCTCGTAGTCCCCTTAGTTGGCGCCAATGTTTGTACCCAAAATTACTTTTGGGCACGAAATACGATGTATGGATGGTTTTGGTGTGTTTTTAGGGTTAGGGGCGAATTGTAGAACGAACCAAAGCGACACAGATTTTTATGTGGTTCGGCATGGTTGCCTACGTCCACGGGTGAATCCCCTTGGGGAGTATTTTTTCATTGATAATTGTATTATATTCTATTTTCTCTCCTATTGGCTACCTCCATTTTCCTTTCTGCTCTCCCTATTTATACAATGCAGTAACTAATTTCAACATAAGAATAAATTGCATTAACTGCCCCATTCATGCCTCCATATTCAATTCTATATGAAACAGATGGAATTAATTATGCATGTCCGAAACTGCTACAATTAGTGTTGCATGACTAAAACTGTCGCAATTAGTGTTGCATGGTTGAAACTGCTGGAATTCAATTCTGCATGCCTTCATGATGATTTATGGCTGAAATTTCTTGAATGAATGTTGCATGGAAATGCACATTCATGTCTCCATGTATTAATTATGCATAATGGATGGATTGGCAGACTGGATGGACTGGCTGGAAGCATAACTAGTTGGCATGATCGATGGATCAAGGCGGGCAAAGACTAGACCAAGTTTGTGGACTAGATGGACTGGCTGGCAGACTGGAAATTGGCTAGGAATCGGTTATCCGCGTTGCTGGCTATAAGACCGAAAATTGGCTAGTGGTGTGACTGACTTCGATAGTTAACCGACGATTAACTTTGACCATTGATTGGCCGTTGACTTTGACCGGATGTTGACTTTGACCATTGACCTTGACCGGATGTTGACTTTGACGGTTGACCGATTTTGACTATTGACTGATTTTGACCATTGACCGGTCTGTGCAGACTGGTGGGCTTCCTTGGTTGACTGATTAGTGGGCTTGGATAAGGACCAAAAGATGATTCAAGTATCAACTTGGCCCATTAAGTGGTATTTTTATTTATGGTACAAACATCGCCTCCTCTTAACCTCCAACTTGTTGGGGGTTAAGAAAATTTCGTTTTACTAGGTAACAATAAAACTCGCCCCCAGGTGTGGATTATTGATGTTGAGGTGATTGGTGAACTCCCTTTATTTTTTGCGGAAATCACAATCGAGACGCCCCCAAGTGAGGTTATTGTGATTGGGAGATTGGAGGGAAGAAATTGGGCATAAACCGTGAATGATAAACAAGACTGAAAAGACATTGTGATGCTGGAACGGAGTGATGTTGTAAATGAGCGATAACAACATTGAGTGAAGTTGGCCAGTAGCAGCAGTAATCACCGACAATGAACAACGAGCACATCTAGATCAAGATCACCGCGATCACCGAATGCAAAAGAACAACGAACAAAGTTCTACTCGCAGCAGCTGCGTTCACCGACTGCAGGAACTGAGAGCAAGGTTGGACTACATCAGATCGATCAGATCTGAATGCAAGAGCAACGAACAAAGTTCCACCGCAAAGCTGCTGTTCAACTCGACCAGAATCTGCGAGCAAGGCTGAATCACAGAGAAGAACGAACAAAGTTCCACTCTTGAAGCTGCGTTCAGCTGGATTGAAGGAACTGCAAGCAAGGCTGAACTGCATCAGCTGCGATCAGCTGGAATGCATTAGCAACGAACAAAGTTCCATCAGCATTTGTGTTCACCGACAGCAGGAATCGCGAGCAAGGCTGAATCAATCAAGATCACCGAGATCAGCCGAATGCAAAGCAACGAACAAAGTTCCATCAGAAAGGGGCCAATCAGCCGAAAGCAGAAACATGAGCAAGGTGAACTACATCAGCTGCGATCAGCTGGAATGCATCAAAGAACGGCAAAGTTTCACTACAAAGAAATGCATTCAACAGATCTTGATCATTGTGATCACCGGATCTGCAGCGACAACGAATAAAGCTACACTACAAACAACGATTAGTCTGGACTACAACTCATACTTGAGGGACCGGATTTAAATAGTCCTAAAAACATAGGTGTAAAAGTTATAAATAAAACTAGACAAAGATCGATTGCGTCCAACGATTTCCACCAGATCGCATCGATTGCATCCAATCGAGTACGTAACTCGTAGGCAACTAGACTACATCGATTCGTCCAACCTAAAAAATCGCAGTTTATTTTGAACTGGAGTACAATAATTCAATCAATACAACTATGGCAGTTTAACATTACTTATTGTAATAATTGCGTAAAAATATTATGGGTAAAAATATTATGGTGTATGCTCGCCCCCTCTTAATCCTGAAACTCGTTGGAGGATTAAGAAGTTCGGGTTACCTGAAGTTTCGGTTTACGGAAGCTGAACTCTGCATTGCATTTAGGCGCTATGTAACTTGCCCCCAATCGTAGAGAGTGTTTACGCAGCCTACCCCAAAGGAGTCTTTTCAGACCATGTCACATATCTCGCCCCCAAGTGATATTCAGTCACGTTGAAGTGATATGAAACACGCCCCCAATAGATAGTGATTGCCATGCAGCTCAATGCTCGCACAAGGGTGCACTGCCTTGCTGCATTTTGCTCGCGCATGGAATTTTGAAGATGTCTCCTACCAAGAATTCGCGCGGGGGGCCAATCCCACTATTCCATATTTGCGCAGAATTGAAATGTGTGCATCCCCTCGTTGAGAAAATGCTTGCAACATTAAAGGTGTCTTATTGAACAAAAGTATGCATGTAAATTGTATACTTACCATATTGAAAATGTTACTGCGACTTCGTTTACGAAGTGATTAGGATGCCCACTGGCTATGTCGGTGTTTTCCAGCGACGATGATTAGTATAGTTTCCTTAGAGTTTCGTCTCGACTTAGTAGTTGATTTGTCTGTGGGACTCGAATGCACCAGTTAAGTCCAAACTAGAATGAAGACAGTTGCCACGGAACCGTATTTTAGCAGCTTTGATTAACTGTACTGTAACAGCTATGCATAAAACTAGACTGTAGGTAGGCATTTAAAAGGACTGCGACAGTTCGATCAACTAGCCAGAAGATGTTGCTGTGAAACTGTATTACAATAGTTCAATCAACTGACTATAATATTTATGTGGAAACGGCCGGCCAAAATGTGATATTTTCTTCCGACCTTTATGCGGCGAACTTGGCCTCCGCTTTTTCTTGATTTTTTTTTTTGAAACGTGCTGCAGATCGAACATCCTAACAACAATCTTGGTGATTTATGCAATGAGTGAGCTTTGGTGGCTTCCGATTATATCTTGAGATGCAGCAGATTGCGATCAACGGACTTCAAGAATCGTAATTAATTAGTCTGCATATGATCGATCACTGACTCAGATGATCAAAACTAAAATGGATCAAGCCATGTTGCAGATCGAACATCCAGCAACAATTTTGATGATTTGGACATCTTCCATCGTGGACCAAACGTTTTTTTTTTTTTTTTTTTTTGCGAGGGTTTCACCAGTCTTAACAGTGATTTTTCGCCATGTAACGTGCAGCAAAACGAATATACTCGCCAATGCTTTTGATGGTATTCCACTCCAACTTTTTACAGCGGACCGAACATTTTGGCAACATTTTCATCAAAATTCGTAGTGATGCAATTTTAGCAGTTTCCGACGGTAATTGTTTTTGCAGATCTCGATCCACAAATCTGGATTCAAGCAGTTGTGATCAATCGATCTGCGATTAACTCGGTATCAAGAATTTGCATCACTGACTCGCAATCAATTGAAATTAAAACTAGACCTGGCCATGTTGCGGATCGAACATCCAGTAACAATTTTGACGAGCGTCCCAGCAATTCTATTATTAAATTTTGTGGTGATACGATTTTCAGCGGTATCCGTAGGTAATAGCTTCAATCATCGATACAATGAATCCTCATTCAGCGATTGCGATCAACTAGACTAGATAAAGCGATTATATGGTCAGCTGCAGCCGCGATCAGCTGCACTGTGACCATTGTGATCAAACTGGGTTGTAGACGCTATGATTAGCTGGACTGCAACAAAGATTTTTCACGACGTTCAAACAGCTTTTTCACAGAAATGATTTTGAAGCGTTTTCCACAACTTTTCTCGATGGGAGAGTACGATTCCTTTTCTCGTAGTCCCCTTAGTTGGCGCCAATGTTTGTACCCAAAATTACTTTTGGGCACGAAATACGATGTATGGATGGTTTTGGTGTGTTTTTAGGGTTAGGGGCGAATTGTAGAACGAACCAAAGCGACACAGATTTTTATGTGGTTCGGCATGGTTGCCTACGTCCACAGGTGAATCCCCTTGGGGAGTATTTTTTCATTGATAATTGTATTACATTCTGTTTTCTCTCCTATTGGCTACCTCCATTTTCCTTTCTGCTCTCCCTATTTATACAATGCAGTAACTAATTTCAACATAAGAATAAATTGCATTAACTGCCCCATTCATGCCTCCATATTCAATTCTATATGAAACGGATGGAATTAATTTTGCATGTCCGAAACTGCTACAATTTGTGCTGCATGACTGAAACTGTCGTAATTAGTGTTGCATGGTTGAAACTGGTGGAATTCAATTTTGCATGCCTTCATGATGATTTATGGCTGAAACTGCTTGAATGAATGTTGCATGGAACTGCATATTCATGTCTCCATGTATTAATTCTGCATAATGGATGGATTGGCGATGGATGGACCGGTGGCATGAACGATGGATGGATGGATCAAGGGAAGAACAAGCGGTGGAGACAAGATGGACTGGCTGGTAGCATAACTGGCTGGTAGACTGGAAATTGGTTGGGAATCGATTATCTGCGTTACTGGCTATAAGACCGAAAATTGGCTAGTGGTGTGACTGACTTCGATAGTTGACCGACGATTGACTTTGACAATTGATTGGCCGTTGACTTTGACCATCGACCTTGACCGGATGTTGACTTTGACCATTGACCTTGACCGGATGTTGACTTTGACGGTTGACCGATTTTGACTATTGACTGATTTTGACCATTGACCGGTCTGTGCATACTAGTGGGCTGCCTTGGTTAACTGATTAGTGGGATTGGATGAGGACCAAAAGATGATTCAAGTATCAACTTGGCCCATTAAGTGGTATTTTTATTTATGGTACAAACATATAGTTTTTTTATTTTCTTTGCAAGATAAATTGATAGCTTTTGGTTTTAGGTGCTTATGCTGTGGATTATGCCGTGGTTGGTTAAATTGACTTGTTCTTTTATGTTTATTTTTTGGGTTTTAGCTTGGGCATAAGTAGATTTAGTTTTTTTTATTTAGGAAAAAGGTTAAACTTGTATTAACAGAATAGAAAAGTAGAAAAGTAAAAACAGAAAGAAAAGATGGGCACAAGCATCCACAAACACCGAAAAAGAGTTTTCTCCCCGTCAACCTGATTTTAAGATGGTATACACACCTAAACGCTAAAGTAGTTCCATCACTTCCGTGCCCGGCCTTGCTAAGTGCTCAAATATTAACTCAAGGAACTTTTGCTAGTTCTGGTGGTACCGGTACAACTAAGCACAATCTTTCTTCAATTTTCGTCAAAGAAAGATAAAACACCCTAATTTCTTCTTCCTGCTTGAAGATTTTTTTTATTTTGAAACTAGGCATAGGCATGTCCTGCCCCCTGACAGCGTAACATGAAGGATAAATGTTTAAGATGCTAGACACATAGTGGAACCTGAAAAATAAGACAGAGAGTTTCCAACAGATAGGTCAATTTCTTTTTCCGGAATAGTTGAGGTTTCTTCTGAAAGAATATCAAGATTGATGTATGTATTGCTACATTTATCAAAATCAATATTCCCAGAAAGAAGTGCAACACTTGACTTTTCGTCTTCATTAGAATCATAGTGATCTCACATTTCATCAAGAGTTGCAGCAAGATCTTCGTTCATAGTGTATTTTCTACGATTCAGACACTCATTTGAAAAAATGAATAAATCCTTTACACTTAAAGTAATTTGGTATATACTCATCATCAGTATCGTCAGTATCGTTGTTTTTAGGAGGAACCAGATTATGAGGTTTGACTGATGGCCTAGGTTTATCTCTGGTGAACCCTTTACTTCTATTCAAAAGAAGATATCTAAACTGTCTTGTGATCAAAGAAACTTACTTGTCAAGATCTTCATCTGATGAATCATCCTCAGAAAAATCATCTTCAGAGATGCAAACACTATTACTTTTATCAAGTACTTTAGTGTTCCTTTGTGCTTTGAAAGCAACATACTTTCCGGATTTGGATGTATTCCCATGATCAAAGATCTTTAAGTTTCCATCCAGTGTATTTATGGAAAGAGTTGCAAGGTTATTTCTTTCAACGATGATATGTTTCTTATAATCGTATTGGCTGGCAACGATATGAGAATTTTCATCACAATGTCCCTTTCAGGAATAGTCTTACCCAACGCAAAAGATGTATTAATAATTTCAGACACTTTGTGATTAAACTCATCAAATGAATCTTAATCATCCATACGAAGGTTTTCACAAACGGAACATAGGTTTTGAATCCTAGATTCCTTTTCAGAGGTATTCCCTTTCCTATCATATCAAACTCTAAACAAAGATACTTCTAGAAAATTCAAAACTTTATACGTAAATACTATACGTAACCAAACTCTAATACTAGTAAACTTGTTTCTCAAGTTTCCTACACGTTCTTAATAACGCGTGACAACTTGAACTAGTTGTTTCCATAAACGGCATCAACTTCCACTGGTTGCTTCCACTCATACAACTTTAGCTTCTTCTTGTTACTTCACTCAGACAACAACAACTCCTCCTAGTTTCTTCTAGTATACCACGTCAACTTCTCCAATTTTCTTCAACTCATCACCATCAACTTCTACTAGTTTCTTCCATGAACTATATCTTTGTTTAATCTTCAACAAATAAGAGGGGAAAAATAATCATATAGACTAGATTTTGTGCTCATGCTACGCATCGGGTGGACTAGAAAACCATCTACCAAATTTTTGGTTTGTTGTGATGTGGCTTCCCCTCGGCCGGTCGTGCATTTTTAATTTGGTGTGGGAGGTTAATGCATGCTTAAAAAAAGTGTGGCTTGGCCTCGCCCCGTCCCAATGCATGCTTGGTTCAGTTACGTATTGCAACGTCTCGCTGCACATCTTTGATTTGGTATTGCTCGGTTTCTCCTTGCCCGGTCCCTATCCAAACCCAAATCAAAATAGGAAAAAGAAAAGTAAGGAAACAACAGCAACAACAACAGCAACAGGAACCTGGCCCACTCTACCTCTGATCTTCCTCTATATAATATAAGCAGGCATTTCTTCGTATACTAGCTTAATTACTTTGAACCGAGGGAATATGGGATCGATGGAAATAGATTATTACTTTGTTCTAGGGTTACCATTAAGTGAACAAGGGGCAAAAATTACTGATGTAGACATTAAAAAATAATTAAGAAGGTGGATTTTAAAAATAAGTATGCGGATAAAATGCTTAGAAAGTTGGGAAAATACGCCGAAGTTGCTACTAATGACTTCTACCGCTGAGCGGATGCTGCAGCAATACGAATATTGTTTTTTTATTTTCTTTGCAAGATAAATTGATAGCTTTTGGTTTTAGCTGCTTATGTTGTGGATTATGCCGTGGTTGGTTAAATTGACTTGTTCTTTTATGTTTATTTTTTGGGTTTTAGCTTGGGCATAAGTAGATTTAGTGTTTTTTATTTAGGAAAAAGTTTAAACTTGTATTAACAGAATATAAAAGTAGAAAAGTAAAAACAGAAAGAAAAGATGGGCACAAGCAGCCACAAACACCGAAAAAGAGTTTTCTCCCCAACGACCTAATTTTAAGATGGTGTACACACCTAAACGCTTAAGCAGTTCCATCACTTCCGTGCCCGACCTTGCTAAGTGCTCAAATATTAACTCAAGGAAATTTTTCTAGTTCTTGTGGTACCGGTACATCTAAGCACAATCTTTCTTCAATTTTCGTCAAAGAAAGATAAAACACCCTAATTTCCTCTTCCTGCTTGAAGATTTTTTTTATTTTGAAACTAGGCATAGGCATGTCCTGCCCCCTGACAGCGTAACATAAAGGATAGATGTTTAAGATGCTAGACACATAGTGGAACTCGAAAATCGCGACAGAGTTTCCAACAGATAGGTCAATTTCTTCTTCCGGAATAGTTGAGGTTTCTTCTGAAAGAATATCAAGATTGATGTATGTATTGCTACATTTATCAAAATCAATATTCCCAGAAAGAAGTGCAACACTTGACTTTTCATCTTCATTATAATCATAGTGATCACACATTTCATCAAGAGTTGCAGCAAGACCTTCGTTCATAGTGTATTTTCTACGATTCAGACACTCATTTGCAAAATGAATAAATCCCTTACACTTAAAGCACTGTGGCATATCCTCGTCATCAGTATCGTCAGTATAGCTATTTTTAGGAGAAACCCGATTATGAGGTTTGACTGATGGCCTAGGTTTATCTCTGGTGAACCGTTTACTTCTCTTCAAAAGAAGATCTCTAAACTTTCTTGTGATCAAAGAAACTTACTTCTCAGGATCTTCATCTGATGAATCATCCTCGGAAAGATCATCTTCAGAGATGCAAATACTTTTAGTTTACCAAATACTTTAGTGTTCCTTTGTTATTTGAAAGCAACATCCTTTCCGGATTTGGATGTATGCCCATGATCAAAGATCTTTAACTTTCCAACCAGAGTATTTATGGAAGGAGTTGCAAGGTTATTTCTTTCAACGATGATATGTTTCTTATAATCGTATTGGTTGGCAACGATATGAGAATTTTCATCGCAATGTCCCTTTCAGGAATAGTCTTACCCAACGCAAAAGATGTATTAATAATTTCAGACACTTTGTGATTAAACTCATCAAATGAATCTTAATCATCCATACGAAGGTTTTAACAAACGGAACATAGGTTTTGAATCCTAGCTTCCTTTTCAGAGGTATTCCCTTTCCTAACATATCAAACTCTAAACAAAGATACTTCTAGAAAATTCAAAACTTTATACGTAACCAAACTCTAATACTAGTAAACTTGTTTCTCAAGTTTCCTACATGTTCTTAATAACGCGTGACAACTTGAACTAGTTGTTTCCATAAACGGCATCAACTTCCACTGGTTGCTTCCACTCAGACATCTTTAGCTTCTTCTTGTAACTTCACTCAGACAACAAAAACTCCTCCTAGTTGCTTCCAATATACCACGTCAACTTCTCCAAGTTTCTTCAACTCATCACCATTAACTTCTACTAGTTTCTTCCATGAACTATATCTTTGTTTAATCTTCCACAAAGAAGACGGAAAAAATAAACAGGAAGACCAGATTTTGTGCCCATGCTACGCATCGGGTGGACCAGTAAACCATCTACCAAATTTTTGGTTTGTTGTGATGTGGCTTCCCCTCAGCCGGTCGTGCATTTTTAATTTGGTGTGGGAGGTTAATGCATGCTTAAAAAAAGTGTGGCTTGGACTCGCCCCATCCCAATGCATGCGTGGTTCACCTACGCATTTCCACGTCCCGCTGCACATTTTTGATTTTGTATGGCTCGGTTTTGCCTTGCCCGGTCCCTATCCAAACCCAAATCAAAACAGGAAAAGAAAAGTAAGGAAACAACAGCAACAGGAACCTGACCCACTCTACCTCTGATCTTCCTCTATATAATATAAGCAGGGATTTCTTCGTATACTAGCTTAATTACTTTGAACTGGGGGAATTTGGGATCGATGGAAATAGATTATTACTTTGTTCTAGGGTTACCATTAAGTGAACAAGGGGAAAAAATTACTGATGCAGATATTAAAAAATAATTAGGAAGGTGGATTTTAAAAACAAATATATGGATAAAATGCTTAGAAAGGTCAATTTCTTCTTCTGGAATAGTTGAGGTTTCTTCTGAAAGAATATCAAGATTGATGTATGTATTGCTACATTTATCAAAATCAATATTCTTAGAAAGAAGTGCAACACTTGACTTTTCGTCTTCATTATAATCATAGTGATCATACATTTCATCAAGATTTGCAGCAAGACCTTCGTTCATAGTGTATTTTCTACGATTCAGACACTCATTTGCAAAATGAATAAATCCTTTACACTTAAAGCACTGTGGCATATCCTCGTCATCAGTATCGTCAGTATCGCTGTTTTTAGGAGGAACCCGATTATGAGGTTTAACTGATGGCCTAGGTTTATCTCTGGTGATCCGTTTACTTCTCTTCAAAATAAGATCTCTAAACTGTCTTGTGATCAAAGAAACTTACTTCTCAGGATCTTCATCAGATGAATCATCCTCGGAAAGATCATCTTCAGAGATGCAAACACTTTTACTTTTATCAAGTACTTTAGTGTTCCTTTGTGATTTGAAAGCAACATCCTTTCCGGATTTGGATGTATGCTCATGATCAAAGATCTTTAACTTCCAAACCAGAGTATTTATGGAAAGAGTTGCAAGGTTATTTCTTTTAACAATGATATGTTTCTTATAATCGTATTGGCTGGCAACGATATGAGAATTTTCATCACAATGTCCCTTTCAGGAATAGTCTTACCCAACGCAAAAGATGTATTAACAATTTCAGACAGTTTGTGATTAAAATCATCAAATGAATCTTCCTCATCCATACGAAGGTTTTCACAAACGGAACATAGGTTTTGAAGCATAGCTTCCTTTTCAGAGGTATTCCCTTTCCTAACATATCAAACTCTAAACAAAGATACTTCTAGAAAATTCAAAATTTTTTACGTAAATATTATACGTAACCAAACTCTAATACTGGTAAACTTGTTTCTCAAGTTTCCTACATGTTCTTAATAACGCGTGACAACTTGAACTAGTTGTTTCCATAAACGTCATCAACTTCCACTGGTTGCTTCCACTCAGACAGCTTTAGCTTCTTCTTGTTACTTCACTCAGACAACAACAACTCCTCCTAGTTGCTTCCAATATACCACGTCAACTTCTCCAAGTTTCTTCAACTCATCACCATCAACTTCTACTAGTTTCTTCCATGAACTATATCTTTGTTTAGTCTTCCACAAAGAAGAGGGAAAAAATAAACAGGAAGACCAGATTTTGTGCCCATGCTACGCATCGGGTGGATCGGTAAACCATCTACCAAATTTTTGGTTTGTGGTGATGTGGCTTCCCCTCGGCCGGTCGTGCATTTTTAATTTGGTATGGGAGGTTAATGCATGCTTAAAAAAAGTGTGGCTTGGCCTTTCCCCGTCCCAATGCATGCTTGGTTCACCTACGCATTTCCACGTCCCGCTGCACATTTTTGATTTGGTATGGCTCGGTTTTGCCTTGCCCGGTCCCTATCCAAACCCAAATCAAAACAGGAAAAAGAAAAGTAAGGAAACAACAGCAATAATAACAACAACAGGAACCTGACCCACTCTACCTCTGATCTTCCTCTATATAATATAAGCATGGATTTCTTCGTATACTAGCTTAATTAATTTGAACCGAGGGAATTTGGGATCGATGGAAATATATTATTACTTTGTTCTAGGGTTACCATTAAGTGAACAAGGGGAAAAAATTACTGATGCATACATTAAAAAATAATTAGGAAGGTGGATTTTAAAAACAAATATATGGATAAAATGCTTAGAAAGTTGGGAAAATCTCTAAACTGTCTTGTGATCAAAAGAAGATCTCTAAACTGTTTTGTGATCAAAGAAACTTACTTATCAAGATCTCTAAACTGTCTTGTGATCAAAGAAACTTACTTATCAAGATCTCTAAACTGTCTTGTGATCAAAGAAACTTACTTATCAAGATCTTCATCTGATGAATCATCCTCGGAAAGATCATCTTCAGAGATGCAAACACTTTTACTTTTATCAAGTACTTTAGTGTTTCTTTGTGCTTTGAAAGAAACATCCTTTCCGGATTTGGATGTATGCTCATGATCAAAGATCTTTAACTTACCAACCAGAGTATTTCTGGAAAGAGTTGCAAGGTTATTTCTTTCAACGATGATATGTTTCTTATAATCGTATTGGCTGGCAACGATATGAGAATTTTCATCACAATGTCCCTTTCAGGAATAGTCTTACCCAACGCAAAAAATGTATTAACAATTTCAGACACTTTGTTATTTAACTCATCAAATGAATCTTTATCATCCATACGAAGGTTTTCACAAACGGAACATAGATTTTGAAGCCTAGCTTCCTTTTCAGAGGTATTCCCTTTGAATAAAATTTCTATGATATCCCAGGCTTCTTTAGACTTAGTACATGTAGTTTCACGGTGCTGAATATCTGGGGTAATGGCATGAATGATAGCATTTAAGCCGTCAGAATTTTTCTTTAATTTGCAGCAAGGATTTCTTCTGGACTATATCTACCAAAATCCTTTGGTATAGATACATCGTCTTCTGTATTAACCGGAGGATCATAGCCATTAAAAACATGTACCTATGTTTGAAAATCACGAGCTTGAAGAAAATCATGCATATCAATTTTTCACCATGAGTAGTTCGACCCATCGAATACTGGTGCTACATTTATGGAGATAGAATTTTTGTCCATATTTAAATCGTTACAAACAAAGACTTATGAGGTCTTAAACGTGTTTTCCTGCTCTGATACCAATTGAAAAAGCGGGGGTCTAACAACCACACCCAATATTTTGTTCGGCAAGCTGAATAGACAAACTCCAATATACTTCTAAGAGAATCAAAAACTCAATCTATATAAATGTATATCCAACAGTTGATATCTCCGTTTCACAATGTAATCAGCAAATCAAACAGATAGAAATCCGTGAGCTGATTATTATGTGAAACAACTTGGATGGTACCAAACACCAATATCCACGGATCAATCAATTTCAATCAACAACCAAGGGTTGGATTTACCAATTGGTAGAGTCAACGTACAACATGTGATATTCAATCTTATAACAAAATATAATGCGAAAAAGAAATAACACAGTCACTTGAATTTTGTTAACGAGGAAAACTGCAAATGCAGAAAAACCCCGGGATCAATTCCAGATTTGGACACCACATTGTATTAAGTCACTAAAGACACTATCCTACTACCAATGAACTTCGTACTGGACTGCAGTTGAACCTTAATAAAACTAACACTGATTCAAGGTACAGTTGCGCTTCTTATGTATCTGATCCCAACAGGATACTACGCACTTGATTACCTTATATGATCTCACCCACAACCAAGATTTTCTATGACTCAAAGTCGAAGACTTGATAAACAAATATGGCTCACACATAAAAGTCTATCTATTTGTATCCCAGAGAAATACCTATGATTTTTGCTCCGTCTTTTGATAAATCAAGGTGAACAGGAACCAATTGATAACCCAGACTTATATTCCCAAACAACAGCCTATAATTAGCAATCACCTCACAATAATTTTAATCGTATGGTAACGAAACAAGATATTATGGAATCACAAAAGATGAGACGAAGATGTTTGTGATTACTTTTTATCTTGCTTATCGGAGACTAAATATCGAGCTAATATTAAAGAAGATAGTACTCAATACGATAAAAATAGCAAGATCAGATCACGCAACTACAAAGAAAATAGTTAGATGCAACTACAATCCAATAATGTCTTCAAATTAACTGATGAGTGCAAAGATACACCTTTTACTTAACTCATCTTTCGTCATATATTATCCCAAATTACGCATTTTTACCATCTTCGAGAATAAATATTTAGGCTAATTAATTTTGTGTTTTTAAGTACTAAATAAAAGCTTGGAAGAATTAGAAGACAAAAGAGAAGAAAGTTGGAAGTACAATCCCTATAAATCCAAAACCCACATCCAAAACCCAAGACCCAAATCCATTTCCACCTCACCATTTGGATTCAAAACATCCACCTCCACCCGTTAGTTCTGACATCCACCTCACCACCACCAGCTGATTCCAAAACATCCACCTCACCCCATTGTATTCCAAAACATCCATCATGAGAAAACATGTTTTGTTGAGTAAATAATTGCCAAAATTGAAAAACAATGTATGCAATTGTAGTTAGAATATCTCTATACAATGGGATCTTTATTAATTAGACAATTAATGTTTACCCATTGGAGAAACACCTTGATTATATCAGTGGACTTGAATCTACTATAAGGACAAGAATAATATTACAAGTTGAATGCATTATCAGTTATTGTGAATTTTGAATACCCTATTATCCATATTATCATTGTTTATATCTTGTTATTGCATTTTTACTTTTATTATTTGTCACTTGTCATCGACAAATCAAAACCCCTTTTGCTTACTTCTCTGAATCAGGATTTAGAATCAACTTCTTACACTCTGTCTTCATTCAATATCATAGTGGTGTAGTTCATTTTTTGCATCTCTGTCACTTTCATAAATTGTCTCCTGAAGCGTAGCATTTATCAGTAGATAAAACATCAGCACATTAAACATTCACATTCTTTAGTAGCATATTCACAATCAATTTTACATTTTTTTATTTTTATTTTTTGCTTTGCTTTAAAACTGGAAAACCCTAACTACCTCTTTTGAGCTCAATAGGTACTTTCTAAGGAAAAAGGAAAGGAAGCGAGAAGAAGTTTTTATTTTAATAAAAAAAAAAAAAAAAAAAAAAAAGAGAGTTTATTTTATTTATTTTTAGTTTGTATTAGGATTCTTTACTCTTGTAATTTTCTTTTTTCTTTTTACTTTGGACTTGGACATTCTATTTTTATTTTTATTTTTAAACCTACGGAAATTAAATATCAACTGTTTGCAAAGAAGGACGGTGATTATGTTTCATGACATAGAATTATGCTTAGTCAAAGCAACAGCGGTTCATCCTAAGGTTATATGTTGATTGAATACGGCTTCTTTATTTTCCTAGTAAAGGAAAGATGACCATACAAGATAAGGGTTCGGATTTCAAAGTTGGCTAATTTTGAATAGAACAGAACCTACTCTTTGAAAAATATTGGTTATATCAACCTTATTCATCAAAGCTCTGTAGCAGCTTCCCTAACCAAACTGGATTGATTCTAGTTCAAATGAATCAAATGAAACAGTAGGTTTACTTTAGTCATCCTTGTTTGTGATTGTTTTTCAATTGTTGATGTGCAACTTGTGCCTTTTGGTATCATAGAGTCAAGAAGAGCTAATTGAAATACATAGTTAAAATGGTGATTGAAACCACATCAGGAGAAACCAGTTAGGTTAGACCTACAATCTTACCATTGATGGACAATTTGAGCTAAAGGCAGTATCTCGATATGTTGCCTAAATTTAAAGGTTGGCTGAAAATCCCTAGTTTTTGTGGACTCTTCGGATTCTTTCACTTTTTCTTTGATGAAAGACTTGGTCACATCCATAATTTCACATGGGATGCTCTTGCGAAAGAGTTTTCAAAAAGTTCTTCCCAAACCATTAGATATTGCAATGGTCAATTTATTAAAAAACTGCTGAGATTGGGATTTCTTAATCCGAAAAGACTCAGCAGTGGGAATCCCTGAACCAAATAGGATTACCGCTTTCATCCAATGTTCATAGAATTCGATTGTGAAGGAAGTGCAAAGATGGCATCCTTTTGGCTTAGAAATGAAAAGCTGAAATTTAGAAAAGAATGGAAAAACTAATATCCTATTTCGTAGTCAAATTGAAATGGCCACTTATGCTGCATGCCAGAAGTTCGGAATCTAGTGGACACTTGTCCGACCTCCATGCATTTAAGAATCTAAAACCGAGGAAGCCAATGTATTGTACCAAAGGCAAGAGAACAACCCATATTTTCAGACCTACACCCAGGGTTCACCTAACTGCATGATCAATTCATGTTCAAATAAAACAAAGAACATCCTCCCCTCACATTCGATACGGAAGAAAAAAGCCCAGCTTCTTTATTTGTTGACCCAATTTGGTACAACTTCAAAAGACCACAGAACGATTGCAAGTCTAGAACTTAAAATGGTCAAATGAATTGAATGGAAGACAAATGAAACTAGTTTAACTTCGAAATGAGGCCTCCAATTTTCACCACTTGTAGTGGTAAAGTTGTTAAAAACAATGTAGGTGTACCAAAGGTCTACATCACCAGATTTAGTTTATCAACATCCCATTTTCTTGATGATCAAGCAAGTCTTCTAAATTCCTTATCTATAGTTCATGTGCAAATAAATCTAAGTTTAAGACCTTGGTAACTCACATGAATTTAAGAAGAATATTCTTCCATATCCTTGGATTGAGAACACCTATAACTCCTGAAATTGGCAGAGATCGATCCAATCAAAGATGTTTTGATTAAGGTTGATAAATTTTACTTTCCCTGGACTTCAATATACTCAACCTGTGCAAACCCTGGACAGTCACATTCCTGTCAGGGATCGAACTTAACTGAGTCTTGGAGTTGTCATTTATTAATATATTTGTGGAGTTGAAATGAAATGCATTGATTGAATTTATGCTTTGCATGTCTGTTGACCCTTTGGATGCTTGTTTGAATAATTTCAACTAGATCTGTTTGATGATGAATACATAGTAATACTTTTGCTTGAATCCACACCACTGTTGAGTGGAACCACTCAAATCCAAGTCTTTCATCTCTTGTTGGAGCCAAATGATACTCTTAAATATGTTTTTTTGGACTAATACTTTGCCCGTAATCATTTCATCTCATTTTATAGCAAAACAGGGAAAAACTTTTTAGAAAGTGCTCATAAAGAAGCATTAGGATGGATCATCTATAAGCCCCACTGATTGCATGCACCGTATAAACCTTGAGGACAATGCCAAACCATCTGGGGAGATTCAAATGAAAGAGGTCAAATCACGCAACTACAAAGAAAATAGTTAGGTCTGGCTTTACAATCCCAATAATGTCTTCAAGTCGTTAACCTACAGGGTTTCATGAAAAACCTAAGGTTAAAGTAGAATTGACTCTATCTTATGCAACTAGTATCACAGAGGAGGTGTGGGGATTAGGTTTCCCAGTTGTTAGAGTTCTTCTTTATATAGTTTTCAAACTAGGGTTTGCAATCTAAGTTACCTTGGTAACCAAGCATTCAATATTCACCATTAGATGAAAACCTGATTCAAATCAAGCTAATATCTTTCAACCGTTAGATCGAACTTAGATTTTTATACACAAATGAAATGCATTTTAATTTATGTTTGAGTAACCGTACCTAAATGTGTACACCATGTTGGCTCAACGGTAGTTAACCAAAGTTAGCTAAATGAACACTCTCATATCAGCCTTATTCATCTTAACCACAACTAGTTCAAATAAATCAAATGAAACTAGTTTAAGAGTTTTTCAATTGTTATATTCTCATATAAGTATACAAGAATACAATTGAAGAAAAATCGATTTGATTCACTTGAATCAATTCATGAACATTATAGCTATGCTTTGCAAAGATTCCATTCCTTATTATATAAATGTATCAGTTCATGAACTCAACCGATTTTAGAACTTTATCCTTCAAGTATGCAAACGGGTACGCATAATTAATATAACCGAATTGGGTTTGGGTTGCTCCAGTACGCAAATGGGTATGCATACTTCCAATCCTAGCAGAAATTCTCGGACATGAATCTTACGCCAGTACGCATACGGGTACGCATACTTAGTTTCCCGGATTTCTCAAACCAACAGGTACGCATAAGGGTATGCATACTATGGTTCCCAGACATGGATTAGATATATGAAAGAATGCACAATATGTCACAATCCAATAATGGTTAAGTGTCCTAAACTCTTATTTCAATCATTGAAAGTTTCTTAGAGGATGACAATAGCCGTTTTCACACACTATTAGCAGAAAAGTAATTTTTAAGTTATTGAAATAATCATAAAGAAACATTCCAAGTCTACACCAAATGATTGTATCACACAAATCATGTAAGATGCATACTCGGAAATTTTCACATGATCATCTTTTGATTTTCATCAAGAATATAAGATGAACTTGGTTGAAGCTCAAGCATACCTATGCATGCATATTTCAATAAATATGTAAGCGAGTGAAACTCAGATTGAAATCTCAAATGTGTATAGTTGAAAACTATATCATAAACGACTTATCTCTCAATATAGGAGATACATTAGAAATAGACTTTCCAAATGATAGATGAGTTTTAGTCTCCATACGCCTTTTGTTGATGAAATTCCACAAGCTCTCCTTAGTAGTTATTCGTCTTCAATGATGAACGCCGTTGTTTGTGGGTGAAAATGGTTCCGGATGATTTCGGTAATTTCGGGTGTGCGGGTGAGAAACGAATTTAAACCTTAAACAATGTACTGCAAGGGAGTAATTTATATTCGAGAGATCAATATGTACAAGTCCGGCCTAAACCAAGAAATGGTCGTTCCAGACTTGCTTCAGTCACAAAGTGGAGGAGAATGGGTTGGTTTTGGGGAGGTAAGCAAGGAAAGTGATGAGAACAGAATAGTTTATTTTGGAAGAGCAGTTGTGTTACTACAACTTGTATCATAAAAGTGGGAAGGCTAACAAATGGTAAGCTAGCAAGTATTTTTTGAGTGTTGTATGCTCCTGACTGAACTTGTTGTTCGGTGGGAATAGGTGAGACCTATTTATACAAGTCGAGGTGTAACGTACTCTGGTCTCATTAAGGAATTGAAAAATGGGTGAGTAAATGGGAGGAGATGGTAACGTGAACGCATGAAATTGATGTTCCATAAAAACCATTAACGCATGGAATTTATGTTCCATAAAAGAGCGTTTCACCATTAACTCCCTGTATTTACTAACCTCCTAACCCTTCTGTCACTTCCTTATGATGGGCGTAGTGTACGCCGCATTCTGTAAACCGCCAAACCAATACACAAAGAGGATCCCCCAGTTTGTCATATGTATTGATGTCTCGAATGTTTTTGTGAAAAACATGTAGCATATTGTTCTTGCATGGCAAGTCGAGCTTGTGAGGATTGCTAGCTTGGTGGCCTACGAAGGTCAAGATTTTGCATCTTAATAGGAAAGGTAGTCGTTGATCATCGCACGCTTTCGTTCGTTGGTGGACGCATAAGGAAGGCCAACATGGTGTCATGGATAGGTAGGCATGCCATTGGCATGGCATGGTGGCGGGTCTAGGTTGGAATGTTATTGGCATGGCATGCCCTGGCATGGTTTGGAATGACCAAACTAGGGTTTTGGGTCAAAGGTTACCATATGTCGTCTGGTTACCTTGGACGGTTAGGATTTTCTCCTGGGATTGAAGGGAGACCGTTGATCACCGCACGCCTTCATTTTGGTAGCCGCGTAGGGAAGGCCAGCATGGTAGAATGTCTAGGTTGGCATGTCGTTGGCATGGCATGGTTTGGCGTGTCCAAACTTAGGTTTTTAGGCCAAAGGTTACCAGACGTCGTGTGATAACCTTGGATGGCCAGGATTTTCTCCTTGGATTGAAGTGAGACCGTTAATTATCTCACGCCTTCGTTTTGGTAGCCACGTAGGGAAATCCAGCATGGTGGCGCAGCTAGGTTGGCATGCCATTGGCATGGAATTGTTTGGCATGGCCAAACTTAGGTTTTCGGGCCAAAGGTTACCATGCGTCGTCTGGTAACCTTGGATGGCTAGGATTTTCTCCTGGGATTGAAGGGGGGGTCGTTGATTGTCGCACCCCTTCATTTTGGTAGCCGCGTAGGAAATTCCAGCATGGTGGCGCGGCTAGGTTGGCATGCCGTTGGCATGGCATGGTTTTGCGTGGCCAAAATTAGATTTTCGGGACAAAGGTTACCATGCATCGTCTGGTAACCTTGGATGGCTAGGATTTGCTCCTGCGATTGAAGATGGACCGTTGATTGTTGTACGCCTTCGTTTTGGTAGCCGCGTAGGAAAGGACAGTATGGTGGCACAGCTAGGTTGGAATGGCATGGTTTGGCATGGCCAAACTTAGGTTTTCGTGCCAAAGGTTACCATGCGTCGTCTGGTAACCTTGAATGGCTAGGATTTGCTCATGGGATTGAAGGGGGACCGTTGATTGTTGCACGCCTTTGTTTTGGTAGCTGCGTAGGGAAGGACATCATGGTGGCATGGTTAGGTGCGTTTGTCATGGTGGGGCCAATGGCTTGGCATGCCGTTGGCACATGGTGTGGCTATCATGGATAGGTCCAAGGAAATGTGCGATTTGGCTTGGCATGGTGGGGCCAAGGGTATGGCATGGACGCATGGTACGGCTAGATTGTCTAGGGCCAAGGCAAAGTACGGTGTAGCTTGGTGTTACGGTACTGCAAGTGACGCATAATTATGATGCGTTACAGAGTTGCAGGCCAAGTCAGTATAGCCGTAATGGCGCAATAGGAAGCCATAATAGCGGTATACTGTATAAACTTTCAAGTGTCAAGAATGACATAACCCTACAGGTCCAATGAAGTGCAAGAGTGGCGCTACATTGTAAATACATTTGGCTAAGGAATGAAGCTTATTGGCCGACACAATAAGGCTTCATTGAGGAAAGGCAAGACATGGCCAAAGTTGACAGATGCAACATGCGATGTTGGCATCGATGCATATCCATGGAATTGAGTTGGAACAAACTCAAGGATGATGCAAGAAGAGTGGAATAGACTAAGAGTTAGTCTATGCATTGGTTCAAGGAAGGGCCAAAGTCTGAACAGTGCAAACAAGTTGGTAATGCAAGAGTTCCATTGCTATTGTCGAGCTAATTGGAGAAGTGAAGCATATATGACGCACAAGTAACTAGAGTGAGCTTAAGGAGTTGGCCTTGACAAGTAAAGCAAGAAGAGTGTCCGTGCATCAGTTTAAAGTAATAAAAATGCAGGGCCAAGAGAGCTAAACGTTGGAGAAAGGAATAATCCAGTATGGCGCAACAAGTGGTGCAATACGGCTCAAGTGACGGTTACGAGTTGGTTACGAGCTTCACAAGCATGCCAATGATGTGAGACAAAGTAGAACGGTTATAAAAGAAGTTATAACCATGTGGGAGTGTTTCTAACCACCAAGAACAGATGTGGCATCTGTTGGCTTGACAACACAAATGGTGGCGGTTGAAAAGTAAGCTGGCGGTTATAGAAACTACCTGATGGGACACATGGATGTTCCATGCGTGTGCACTGTTTTGGCCATTGTAACCACTGTATAAATTGTCCTAAGGAGTATGAAAATCAGTAGTCTACATAGGAGAGAGTTAGTCTCATGTTTGGGAGAGTTAGGCATTCACCAAGAGGGTGAATGGCCTGTTTTTGGTCCATGTGATGGACGAGTTTTGTAATCTTCCTTTGATACAATAAAATGGGTTAATTGTGTCATGTCTTTGTGTTCATTGTGTTGTTGGTTTGTGTGAGAATTGTTGAAGTGCATGGAAGAACCTCTTATGCTTATGGGGGCATGAAGAGTTAGAGAGAAAGAAGAAAAGACTTCCGTTACGTATTGCCTTATGAGTGAAGGCAGATGCATACTTTGATGCAAGTGTGCAAGGCTGAGTACTTGTGGGTGAAGTTGATTCACTGAACCACATAGTATTTCCGGTCATGTCCCGTGAAGATTTTAGGCGATTAAATGGGCATGTGACAAGCTGGTATCAGAGCTGTGTTATGGGACACAGTTGCTGATTTTTCTCTCTTTTTACTCAAGTTGGTGTCATTTGTTTGTCAAATTCAGTGATGAATTGTTTGGGTTTCACTAGTATGGAGACTAGAAGAAGTTAGTCTTGTGTGGAAAGATCAAATGGAATGAACTTGAAGCTTGAAGTAGCAGCAGGCCATGAAAGTTTATGACAAAGGTGTCAAAATTCCATCCCAAAGTGTTATACGAACGAGCAAGAATCATTGAAAACTGGGTTTTCAAGTGATGGCATGACAAAACTAAGGAGTATTCTGACTTATATGGTGCAAGTCAGGTGTTAAAGTCCATGTTTCTCACAAGTATACAAAGATTAGGCATTTGGAATGCATATCTTTGTGGTGTTATCAGTAACAAGTATATTACAAGAGGTAATGGGAATTTTGCGTAAATTCCTGAATGCAAAGAAGTTGTTGGCCTTTGCAGAGGCAAAGTAGATGAAGAACATGTCTATGTGATAGATTGAAGGTGTTTTCATCGTAGCCAGTTGGTTGGAAGATTAAAGTTATATCTCTCGAATGCATGTACCTTGGTGGTAATGCAAAGTCTGATTGTGAATCAGCATGTTTGTTTCAATTGTGATGCCATAAAAGAAGAATTGGAGGGCCAATTCTTATCTATCATAAAGCTTATTGAAAGGCTGAAGAAATAAGCGCAAGTTAGGGGAAAACCGATACACCGCGGTCTTGCGTTTCCAAAGAGTTCTTCGTTGATGCTAGATGCACACAAGGAGTGTGTTTACACCTGGTTTATGAGTGGGATCAATATTCTTGGACAAGGGTGTCCAAAGACCTGCAATTGATCATAACCACAAGCGGATGTTCTTGTCGACTGCAAATCAACAAATGTTTCTATTCAATTTTATTTTGGCGGAGGGGAAAGACAAGAGTTGCCAGATGTGCATGGGAAGTAAAAATGAGTTCCAAGTTTGAAGAAGAATGCGGCATTCTTGCTTCATGGAACGTAGGAAGTGGCGCCTCATTTGCAAGGATTGTGCCTTGTTAATATTGTCCAAGATAATTATCCGCAGAAGTCATTGAGTGATATGACTTGCTGAGCTCTATGGTGATGCTCATAATCACCAAGTTAAGTCCGTTCGAGTTGTGCAAAGGTGCACAAGTTTGTGTCAAGAATTGAGTGCTAATTGGCATAGCATGTATGCAGTAGTAGGATGCGCCAAATGAGATTTGGGCATGGCCAAGATGTATGATGCGGTTGGAAATGAAAAATTAGGCGACTCATAGATGCATGGAAAAGAAGGACAAAGTAGTGGTGATGCATAAAGATGGCATGTGGCCACTTTTGAAGAAATATTCATGAAAGCTAAAGGAAAATGATAGCATCAGTCTAAAAGGAGTATTCAACTAAGTTTCAATTATATTATGCTTCGTTATGGGAGTCGCATAAGAACGTTAATAGTTGGAAGAATACATGTGGCAAAGTGAATTGCTACATTGGGGACAGTAGTTCCTGTCTCGCTTCCTTTGTTGCTTAGAAGCGAAGTTGAAGTCAGTATTGCAAGGCTTGTTAGGTCTTACAAGTTGCAATCAGTGGGCGTGAGTATTTGCTCAAGTTTGAGTATACTTTCAGTTTGGGTCGAGTGGACCTTGGTGTTGGAATGAAGTCTCTCTATGTAAGGTAGTAGTGAATGAGGGTATTTGAAGTGAAAGATCTTGCCTCTTTCGTTTAAAGTAAAGCTAATTCGCGTGGAAGATGCTACACAGTATATTAAGCCAAAATATACAATAGAAGACGCTGAAAGTGAAAGAAGCAAATAGAAGAGTTGGTGGCATAGTCGAGTTTGCTGTTGAGAGTTATGTGGAAGTGCAACGGCATATGGCAGCGATAGCATGGAGTAACGCAGCAAGAATGAAGATGTAAGTCCATCAAGTAAATGAGTTAAGAGTAACTCATTGTTAGGAAGAACATGATGTTGTTTTTCCGCCACATTAAAGCGTAGCAGTTTGAAAGAGCAAGTGATGCTTAAAGTGCTGGTTTCAAAGGCACGTGAAGAGGAACCTTGGCTCGGTGGGAGAGTCGGTCTAATGTTAGGGGTATCCTAAGTCATGACTAATGTCATGATTTTCAGTCGAGTTTGTAAAAGAGTGTTGCAACATGATTGAAGAACTCTTAGTCTACAGTAAGGCCTGTTGAATTGCAAGAGTGCAATGTCAGTCGGATTTGAAGGCAAGTAAAATAAGTTATACATATCACCCAGATATGTTGGCTATTTGAAGTGTACACTTAGACACGGAATGGCTTGAAAGAAAAATTTGTGCTGATGCAAGGGCATATCAACAGATTGTAAGTGGCATTTGGGTGTTGAGATGCGAATGAAGTAGAGATTGAAGCATAGTCGATGATGCGACAATGAAGCTGGAATTCATAGGCTCAATGGCAAAGCAAACAAGCTAAGTGGTGGCGTAAAGCACTAGGCAGAAAAGATTTGGCAAGGTTAAAGTCCAAGCAAAGTTGCTGATTCTGAGAAGGGCTCAGATGGGTGCATAAGGCCAAGGAAAGTTCAGCTGAAACTGAACTGATGTTGCGTTCAACGAGGACGTTGAACAGATTAGGTGGGGGAGGTTTGTTACGGTACTGCAAGTGACGCATAGTTATGACGCGTTACAGAGTTGCAGGCCAAGTCAGTATAGCCGTAATGGCGCAATAGGAAGCCATAATAGCGGTATATTGTATAAACTGTCAAGTGTCAAGAATGACATAACCCTACAGGGCCAATGAAGCGCAAGAGTGGCGCTACATTGTAAATACATTTGGCTAAGGAATGAAGCTTATTGGCCGACACAATAAGGCTTCATTGAGGAAAGGCAAGACATGGCCAAAGTTGACAGATGCAACATGCGATGTTGGCATCGATGCATATCCATGGAATTGAGTTGGCCCAAACTCAAGGATGATGAAAGAAGAGTGGAATAGACTAAGAGTTAGTCTATGCATTGGTTCAAGGCAGGGCCAAAGTCTGAACAGTGCAAACAAGTTGGTAATGCAAGAGTTGCATTGCTATTGTCGAGCTAATTGGAGAAGTGAAGCATATATGACGCACAAGTAACTAGAGTGAGCTTAAGGAGTTGGCCTTGACAAGTAAAGCAAGAAGAGTGTCCGTGCATCAGTTTAAAGTAATAAAAATTCAGGGGCAAGAGAGCTAAACGTTGGAGCAAGGCAGAATCTAGTATGGCGCAACAAGTGGTGCAATACGGCTCAAGTGACGGTTACGAGTTGGTTACGAGCTTCACAAGCATGCCAATGATGTGAGACAAAATAGAACGGTTATAAAAGAAGTTATAACCATGTGGGAGTGTTTCTAACCACCAAGAACAGATGTGGCATCTGTTGGCTTGACAACACAAAAGGTGGCGGTTGAAAAGTAAGCTGGCGGTTATAGAAACTACCTGATGGGACACATGGATGTTCCATGCGTGTGCAAGTGTTGTGCACGGTTTTGGCCATTGTAACCACTGTATAAATAGTCCTAAGGAGTAGGAAAATCAGTAGTCTACATAGGAGAGAGTTAGTCTCATGTTTGGGAGAGTTAGGCATTCACCAAGAGGGTGAATGGCACATTTTGGTCCATGTGATGGACGAGTTTTGTAATCTTCCTTTGATACAATAAAATGGGTTAATTGTGTCATGTATTTGTGTTCATTGTGTTGCTGGTTTGTGTGAGAATTGTTGAAGTGCATGGAAGAACCTCTTATGCTTATGGGGGCATAAAGAGTTAGAGAGAAAGAAGAAAAGACTTCTGTTGCGTATTTCCTTATGAGTGAAGGAAGATGCATACTTTGATGCAAGTGTGCAAGGCTGAGTACTTGTGGGTGAAGTTGATTCACTGAACCACATAGTATTTCCGGTCATTTCCCGTGAAAATTTTAGGCGATTAAATGGGCATGTGACACTTGGCATGGTGGGGCCAAGGGTTTGGCATGGGCGCATGGTGCGGATAACTTGGCTAGGGCCAAGACAAGGTGCGGTTTGGATTTGTATGGTGGGGTCAAGGGTTTAGCATGGGCGCTTGGTGTGGGTATCTTGGCTAGGGCCAAGGAAAGGTGTGTGGGCTTGGCATGGTGGGGCCAAGGGTTTGCCGTCGGAGCATGGTGCATCTAGCTTGGCAAGGACCAAGGCAAGGTTCGGTTTGGCTTGGCATGGTGGGGACAAGGGTTTTGCATTGGCATATGGTACAGCTAGCTTGGCTAGGGCCAAGGAAAGTGTGTTTGGCTTGGCATGGTGGGGCCAAGGGTTTGTCGTGGGCGCATGGTGCGGATAGCTTGGCTAGGACCAAGGAAAGGTTTGTTTGGCTTGGAGAGGCGGGTCCAAGGTCAAAAGGGTGCGGCTAGCATGGTTGGCATGCCTTGGCGCGTTGGCTGGCATGGTTTACCATTGGCACATGGATGCGGCTAGCATGATTAGCATGCCTTGGCGCGGTAGATGTGGCTGGCATGGTTTTCCATTGGCACATGAGGTGTGAGAATTAGGGTTTTGGCCTTTCGAAACCCTAATTAACATTAAAAAAAAGGTACCCTGGTGATTTTCTCACAGATAAATTAAAGGGTTCAATAAATGTGCTTGGTGTGGACATTATTACTCAAGCTCTGTGACGTCACTGTCTGACTAGGGTTTTACGATTTTACCCTTATGTTAAAAACCACCATCAACAGCCGTGAAGTCTAATTCTCAACTACAAAATTTATCCTAGTCACTATAAGTAAATTAGAAATCAAGACTTATAGTTTTGATCACTAACATTGAAAAATAAGCTTGATATAGCAATGCTTGCGAGTTCGACCGAGCAGTCCTCTCACATATACTATGCACTTGATTCCCTTAGCTGATCTCACCCACAAATAGTTGCTACGATCCAAAGTTGAAGACTTGATAAAGAAATCTGTCTCACTCAGAAAAGTCTATTGGAATATATAAGTCTGTCTCCTACAAAAATACCTACGAGTTTTGTTTTGTATTTTGATAAATCAAGGTGCACATGAACCAATTGATAAACCAGACTTATATTCCCGAAGAACAACCTAGTATAATCAATCATCTCACAATAATCTTAATCGTATGGAAGCCAAACAAAGATATTGTGGAATCACAAACGATGAGACGAAGATGTTTGTGACTACTTTTAATCTTACCTATTGGAGATAAATCTCAAGAAAATCTTAGAAAATATAATAATCAATCTTGATAGTAGAAGTAAGATCAGAACACGCAACTACAAAGAAAATAGCTATCTGGCTTCACAATACCAATGAAGTCTTCAAGTCGTTAACTTACAGGGTTTCGTGAAAAACCTAAGGTTAAAGGATAATCGACTCTAGTCGCAACTAGTATCACACAATAGGTGTGGGGATTATGTTTCCTAGTTTCTAGAGTTCTCCTTTATATAGTTTTCAAATCAAGGTTTGCAATCTAAGTTACCTTGGTAACCAAGCATTCAATATTCACAGTTACACTACACCAAAAAAAAAAAAAAAAAAAAAAAAAATTTGCCACATTTATTTTCGTTGCTAACAGTTTAAGCAATGCTTATGTACGTTGCCCACACGGCGTCACAAATTTTAGGCAACCTTTACAAACGTTGCTTAAATTAATTGAAGCAACGTTTTATCCGTTGCTCCTTCTGTTGCTATAATTAGACGTAATGCAACATATAAAATAATTTAAGCTACATATATATACGTTGCAAAATATATTATCATAATTAAAAAAAATGAATTACAAAATCATTACTATTATTTTCTAATTCCAGTATTACAAATAATATTGAACTGACCTGATAAGCAAAACACTCAGTTTCGATATACATATTTCCATTCTAAAACATAAAAAATTGTTATGATGATTGAATCAACAAGAAAATTGTGGGAGTGTGTATGGTGTTGGCACACTACGAAGCTTGTCCAATTTTTAACTAGCCTCTAACCATACTCAATTGAACAACAAACATAGATGGTACCTCGATTCTTTTTCTGCACTTGTCACAATGACACGATGTAATGAACCAATGCATCCCATAACATTACCATCTTCAAACCAACTTTTCTGCGGATATAACAATCAAATGTTCATTTAAAAACAGAAGAAAATGAATATAAATCTATTACAAAAAAATTACTATAAAATCGATAATGTTCATTCCACCAACAAACACTAGAATGTAAGGTCAGAGGGACATCAAAACAAACCATACAAGCATATATATATACACCATATCACACAAAATGTCACCTCATTTCCGTGGAGTAATGCTTTTAAAACGTACTTCACGTATAGATCTATGGCGTAAGGTACTATTGAAAATGGAACAAGTTTGATGGACTAGATAAATGAGCCACGCTGGGACAACTTCCTATCTAATATGTTTCAGTTCCTGTATCCAATCATGTGTATCATATTGAATTTATGTCAAGGATAAGTTTCCCCAAAAGGGAAACTAGCATAAATAAAGAAGCAATAGATTTACTTATACCTCTTCATGAGCTTCAACACACCATTGCTCACCATTATTGAATGAGCAACACTCACAACGCAAAACAAGACTACAAAAATGAATGTTGTGCAAAATACTTCAGTTCGCTCCTGCGCTAAATAATCTAACATCAACTCCACTAACACCAGAACACCAACAATGTAGAACCTGTTGAAGAACACACAAAAATAGAAAAAGAGAATGTACGACGGGTATTTCAGAATGTATTTTGAAACCATACATAGTAACAACTCTGCCTAGAATACAACTTTACTACAGAAACTATGCAACACCATGAGATGCATTATGTTGGACCCAGAGAACTATGGTAAGATTTTTCTAACCGTAGTTCATCACTTTGTCCTTGTTGTGTATGTACTGGAAACACCATGGATCAGGAAGTTGTGGGAAAAAAATGGTTTGAGAGGAAAGAAATAATTACTAGTCCAATTCGTATACCATATATTACACATCCATATGCAAGTTCCAAGGACACCTTAGGGCGGAGGTACTTGCGGGTTTTCAAAGTCATGACAAGAAATGCTTCCACACACAAGTCCCAGAGCCACACTATGCTTAAGAGGTCAGTTTTAATATTAAATCAAGGTCCGAACAACTTTTATGGAAGTTGAAAACATACGAATACATAGCAACCCAAAAGATTGCAATATAGTATAAATAAGAAAGTCTGTCATACAATTATATACGACGATAGAATAAGTCCCACATGGAGTCTCATATACACCCACATCAGACTTAGCACTAGGTAAAATTATATAAACATGCATAAGATAATGCGACAAGGAATACAATCTCTTACCCACATCCAAAACCCACAACAAAGCCGCACCATTTTTACCACCACCTGCACTTAGTGACCTATCAGGTGAAACATTAACAGTGAGTGTTATATTTCTCAAATGCATTTTCACAAACAACTGTACCACATACACAAACAAGTCTACATTGATTTAAAACCCTGGAAAAAAATCAATACTACAAAAAACCCACAATAGAATTGTAATAACAAAAATCATAAAGAATAGTCAATCAGTAAATGAAAAACTAACCTTCATTGTTTAATAAGCTTCCTAAGGAGCAACACCAGCATCAGTTAACATCTACATATGACCTCACAAATATATCGCAAATCTTGAATGCAAAACTTTGGTCAAATCGCTTATAAAACAGACACAAACTTTCTTTTCCTGCTAAAAACACGAATAAGAGCTCAAGAGATGTACCTATCAATCAGAGAAGCACGATGCACATCTTTCTAATGTTCCTTTCCCATGGTAACTCTCACTTGACAAATTTATAAGTGTACACATCAATATGGTAATAGAACAAAAAAGAATAACATCAAAGTAAAAAAGAATCATATAAAGAACAAAACAACACATTGTGCATATAAACAACTGAAGTAAATTAAGACAGGCTAATTAATGCACTACGGAAGCAAGATAGGACAGAACCTAAGAATAATTTGGTAAATTTCAGAAATGTTTCCACTTACCCATCCAAACTTCAAGTGAGAATGATATTAGCAAAGAATATTGCTCATAGTGTGATAGCGAGAGCCCCACCAACTTCTCTCTTCCAAGAGTCTTCAACAATCAACTCAACAACTCCTCAATCTTTATAACTGATCATGGATGATAAAAATGGAGGGAAGAATATTAGTTTCACATTTCAGAGTTCATAAGGAAGAGGTAGTAATCAATAACTATGCACTGAGTACAGAACATACCTTCCGTCAAGCAAGTAACGATCGCCAGGGAAAGATATCTTGCGTGCCCGGTGTTTTTTTTTTTTTTTTTTTTTTTTTGCAATCTATACATAAATGAAAAACCCAAGGATATTAGAAATCTTCCATATAAGTTTAACTGAACTCATGCAGTATTACAATGGCTTGGACCAAAAGCTTCTACAGTCAGAGTATTTCAGGCTTGCCTATTAGCAAAGAACCATACCGACACTCTGGCATTTTATCACTTTCATTAAGGATGAAGTCTCTAACATTCTTCAAAGAAAGGTCCTTTTCCTTGGCCAATGCAAGTATCATCACAAGAGTACCCACAACAACATGAGGGCACTTTTTTTTTTTTTTTTTAAATGTTCTAAAATGAACATATAAAGTTTTTCTGCGTCAAGGAAGTGCATACAAATTTACTACTTGGTAGGATGGATATACTAAGTTTAATAAAAATTGAATAAAAGAAACCACACCATCACTATGTACTCACAAATGATATACATGTTTGCATTAAGTGTTCGAGTTCGACGAATTAATAGATAAAGTAACAAAAATCACATAAACACAAGTAGAACATAAAAGATATTAGTTACTTGTTTACGAAAAGTAGTAGATCTACCAGGAGAACAACTCTCGGCATACTATAACGCAACTCTTGCACCAATCAAATGGCCAATAACATCAAGCCAGTCCCAACCGTCACTTACTAATCATATGGTGCATGGAGAGTACATGTATATTAGAAGCGAGTATGAAGCATAAAAATAATTTCATTTGCCAAAGAGGTTTATAAACAATCCTAAAAAGTTCACCGGAAGCTCCAATTTAACAAACGGATACTTTTGCAGTCTTTGTGGTTCTATCAGTTCCCTCTTGTTTCAACAAAACATCTTTTGCTTGTAACCTAAACTCTGCATGAATCTTGTTTCACCACTGTTTGCCATTGTCAGTATCTGAATCAATTCTTCGTTTCTGGATTTGTTCGAGCATGAGTCAGTCAACTCCCATGATATGCAAGGTACTGAGCAATTCTAGAATCACCGAGAAATTCAAGCCACTGAAACATAGTAATTAGGTCTCATTACAGAGGCAACTCAAGTATTTTAGGTGTAAAGATTAGAAAGAGTGGTGGTTTAAATACCTGCCAGACTATATCTAGGCTAAGTTTGGTGTCCATCAAAACTGCACCTGCTATACTCTCTAAACAATCTCCAAGATCCTGTAACAAAAGAACAAAAAAGGGATTGTTGAGAATGAATACAAATTAAAATTGAATGATACTTTCCACCCAGATTTTTCTACATCCGACTTGTGAATAAAGTTGATAATCATTTATAAACGTACCTAGTATCCTAGACAAGACAACTTATAAGAAAATAGAACAAAAAATACAATTAAAAATTATATTAGCAAGAAAGGCCTAAACATGCAGCATACTAGATATATAGATATTTAGAGGCTAGGAATTCGATCTATAAATAGGCTTGAGCGTTTTCAGTTGTGACTTGTATTGAGAAGTGAGAGCAAAATGAGTCTTATGTAATTAAAAAAGTAAACAAGTTTGTTGAATCGACCACTCACCTCCACTCACACACTCCACTCACACCCACTCACACCCACTCAATTACTCCTACTCCACTCACCTCCACTAACACCCATTCACACCCACTCACAACTCCACTAACACCCACTCATACCCACTCAACTATTTTTGTAATTTATTTTGTAATTACTTTACTTTGATTTGCTATAAATACCTCCTATCTTTGGAGATGAATATATCATGAAATATGAGTCTGAAGCTTTAGTTCCTGAAGTTTGAGTTGGTATCAGAGCTTCCATGGTGAAGCTGAGTACTTCTTAGTAGAGTGAGTGCTTCTATACTTCGATCAATCTTTCCGCTGTCTTAAGGTTCTTTTACTCATTTCTTATTACGGTAACAAGTAAGCTTTTCTTAAAAATATTTAGTCTTTCTTCTATTTTGTGATATTCTCTGATCCTTTTAATCCTTTATATCACTGGTCCTTTTTGATTATCTTCCATACTTTCGAAAAATGAAGTTGCTATCCTCGATTTATTGAGGACGTGACTGAAAAGTAATTATCTCTTATTTCTCTTGAATCCATGATATATGTTTGTTTACCTTGTTTTTCAACATCAGAAAATCACTAAACTTGTAAGTCAATATACTATCTTGATTTACCTTTACCTTACCTTTGCCTCTACAACTAGTTTTTTTATTCAAATAATTAGTAACTTTTCAAACCATTTATTATGGCTATCGGTGATGAAACTGGTCCTAGTGTTACACCAGTAACAAATACGGTGTTGTCTCCAGAACCAATTTCCATTCCCTACAGGGTTAAATTAAATGATAAAAACTTCACCCTTTGGTCCCAAATTGTGACTATGTTTGTTTCAAGTAGAGGAAAATGGGGATACTTAACTGGATCTACTTTAAAAACCGTTGAACAAGGACCATTGTATGATGATTGGGTTATGAAAGATTCACTTGTGAAAGTCTGGCTTGTTGGTGCAATGGAACCAGAATTAATGAATGTTTTCATTCGCTTACCATCTGCAGTAGAGGTATGGGACGTTGTGTCTCATAGATACTATGAAGGGGATGATAAATCAATTCTTTATGATTTATCCCGTAAGGCTATGGCTACGAAACAAATGGGTCGACCAGTGACTACGTTTTTTTCCAGATCTTACTACTATTTGGAAAGAACTTGACTACCGTAAACCAATTACTTTTACTCAGGCCAACATAATTAAAATTCGTAGAGAAGAAATTTACGTGGAAAGAGTTTATTTGTTTCTAGCCGGTCTTGATGATGTGTATGATTCTATTAGAGGTGAGATACTTCGTAGCACTCCTCTTCCGGGACTCGAAAAGGTTTTTTCTATTGTGAGGCGTGAAGAACAACGTCGTTGTACAATGATGAGTCAAGATGTTTCTTATCAAGTTGTTATGGCAGTAAAAAAATATACAAATAATTCTTTGTCGCAACAATTTTCTTCTCCGGTGAACAATGCTGGGAAGTACACTCATTACAGCAACAGTAAACATACTTTCGAAAACTGCTTCAAGAAGATTGGGTACCCTGACTGGTGGAAAACCCGCTCAAAATCTGAGAAAGGAAAGGTAAAGGTGGCTTTATATACTACAGTGGAACCGGTATCTGCAATTTATATCCCATCAAAAGCAGCTAATCCTTCTGGAGCTACTACAAATCCTGTCATTCTTCAACAGTCAGGTAACATGGGCCAAGCTCTATTAGCAGCTAATTCATCCAAGGATCACGGTTGGATACTTGATTCTGGTGCGACTAATCATATGACTTTTGATGCCTCTATCTTAAAAGATATGTGCATCCCTAAATGCTCAATAGTTTCTAATGCGAATGGAGTTCCTTATCTGGTAACATGGGCTGGTATAGTGGATCTAAATTCTTCTATGACCTTAGATCATACCCTTTTAATTCCATCTCTCTCTAATAATCTTTTATCAGTGTCACAAATAACTGCGCAATTAAATTGCTTAGTATTAATCTATTCAAATTTCTGTTTTCTTCAGGATCTCAGCACTGGGGAGATAATTGGTCGTGGTACTAAGAGAGAGGGGTTGTACTACGTATATGATGTATGTGAAGGTCGTTCTCTATCATCCAAGGGTTCTTCTCGTGCTTACAAAGATCAGATACGATTATGGCATCATCGCATGGGTCACGTTTCTTTCGGTTATTTGGAACACTTGTTTCCATCTTTATTTTCAGCTTGCAAACCTTCTGATTTTAATTGTGAAACCTGCATCTTAGAAAAAAGTTATCGTGTTACTTATCCTGATAGTTATAATCGAAGATTTGTTCCATTTTCTTTAGTTCATTATGATGTTTGGGGCCCTTGCCATGTTACTGGTAATTCAGGATTCCGTTGGTTTGTCCTATTTGTGGATGATTGCACTCTTATGACTTGGATTTATTTGATGAAAAATAAAAGCGATGTAGCCGGTCATTTCCAATCTTTTCACAAGATGATTCAAACACATTTTTTCACTACTTTAAAGGTCCTTGGTTCTGATAATGGTGGAGAATATGTTAATGAGCTTTTACAAGGTTATTTCCAAGAACATGGTCTAATTCATGAGATTACTTGTCCCTCTACACCACAACAAAATGGTGTTACGGAGAGGAAGAACCGACAACTACTCGAAATTACTAGAGCATGTTTAATTGGAGCAAACATGAGGTCACATTTTTGGGAAGAAGCTATTACTAACGCAGTATATCTCCATAACCGAGTACCTACAAATGTCTTGAAATTTCAAACACTCATGCATAAATTGGCTTCGTTCGTAATGATTCCTTCTCAGCTTAAACTTCCTCCTCGGGTATTTGGATGTGTAGTTTATGTCCACATACAAAAACATTTGCGTGGAAAGATGGATCCATGTGCTCTAAAGTGTGTTTTCGTCGGTTATCATCCACATAAAAAGGTGTTATCATCCTCCGACTCGAAAGTATTATGTTAGTATGGATGTTACATTCTCTGAACATGAGAAGTTTTATTATACATATGTACCCAGTTCTCCTCTTCAGGGAGAGAGTAGTAACGAAGAGTTGAGATGGATAGATATATTCTCAAGTAATAGTGAGATCAACATCCTTGAAACAGAAGAAAATCGAAGAATCCCTTTAGGTCGTGGTGAGGATACATGTCGTGTGTCTGCGCAAACCCCAACGTTAGCTGAACAAATCGAAACTCATGTAACACAAGACTCCTCTCTTTTTCACCAACAGTACCTACATCCAGTTATTCTCCGGCTGATATTCCCGAGGTATGAAGAGATACTATGATTAGTACTGACAATACATATGAGTTAGTTGATACTGACAGGTACCAATTTCCAGTACGAGTTAATCGTGGAGTGCCACCAGATACTGACAATACATATGAGTTGGCTGATACTGACAGGTACCAATTTCCAGTACGAGTTAATCATGGAGTGCCACCAGATCGTTTTTCACCCGAAGCAACAAAGAAAGTGAAATATCATATTTCCTACTACATGTCTACTCATAGGTGATCAGAAGATGGAAAATCATTTATCAATGAAATGGCAGATGTTACTCTTCCCACCAGTGTAGAACAAGCATTAGCTGATCCAAAATGGGATGGTCCTATGAAAGAGGAGATGGTCGCGCATGAGGAAAATGGTACATGGGATATAGTCACCCTACCAAAAGGGAAGAAACCATTTGGGTGTAGGTGGGTATATGCTATCAAGAATAATCCCGATGGTTCGATTGCTAAGTAAAAAGCAAGACTGGTGGCTAAGGGATTTACCCAAACTTATGGTATCGATTATCAAGAGACATTTGCTCCTGTTGCGAAGTTTAACACTATTCGGGTCTTTCTTTCTTTGGAAGCAAATTTAGGATGGCTTCTACAACAATATGATGTAAAAAATGCCTTTTTACATTGTGATTTTAAAGAAAAAGTCTACATGACACTACCTCCATGTTACAGTGCTCCAGATAAGGCTAATGTTGTTTGTAAGTTAAAGAAGGCTTTATATGGTATGAAACAATCTCATAGAGCATGGTTTGGTAGATTTTGTCTTGCAATGAGGAAGTTTGGGTATACACAAAGTAACGCTGATCATACCTTGTTCCTTAAAAAAGTAGGTGACAAGGTAACCACACTTATTGTCTATGTAGATGATATGGTGGTAACAGGAAATTACCCTGAAGAGATGAGTAATCTGAAGAGCTGTTTGAATTCTGAGTTTGATATGAAGGACTTAGGAGGCCTTTAATACTTTTTGGGAATTGAAGTCATGCGTTCTGAGAAAGGTATTTACTTATCTCAGCGAAAATATGTGATTGACTTATTGAAAGAAACTGGTATGCTTGGTTGTGAGCCGACTGGATCTCATATGGAACAGAACCATGGTCTCGAAGAATTTTCCGATCAAATACCAACAGAAAAAGGTCAATATCAAAGGTTAGTCGGACGATTGATTTATCTTTCTCATACAAGACCAGATATTGCCTATTTTGTTAGTGTCGTGAACAGATTGATGCATAATCCAGGTCAACAACATATGGATGCAGTCATAAGGATATTGAGGTATCTGAAGTCCGCGCCAGGTAAAGGTTTGATGTTCTCAAAACATGGACATCTTGATATTTCAGGTTACACTGACTTGGATTGGGGAGGCAAAGGCGACAAGAGAAGATCAACATCGGGGTATTTTGCCTTTGTTGGAGGTAATTTAGTGAGTTGGAAATCTAAGAAACAAAAGGTTATTTCTTTGTCTAGTGCTGAAGCAGAATATAGAGCAATGGTAAAAGGCATTTGTGAATTTTTATGGTTGAAAAGACTTATGGGAGAGTTTGGTTTTTCCCATGAAAAACCCATGAAGTTGTTTTGTGATAACCAGTCAGCAATCAAAATCGCAGAGAATCCGATACAACATGATCGAACTAAGCATGTGGAGTTTGATAGGAATTTTATCTATGAAAAATTTGAAGAGAACATAATTGAAGTACCATATGTTCACACTACACAACAATTGGCAGATGTTTTAACGAAAGCCGTATCAAACACTATTTTCAATAATTCACTTGTCAAGTTGGGCATATGTGATATGTATGCACCACCTTGAGGGAGAGTGTTGAATCGACCACTCACCTCCACTTACACACTCCACTCACACCCACTCAATTACTCCTACTCCACTCACCTCCACTAACACCCACTCAACTATTTTTGTAATTTATTTTGTAATTACTTTACTTTGATTTGCTATAAATACCTCCTATCTTTGGAGATGAATATATCATGAAATATGAGCCTTAAGTTTTAGTTCCTTAAGTTTGAGTATGTTGACTCATCAAAAGAGTGTCCTGAACTTGACCAAGTTGGAGTAAAATAAGAGATGTATTTATTTTGACACTACGTATTGTTAGTAAAGTGTAATCCTACTTATTAAATTTCTCACAGCCCTTTTCTCCTTAATCTTTAAAGCCATTTCCATCAATATGTCATACTGAGTTCAACAGGATTATCATTTATAATCAATCATGTTTAATGATGTAGCTTAGTAGCCGGTGACGGGAGCGGTAGCGAAATCGGAAACGCGATTCGTAAAATTCTTAAAAAATGAGATACGAGGAACATGTTGGGAGCGTAAATTAGATTTCATAAAAAGACTACATACTACAAATTTTCCTGCAGTATCTCATTCTTTGAGTTTTTTTTTTTCTTATTTTTCAGTTGGAGCATTTTAAAGATAGTTATATGTAGGGGAAGATCTTGGGCTCAGGCTCCAACTTAGCCCACAGGAATACAAGACGTTTTTAGTCAAAAACTAAACGACCCTAGGGTTTTCGTAAAACATTCTTTTTCTTCTCCGAGCACGAGCAGCCATCTTCTTCCCTTTCTTCTACTGTACTTGTTTTTCTCCTTTCTGTTTTCTCTGCTTTCTTCTTCGTTTTTATTCTTCCTTTTTCTTCTCTGTTTTCTTTCCCTATTCTTTTTCTCTGCTTTCCTTTCCCCCTTATTCTTCTCTATTTTTCATGGGTAATTTGTATAGAAACATTTCTCTCATGATAGAAACGCGTTTCTCCCATGATAGGAGCGCGTTCCCATCACGAATCTCACCGAGGAGCGCAAAATCGCGATTTTCAGGGAGATCAGTGATGTGTTTGGATGTTCCTGGCTACTAAGTGATGTAGCACTGTGTCGTAGGGCTTCTTGTTTCCATTTGAAATACATCCACGAAAATCTAATGGTCTAGACTAAGCAAACCATTGAATCAGCAATTTAGATACAACATTTTAAAAATCATCTCAAAGAGCAAAAAAAACACATTAGGAATGCATCCAGAAATTGGGTTTTTTCTCACCAAAAGACATTGTAGATATCCGTGAAGTACTTGAAAGCTTCTTGTATGCAATCCTGTCACTGTAAATGACCAGTAAAAGATACCATCAACACCACATACGAACAGTACATTAGAACACCACATTAATACAAAGCTAAAATCAAAGAAAACCCATACTTAAATTCCTCGAATACAGTAAACTGATTTATTTTATTTTTTGAAAAATATCTAAAGAATACCACCTGCAAAAATACGTTATTCATAGAATTAGGTCCAAATAAAGCAATAAGGAAAAACAAGTAAGAAAAGTAGGGTTATACCCAGCAAGATCCAATAGTTCATCACCAGAGAGACAAACTTCACACCTTACATAATCATTTGATTATACAGAACAAAACGATTTCTAGGGTTTAAGTTATCGAAAGATTGGGTTGATTTCCGAAAAATGAGATTAGGATTCATGAGAAATGGGTTTTGATATCCGAAAACTTGGATTTAATTTCGCAGATCTCGGTTTTGGGTTGATAGGCAATCAAGGTAAGCCCCAATTGCAAGAAACAATGGATGAGGGGAAACAAAATGCCTTGTTTTGGTGAGGGGTCTTCATTAAAAAGAACAAAAAATGGAATGAATTATTATTTATATAAACTTGGAGACCTGAAAATAATTTATGAGAATAGGTTATGGAAAAGTTTTTAGTTTCTTTATCCATCCTTATTGCGTCTTCTCCTATTCTCTTCCCCATCCTCCTTATTCTTTCCCTAATGCAAACTACTTATGTTAAGCATGTACGGTAAGTTTAACCCACTTGTAGTTCATATTTCAAAGTCAAATTTAAATTAGCCCACCTATATGACATATACTAATTTTTTAGACTATTTAATATATTTTTTAAAAAGCAGAATATTATGTTACCACTTCAATTATCTTCCATTTTTCTTCCCTAAACTATAAATTTTTCCATAATCACTTTTAGTTATTGATTTTTCTCATATTATAACTTTTAGTTGTATATTAATCTAGTCGTGTAACTATGATGTCTCAGGGGTAACAAATTACGTTTTCTCTGCAATCACTTCTCAATACAATATTGCAATTAGCTAACTGTAATAGAAGTTATGTTCTTTCCTGACCCCATTCTTCTTATCTCCCTGGACATCCAAATCTTTAGTCAATCATAGATCATTCTCAAGCAAACACATCCTATGAGCTCAGATGCCCCAATTCTTGAAAATTAAATGTCAACAGATTAAATCAGAAGCATAACGTTAAACAAAATTACATATTTCTAGGTTCAACCCATATCATAAAGTGGATAATCTGAGGACTTTGGATTAAGGGGTGTCCTAATTTACAGTAAAACAAAATAAACTCTTGAATCTAGAGCAAACTGAAACAAAAAATGTGAACCTCCAAATCCAAAAGAAAATTGAAACTAAACAGAAATCAAATAGATATTGCAATTCTCCAAAGCCAGAGAAGTATACCGAGGTGTCCTTCATGTGACAGGAATATAAGAGTTTTGTTCATAATCGATACCACTGTTATTCTATGGTTCATATATGACATCAAGCAAACAATCAGAAGATGCAAAAAAAAACTCTAAGAGTTCATATATGTTTACCTTCATCTTCATCAGAAAGTAGATCCATTTACTCCTAAAGCACAAAGTAGATCCATGTAAAAATTAACAAACCTCATATTGATCAGACAAAAATTGATAAATTAAAATCTTTCTTCTTAGACCTATCCAAATTAAAAAATAAGGATACATTTGTTGTCTTCTTAAGCTGGTTCCAAATTCAATGCGTACCTGCGATTACCAAAATAGCACAATGCATAGAACTTATGTGAATTTCCATAGGAAATACACACAATACCGGAAGATAACAGGAGACTAAGTTTTCAAAACCCTCTTTGCGAGTTTCACATGCGTTCCATCTGATCACAAAAAAAAAGAAGAAAAAAACTAAGATTATAAGATTATACTTCTAGGGTTTATAATAAAAATTAGGATTCGTTGATGAGAATGCCGAATGGTAAAAATTTGAACAGCAAAATTAGTAAAAGAAAAAAAAAGAGGAGTTTCTTATGCAAAAGCTAGAAAATTGTTAATGAATTAAACCCCAAATCCAGATACGAATTGCAAGTTTTGATTATAATCCAGAGACGAATTCCCTAAGCTTTCAACAAAACATTATGTGAAATTGAAAGAAAACCCGAGTAATATTTCAGAGGGGATGTATTTTACTAACCATTGCTGGTAAATACTGGCTAAAGTCTTCATGATCTCATACAATAAACTCAACTTCTTCCTATTCATCACCATAAGTTTCTGGCCATATTTTACAATTTCTTAAATGTATACCGTATACCTTCTTTTCTGCCAAGAGATGAGTGTAACATGCTCTATCTGCCGCTGTTTTGAGTTTCAAATATACCTGATTTTCTGCCAAGAAGTGATCACTGTAACATTTTGGGACTGCCACTGCTTTGAGTTTCAAATAGAAGGCCATCCATTAACATCGATGAATTATACTTGCTACGAACTTCCTTTTCCAGTTGAAACAAATCTGGCTTGTCATGCCAACATGGCCTACCTGAATTGCAATTAACCCATCTTATATCAGCTTATCAATCTGTACATGGTACATATTGTGATATACTCAGTGAAATATATATCCTACAAATCAAACCTCCAAAACCAAAAATTCAAAAATCACAGGCAATCATCAAATCAACTGAAGCCCAAATAACTAACAAATTCTCATAACGATTACAAACTTATAATTGGATGTAACATATAATAAAACCCCAAAAATTAGAAAAAGAAACAATTTTATTACCTGACAGTGTAAGAATCAATAGAGCCTGATTTCAGATTCAAGAATTTAAGGTTGAAACACTTTTGATGTCTGCAAACCAAACCTTAGATTCTGAAAATTTTAAATCATTTAATAATTAAACCTTATGTCGACAAACCAAATCAATGAAAAACGAAAAGAAAAAAATACCTTCATTAATGAAACCCTATGCTTCAAATTCGGAATTCATCACAAAATCAATCACCAAATCCTCCATAGTGATGTATTTTACTGAATCATTATTGCAGCTCGAGAAAATTCCTAAATTATGAAACCATAGGTTTCAAATTCAGAATTCATCACAAAATCAATCACCAAATCCTCTATAGTGATGTATTTGACTGAATCACTATTGCTGCTCGAGAAGTAGATGAAGGTAAACAAGTGAGGGGAAAGTAGATGGTGGAAAGGCTGAAGAGAAAAAAGGAGGAAAAGATAGCAGTATTATTCGTAAATTAGAATTACAAACTAACTACTCGATTAGTACAAAATAATTCGTCGCGGCCTTCGGCCGCTTTGCATATTAGTGTCATTCTAGTCCTATCCAAAAAAATATCTTGGGTGTCCTTGTATAGGGGAAAAAAAATTTTAGTCCACTTCGAGGCAAAGTTTTCTCATGAACGACCCTGGTTAGAGGATAAGAAAAAATGGGAGGAGGAGAACTGGCGAAATTTGCGAGGAGAGATAATGAAAATAAGAATAGAAATAGAAGATAAAGGCAGAATATTAGGTTGCAAAAGTCACTTAAGCCCTCAATTATTTTAATAAAGACAAGCGTCTCCTTTTTTTCTTTTTTCTTTCCGATAATTAGATTTTGTGCAAATCCGAAAATCCAAACATTGCAAAATAGGCCGAATGGTGTAGTGTTAGATGAAAACTTTATTAGATTCAAGCTAATATCTTTCAACCCTTAGATCAAACTTAGCTTGTTATACAAATATGAAATGTACCTTCATTTAGGTTTGAGTAACCTTACCTAAACGTGTACACACGGTTGGCTCAACAGTAGTTAACCAAAGTTAGCTATATGAACACTATCATATTAACCATATTCATCTTAACAAAAACTAGTTCAAATGACTCAAATGAAACTATCTATAGAGTTGTTCAATTACTATATTCTCATAGAAGTATACAAGAACACAATTCAAGCAAAATCGGTTTGATTCACTTGAATTAATTCATGAGCATTATAGACACTATTTTAAAAGAATGCTTTCCTTATTAAATGTATTAGTTCATGAAAAATCCGATTTTAGAACATAACCACTCAAGTATGCGAACGAGTACGCATACCTAAGTTGCCAGTCTGAGTTTGGGTTCGCCAGTATGAGAATGGGTACGCATAACTTAGTACACTTCAGAAACCCAGCAGAAATTCTCGGACCTATACCATACGCAGATACGCGTACCGGTATGTGTACTTAGTTCCCGGACTTTCACAAACCATCAAGTACGCATACGGTTATGCATACTACGGTTTCCGAACATGGATTACATATATGCAAGTACGCATACTATGTTATATCCAATAGTTATAAACTCTATTTCAATAATTGAAACTTTCTTAGAGGATGACAATAGCCATTTTCACACACTATTAGCATCAAAGCAATTTTCAAGTTATTGAAATAATCATAACAAAACATTTCAAGTCTCACCAAATGATTGTATCACACAAACCATGTAAAATGTTACTCGGAGATTTTTACATAATCATCTTTTGACTTTCGTAAAGAATATAAGATGAACTTGGTTGAAGCAAAATCTTACGAACACATATTTAGAGAAATATGTAAGCGAGTGAAACTCAGCTCGAAATCTCAAATGTGTATAATCGAAAACTATATAGTAATACGACTTTTGTCTCAATATAGGAGATATAGTAGAAATAGAATTTCCAAGTGATAGATGAGTTTTATTCTCCACATAACTTTTGTTGATGAAGTTCCACAAGCTCTCCTTAGTAGTTCTTCGTCTTCAATTGATGAACGCCGTGAAGTCTAATGCTCAACTACTCAATCTATCCTAGTCCGAGACATCACTATAAGTATACTAGAAGTCAAGACTTATAGTTTTGATCACTAACATTGACAAAAAAGATTGAGATAGAAACGCTTGAGAGTTCGACCGAGCAGTGCTCTAACACAACCTCTTTTCCTTGGAAATATATAGATGACTAGGCGAACTCGGGTCTTGTTTATGTAAGGTACTATATTTTTCCAATAACACCTCTATAGTAAGCCTCATAAACTTTTCTTCCCCCATTATCTTTCTTGAGTTTCTCATTCACTACAAGTGGTGTTGATGTGGGGTTACAACCAAGCGTATACCAAATTTCTTCAACACCTTTTCAGCATACTTGCTTTGAGAAATGAACAGTCCATATTCCGTTTGATGAAATTCAATACCAAGGAAGTACTTGAGCAAATACATGTCACTCATATCATATTTCATCATCATTTCCCTCTTGAATTGTTCAATCATATGAACATCATTACCCGTAAAAATAAGGTCATCAACAAACAAAGAAACAATGATAATAGACGTACCCTGTGTCTCAACATATAGTGTGGCTTCACTCTTTCTTTTGTTGAAGTTTTGAAGTATCCATATATATCACTATACCAAGCTTTTGGTGCTTGCTTGAGGCCATACAAAGATTTCTTCAACTTGTATTCCTTGCCTTCTTTTCATCCTATCACAAAACCTTTTGGTTTTTCTACATAGACCTATTCATGAAGTTCTCCATTTAAAAATTCCGATTTCACATCAAGTTGATGTAGTAACCAACCTCTTTGATAATCCGTAGAAATCACAGCTCTAATGGTGTCAAGACGAGCAACCGGTGCAAAATTCTCATTGTAGTCCATGCCGGGTTGTTGAGAGTATACCTTTCCCACCAACCTTTCTTTGTTCCTTTGAAACAATCCATACGCATTGTACTTCACCTTGTACATCCATTTCAAATAACTTTTTTGTCATTCGGCCTTGCTGCTTCCTCACATATGTCGTTCTCATCAATGACAAAAACTTCTTCATCCATAGCTTTTATCCAAACAGGTTCTTTTGATGCTATTTTAGAATTTTCCAGCTTAACGGTACAAAAGTTACATCTTTCATCCACTTCACTGAACCTTTGCGTCTTCTTTGGTACCATTGGTGGTGATGTTAATGCACTAGTAGTTGGATAAATATTTGGAGATGCACTTTGTCTTGTATTTGGGGGTGTTTTAGGTAGTTCTTCCTCATTTTTTTTCTTTCTTTTCATCAAAAATAATGGTTCTCTTCTCAATTTTACCTTCTTCCCAATTCCATGAAGTACCTTCATCAAACAACACATCACGGCTTGTGATCATTGTGTTGTATTTTAAGCTAAACAACCTATAACCTTTTGATTGGAGGCTATGGACAATTCTTATCTAGCATAAATATTATGTAAATGATGAAGAAAGAAACATAAGTTAGGGAAAAACAGATACACCACGGTCTTGCGTTTTCAAAGTGTTATTCGTTGATGCTAGAAGCGCACAATGAGTGTGATTGCACCTGGTTTATGAGTGGGATCAATATGCTTGTACAAAGGTGTCCAAAGACCTACATTTGATCATAAACACAAGCGGATGTTCTTGTCGACTGCAAATCAGTAGTGCTACTAAAGCTAATTTTGGAGAAGGGGAAAGACAAGAGTAGCCATATGTATGGCCTCAAGCAAGCACCAAGAGATTTGTATAGTGAGATAGAGTTTTGAAGTTAACTTGTAGTAGAGGCTTAGTACATTGTGGTGTTCAAAACTGGACTAGGTCCCGAGTTTTTTCTGCATTTGCGGTTTCCTCGTTAACAAAACTTCTGGTGCCTGTGTTATTTCTTTCCGCATTATATTCTTTTATATAATTGAAATATCACAGGTTGTGCTTAGTTCAATCAATTAGTAAATCCGACCTCGATTGTTGGATAGGAATTCATTGGAACTTGGGCATTGTTCTTTGGTACCGTCTAAGCTATTTCTCATATACATTGGGCTCACATATTTCTATCTATTTGATTGTAGATTGTATTGAGAAATTGAGATATAACTCTTTGATGTCTTTCTTGGTTAAGCTCGCTTTATAAGATGGTGATCTAGGAATTATATTGGAGTTAGTCCATACAGATTTCCGAACGAGTTTTTAGGTGCGGTTGTTATACCCCCGCTTTTTCACTAATTACAAGTATGTTTAAGTGTGTACATATTGGGAGATATAATTGGAGTCTATATGAGACTATATTTAGGAGATATGTATTTTAGCTTATACATTTAGGAGATATGTATTTTATCTTATTTAAGTTCTATTAGGAATCAAAGGTCTTGAATGTCTTGAAAAACAAGTTTGTAATTGTATAAATATCTTGAATGATTAATGAGAAAGGTATATAGTCTTATAGAGAATTTGTCATGGTATCAGAGCTTGGGTCAAACCCTAAAAAAAAAAAATAATCAAATTCTCTTTAAGTGGCGATGGGAGAAGAAGACACATCGTACCAACAGGAAAGAAAGGAAAACATATGATGGATGAACTATCATCACATGTGACGAAAAAAGATCCAGTTTATCTTCTAGGATCAAGTGATGGTCCTGGTATTGCTATTATCCCGATCATATTAAAAAAAAACTAACTATGATAAATGGGATAGATCCATTCGAAGATCATTGGAAGCAAAGCATAAGTTTGGCTTTGTTGAAGGCACTGTAAAGGAACCTGAAGACCCTGAACAGTTAGAGGAATGTTTGCAAAATTTCTTTGGTGGCACTGTAAAGGAACCTGAAGACCCTGAACAGTTAGAGGAACCTGGAGACCCTGATCAATTTACGGACATTTTCACCAAGGCTCTTCAAAAGGGTAAATTTCAAAATTTCCGTGAGTTAATTGGAGTTATAGAACATCACATTAAAGAGGAGATTTTTAGTTAATGTCAAGTTAAACATGTAATTAAGTTAGTATAAGTATAATCTTAGTTAGTACATGGAGGAGTGTTCCCCACATGTTTCTCTAGTCGTATATTAACCATGTAATTGAAATATTAAGTTATCAAGAAGAGAGCCAATTAATCAAAATATCCAACAATACTTCTGTGAATCTAGTTCCATGTTAGCCCTACATGCATATATTTCCCTCACCCATATAGGTAATGTTGGAGAAAATGAGTTTATTGTTTTGGTTTTATGGTCTTGATGGGAATGGAACTTAGGACCTTTCGGTCTCTAAGAGCACTTACTCATTTTCTTATGGATCCAAAAGCCATACCAGAACTTATTTCCCCAGGTTCAATTTCAGGAATGTTTTCATTTTTTCATTTCCAGTCTTTCTTGTTCCTTTAAATGCTGTCCAAAGTCTTGTTGCTACTTGGTTTCATCCTTTTGGGTGACATCATATATGGGAACCAAATCATGTGAAGTTTCATTCACTAGTGCATTCTGCTCTTCATAATAACCACCTTGATTGAAATCTTCATTACAATCATCAGGCTCATTACCAACATCTATACCTCTAGCACACATAAAAACCCAATCTTCATAAATGAACTTTTCTTGTGTTTCTTCATCTTAACTTTCATCTTCACTATCATCTTCACCCTCCTCTGCCTCTTCATCTGCATGTTCCTTAAATAAAAACTCAGGCCTATCATCAGGATGACACTCATATGTATGTACATTAGGCAAATTCACCTAGTCATTTTCATACCCCTGTTCTTGGCTGTATGCAACATATGCTTGTGTTGGAATATCTCCATACCCATGTTATTGGTTTTCTGCAACATATGCTTATGTTGGAACATCTAGCTCTTCATGCACAAAATCAAGTCTTGTTGGTCTCATATCAGGCTTCTTAACATGGTTGTTATCCTATTTATTAAGTCTTGGACTCCTCCTAACCTGAACCCTTTTACTAGCTAATTTCTTCTTCACTGGACTTATCACCTTAGTCATACAACTAACACCACTAACACTAGCAGTATCACAACTAAAACCCCATTCTACGGTTGTAGGAATAATTCTTGTAATCCATAATCTTACAAAATTTCTTTTATTTGGTTTCCCTTTCTTCCAAAATGATTGAAACATTTCTTCATCTTCACACTTATCACATGCATTCCCATCATCATCATTAAATAAAAACAATTCAAGTGCAGGATCCATACCCTGTTCATTTACCAACCTTTCCTTTATCATAGCCATGAATTTGTCTCCAGTTGTACCAGCTTTACAATAATAAAAATACATGTCCTTAAATCTCCCACCTATATCAGTTATCCAGAAATCCCTATCTTCATCAGCCATTCTGAAACATTGAAAAAAAAAAAAAAAAAAAACAGATCAATAATCATGAACAAAACTACAAATACAAAAAATAAACAAAATAGAAGCATTTATAAACCCTAATACCCTACAGAATTTTGGTATATCCAAACCGTAATCTCTGAAAATGAAATTCTCAATTTTATAAACCTAATTTTATAAACATAGATTCATAACCACAGAACAATATAACCCTATTCACTTATAAACCCGTTTCACAAAGAAAAAAAAACAAACCCTAATTTCAGAAATTGAAATTCCCAATTTTATAAACCCTAATTTTTTAAAACATGGATTCAAAGCAACGATTACCGGAAATACTAAATACTAAGTCTAAATAACGATCAACAGAGGTGAGAAACCCATTAAGAATTTAGATTACTTACCTTTTTCAGTAAATTTTACAGTTCAGTTCTTCACACCATCAGCAAACTATCTCGATCCGTCTCTCTGTCGACCTATCTTTCTCGATCTGTCAACCTCTCGACCAATCTCTCTCGATCTTCTAAGTTTAGTTCAGTATTCTCCCTCCCTCTCGAAACCCATCTCACTCCCTCTCGAAATCCATCTCTCTCTCTCTGGTTAACTTTCTCTTTTAGTTTCTGTGGATGAAACTCGATGAAGAGAAGATAATATTTTTTTTCACACGTACGGGTTCACACGAATTATTAGCAAGGGTAAATTTGAAATTTAACTCGGGTGTTGACTAGTCAACATGCCCCGATTTGACCATATATATCCCTCTTAAGGCAAAACTAACGTTTTGGGGCATTTTGATTTTTTTTTTTTAACGTTCGGGGTATTTTAACAAGCTGATACCCGAAATTGGGGCATTTTGCCTCTTAACCCTAGTTTATTTATCTTTGAAAATCTCTCATACAGTTCTTTTCCGTTCAGATTAAAAAAGGCCAAATACAGGCCTGCCGGCAAGTCTTTCAACTTTGTGAAAAAAACTTGGAGAACGGAATAGATGTTTCATGATAGGCCATTATTGATAAATAAGTGGTGGTTGTGTATGGGTGTATATGTTAATTCTATTACGTCAATTATATTCGTTTTATCTCTATTCTCATCTATATTATTATACGACGAACATACGAGTAGAAGTTGAAATCTCTATTGGTTAACTTTATTATTGTAAATTGTATTCTTTATATACTAGCATCCTCACACTAAATTGCTTGCTCATGTTTTTGTTGTATCTTATAGGTTCTCAATAAGATTTGGAAGGGGGAATGCACCAGCCTAAGAAAGTTTTGGTTTCTTATACTGCAGTCAAATGGGCTTCACTTTTGAGTTTGTTGCTGGCCGGAGGGTTAACTATATTCATGATTCTTCTGCAACAAAGTTTTGGTGGGATTAGGGAAAACCAAATGGTGTTTTTCTTAGCTCAAGTGTAATTAGTAAGTTTGAAAATATTTCCATGATTCTACAATTACATGATATTAACTATTTACAAAAGTACTTGATGTTAACTATTTACATCAGTAACATGCTCAGTAAGGTTGGTATTTTCCGTCAAAATGCATAACACAAGAGCTGACCTTCTCGAGTATTGTTTAAATTTAAGTATTAAGGTTTTGATAGATTAAGGGTCATGGAAGTAATTAGTTCGAATGTGGCAACCTTTTATATCCTTGACAAGCAATCACTTATTATTTTTGATCCATTTTGAGTTGCATGAACATATACAAGAATTGAATTTTTTTTAAAGAATTGAAACAAATGCCAAATTCCATGTTTGACAGTGATAGTAAATATTCATCTTTCCAAGTGTTCCCATAGCAATGATTAAGAAGAATTTTAATCAAAATTGCTTTCGATTGTATTTTACCTCACAATATCCCATTGACCAAATGAATTTTGATTGAACAAAATTACAACATCATGGATCATGGTTCATGGTTTATGTGTGACGCGACTTTCATAACTTTAATTGCTGCAAAAAAGTCAAAGAAAACGTAAAAATGTTTTAAAAGGATTGTTGACAGGTAGACACGGCCCTTCCAAACGATAGTGGTTATTATTATGTAAGATTTCAGAACTTTAGGCCAATGAATACTGTCAAATACATGGTTTCATTTCAGCATTCACTGTATTTATGGATTCTTAATAATCTTAGCCAATTATAACTTGATATTTATACATTTAAAGAACTTTCCTTTTCTGCAGAATAATCACTTTAACAAATGAACTTTCTGCTGCTAACCCGGGGAAGAATGTGGACAGTGTAGATGCGGAGATGAAAAACTATATACGAGCAACTGAGAAATCAACGATAGATACTAGCATTATGAAGCAGATTATGCAGAGTTGCAAGTGGAGGGGCTTTGCTTAGTCAATTAAGATGTATAAACATTTAGCTTCTTTACATTTTTGTTTTGTTTCGTAAGGTATTTAATGGATACATTCTAGATTCTTCAAATTAGAATAACCCATTAACTGTTTTTTCTTGGTTTGTACTTTGTGTTCTTCAGAAATAAATTACGGACTCGCCATAATTACAGTTTCAGATGAGCCTGGAAACAGATGATCCTGGAAAAGAAGAAGGCTGGTGGTGTTGGTCTAAAGTTACAGTTGAAAGTTTTCCCTTAGCTGACCATCTATACTCAACAGAGGTACTAGACTAGAGTTTGATTCCCTAGAAGATTTACCATCAATGTTGGACGTACTAAAGTTTTTTGATTTTGGTGGCTCTTTTGAAAGCATCTCAAAAGAATATTTAGCAACGAAAGAGAAGGAAGTCGGTAAGAAGGTAAGAACTTTGCATCATAAAATCTTGGTTTAAACATTTCTTAACAATTCATTTGCGCAGTACTCTTATAGTTGTTTAGATGTTGGTTACTATTTGATAGTTCAAACCCTTGAATATTGGTCAATAATTCTTCCGAAGACTGTCTCATCAGAGTTTACCTTTGGAAGTTGTTTGGTTTGCCACCAGAATAATTTCTCATCACTGACTTTGCGTCCTCCCTGAAGTGAAATATGCCTTTGTAGGTGCAAATCATACCTCTATCAAAACATCCCTTGGTAAACATTTTTTTTCTAGGCCTATTAGTGTCGTTAGGATGACTGATCCTCATATTACATTCTAAGATAGGATGACTTGCATTACTGAGAAAATTAATTAACGAGTATTGGTACGTAGTATACTATTGTAGCATCACTGGGAGCTCTATTAGTTTTTGTTTGACTTGCATGGTTTATGATATGAAGATAGGCTACGTAGATTTTAATATGATGTTTCTCTTCTACTTTTTAGATGACTAACTATATATTAGACCACCTTACATTTGAGTACAGAGTACTGATATCAAACCACTGCCAGGGTAATGTCATGGATGACATGGCTTACCCGCTTCTATGAGGTGTCTCCTGAAAATATAATCCAATAAAAAATTGGTTATGATTTGTCTTCACTTGGAATTATAGCAATTTACAATTTTATCTCCATCATTCATTTACACCGCGATTTTTATTTATTTTGATTCTAGAGGTCGAGATTCTGTTTCATCTCGAGCATGTCCTCTCTGCAAATTTGCGTACTTGGTGATCACAAGACATTCCATCATTCATATGATAGTTGTTTTATTGAATTTTTTGATGTCAGGCCTTGCCTTAGTGGTGTTAGTTACTTCACTCATTCTATGGGTATCAGGAGAAAATATTTGATGGGGGCGTTTTCTGATGGGAGCACGGGGGACAAACCACATGTTGACATGTGTCTTTCTCCTTAAATGCTTCCAATCAATTTTGTTTCCAAAAATATCAAAGAAATGTATTTTTGGAGAAAATATTGGTTATCTTAATTGCTGAGATTTTATCTTTGGTATTTCTGGAAACAAAACAATTGATGAGAAAGACACATGTCAACATGTGGTTTGTCCCCCATACCCCCATCAGAAAATGCCCCCATCAAATATTTTCTCGGGTATCGGCATGTATATCATTTCACTGATTCGACAGTTGGTTTTGTGTTTTTTGAATTCATGGTCACCATAATAACCATCTTATTTATGGATGTTTTGTGGCTCACATTTTCAAGTTTATGCTGGTGAGCACAAGATTGAAGAAATGTAAGTACCTCACAAGTTATTATGTATCGGATTAGCTAGGCTCTCAGAAATGTAAGCATCCTATACAGTGTCCTGTTTATTTTGCTCCAGAATTACTATTCTGTCGGATTATTAAATGTCATTGTTTGCATCCCTGCTAAAGATTATTAACAATCGGATTAGCTAAAAATTATAGTTAGATGTTCTGTAGCCCACATCATTCATGTTGTGAATTTATTGTTTTTTCTTGAAAATTATCTGTGAAAACATCTTTGCACTAAAAGAGTGTCAACTTGAAACATGGATCCCTTGGCCAACTGATACGATGTCCCATTTAATTTTCCCATGAATGACTATTGGGCACTACGACTAATAATATTTGAATGGTATTGTTCCTGAGAACCTGGCTTGGAAATTTGCACCCTTCCTCCGGGAGGGTTGTTCCATTTGTCACCAAATCAAAAATTCATCCCAACGGGATAGGGTGAAGCCCCGCGACACCAAATCCAAAATGCACGACAGGACGAGGCGAAGCGACGTCACACCAATAAAAAATATATCGCGACAGAGCGAGGCGAAGCTAAGCCACATCAAATCAAAAATTCAACACCAAATCAAAAATGCATGACGGGGCGAGGCAAAGCCGAGCCATACATAAACAAAAATGCGTCACGACGGGGCAATGCGAACCCCCGCGACACCAAATTAAAATACACGACGGGACAAGGCCAAACCGAGCTACACCAAATCAAAAATTTAACACCAAATCAGAAATAAACGACGGGGCGAGGCGAAGCCGAGCCACACCAAATCAAAAATACTAAGGGACGGGACGAGGCAAAGCCACATTACACAGCGTACTATATGGTTAAAAAAAGTGCCCGGTGCGTAGCACGGGCACAAAATCTAGTGTTATTAATAACCGAAATTTCTCAACAAAAACTCAAAATATGAATACTCGGCTTATTCTTGTCTAGTTAGGGAGCTAGTTTCGGAAACATAAACCAAAACCTGACCACTATCTATAGTAACTCCTCTTTTAGCCAGCGAGTCTGTAGAGAAGTTAATTTTTAAGAATTAACTTCTTCTTCTTTTTTTTTTGGAAAAGAGAGGGGGTTAAAAGGGACCCCGACCAAAAGTCCAAAACAGGAAAAAGAAAAGAAAGGAACCACAACTACCCTAAACAACCCAGAATTCAACTTCTTATTCCCAGTCTACCTCTGATCTTCCTCTATATAAACAAGGATTTCGTCATAGACTTGGTTAATTAGTTTGAACCGAGAATTTAGGATGGAAATAGATCATTATGTTGTTCTAGGGTTACCATCAGGTGATAAAGGGGCAAAAATAACTGATGCAGACATTAAAAAGGCTTATAAAAACAAAGCCCTAGATTTACATCCAGACAAACGTCCTAATGATCCTAATGCAAATATCAATTTTCAAAAGCTTCAATCATCATACGACATTCTTAAAGATGAAATAGAGCGTAAACGCTTTGATCGTATATTGCGTTTCCGTGTTCAACGCCAACGACGTCCGTCATCACAACATGATACAAGAAATAGCCAACGTCAGTCAGAACAATATGATTCAAGAAATCGTAAAAGGAGGGCTGATCTTCGTGAGCGAAAACGTGCTCGAGAAGAACATGAGAGATATCTCAAGGAATGGGACCAGTGGTTAGAAGACATGGAAAAAAAAGTTAGGAAGATAAGTTTTCTAAAAAAAGATATGCCAAAAATACTTGGCAACTTACGCAAGTACGCCAAATCTGCTGCCAACGCGTTGTAATTCCTTCTACTGATGCTGCAGCAATACGTACATAGTTTTCTTATTTTCTTTGTAAGATAAATTGATATCTTTTGGTTTTATCTGCTTATGCTGTGGATTATGCTGTGAGTGACTTATATGCTTTTATGTTAAATTTGGGTTTTAGCTTGGCATAAATAGATCTAGTGTTGATATATCAAAGACTTCGCAATTACCAGTATACCGCAATTTTCCATCCTGAATATACGAAAAACATAGAAAACCAACCTCTATTTTTCCAGTCATCTTCTTAATTGGTAGATCATCCATTGATAATTATGTTTCTTTCCAAGGATTTCAAGTTAAATTAACAACATGGTATGCAGTTGATTCTTTTCAATCTAAATTGCATAGTTTTTCCTAAATACGCAAAGACATTTTATTTGCACAATGTATTTTTGCCTAATTCTTAAAGGAATTTCATTTTTAGAGTTTTACTTTCTCTAACTCTTAACTCTTAAAAGCAGTTGATTTCTATATTGATATCTTCTATTCCCTTGTGCTGAGTTGCCATATTATATCAAGTCTATTTCCATCCACCATTATGTACATAAGCTAATTGGATTTAATATCACAGCATAGACACTCATATTCAGCGACGGAACCAGGAATTTGTGTTCGGGTGGGCTAATTTTTTTTTATTTTTTTTTTGCATATAACCAGATTATAGCAATCTAAATGCCTCAAATATAAACACAGTGATAAAAGTACTGCATGCTGCTTATCATTTTCTGTATAGTAAGGTTCAGCTCAGTGACAATACTTAAAATTGCAAAGACAACATATGTAATAAAAATAAATATTATTATCTGAAATGCGGCCGAAGGCTGCCCGAATTTTTGAATTTTGAAAATGTTACTTCTATATCTTTGTATAGTTTTCAAATCAATTTATGAAATTAAAAACCGATACATCAGAATAGTTAAAATGTCAAATTTTTGTCATTGTTTGTGAAAAGAAAATAAAAGAAAATAAAAGAAAAGGGGAGAAATATTATGTAATAGATTTTGATATTTGGGCTACTTTTTAATTTACGTACGCATGGACCAAATTTTAGAATATTTGGAAACAACATGGGCTGGATAGATCAAATTGTGATGGAGTGGGAGTAAATTTCACCGTTGAATTTAATTTCTAAGCACTAATCGTAACAGAAGAGGACACAAAAGTTTAAAAGAAGAAAAAAACGCAACATAACAATAAAATTGGTATAGAAGTCGTATGAATATGTCATACTAATGGGCTAATGAAAAGTTCTACCCTGGGCTAATCTATAGTTATATGAATCTGTTGACCCTCACCTCTGTCACTGGTGTTTTAAGTTTTAATCTAGAAACTAAAAAGAAACGCAAGATGAGAAAAAAAAAAAGGTAGGAGGGAGTCACCAAAAGACTTTTCTTGTATGTTTGTATAGAGAGAGAGAGAGTTATTATTGGGATACGTGGCATGTGGTTTCTCATTTTTGTATAGACAGAGAGTTTATTTTAGGCTAACTATAATTTTGACCTGGGCTTTTTCATTTTTTTCTTGCGAATAGGCTGGCTAAAAAGGAGTTTCTCATATTTTAGGGGGGGCTGCAGCCTTGGTAAGTCACCCCCTAGTACCGTCCCTGCTCATATTTACGATGTAAAAGTTGCACAACAAGCGTACTCTATTAATTTATGTAAAACATAATGATGTAGATTAAACCAAGATATAGTTTATGGAAGAAAGTAGAAGAAATTAATGTTGTGGAAGCAACCAGTGGAAGTTGTTGCCGCTTATGGAAACAACCGGTACAAGCTGTCACGCGTCAAATAAGTTTTCTAGTATTAGAGTTTGGTTACGTATAGTATTTAAGTATAGAGTTTAGAATATTCTAGAAGTGTTTTTCATTTAGAGTTTGATATTAGTAAATTATGGGTATCGAGACGGATCATCGATTAAGAAAATGAATCACAAACAAATAAAGAAGACGAAGCAATTAACGTATTTCGGCACTAACGCCTACATCCACACAAACCCCGTAAGGTGAAACTTCACTATTGATCGTCAGTTGATACTGAGATGACTTTACATTTACACTAGAAATCTATTTATAGAGTTAAGTAAACCTAAACCTAGGAGATAACACAATATCTCTTGTTTGACTAGGTATTGTAAATCTAGAAAACTAATTACATAATATTCAAAATTTAATCATGGACTTGGTCTTCACTTCACGTGTAATGAGGAAGGTCACCTGATTTCCTTTTTATGTGTACGGTTTCCTTCTTGTACGCACACGGTGTGATATTTCAATACGCCCTCTCAAGTTGGATACAGAAATGTTTGAAGTGTTCAACTTGAACAATCAAAGCTGGAAGAAAACCCTGGAAACATACCTTGTACTTGGTCTTCACTTCACCTATAATGAGCACGGTCTCCTGAGACGGAACACTTGATACAGAACTTGAACTTTAATCACGGCACTTGAAACAGTTATGGAGCATCGTAACTGGAGAAATAGGTCTTGACTTTGAATGTCTAGAATGGGCTCGACAGGGTAGATGGTAAGCCAGTAAGCATGTTTTGAATGAAAAGGTAAAACAAAGCCCAATTTTCTGTTTTGCTTTCTTCTTAGACTAACAGTAAGACATAGGAGACCTTAACCCATTTGATTAAGGTTTGTTCTAATCATGAAAATCAACCACGAAAGGCTTGTGGTTATAAAGAAGACATCATATATATATATATATATTTTAAAGCATAAAATTTATTAACTACTAAAGGGATATTACATGAGGGTATATAATACCCCAAAATTCATCAAATACAATTAGATTGGAACGCCATGGATCCGCAATAACATGATATTGGAGCAGAATAGCTTTCTTCGATTCAGAGATGCATTGGTGGCGGAGGTTGGTTTCGAAGGTCGAAAGGCCTTCGGTCAATGCTTTCCACAAGAAAAGCTGTATTTTTGATGAACACTGCAGTGTGCCTGGGAACTTAGATGGAGGTAGAGTTGTCCGATGCATTTGATCGAGATTCCTAGTCCTGCCTTTGTATGTTGATGCTGCAATGAGCTGCTCGAGTGATTTTCTCCTTCGCTTTTCGTCTTGATCCATAACTTCAAATAGATACTTTAGCTTTGACTGAGCCTTGAAGTAGAATCTAATCTCTTCCCTTGAAGTAAAAGTGCTAAAAATGCTATTACAAAGGTTACTAAAGACTCTATAAACTAACTATTACTAATCTCTGCCTTTAGAGGAAGAGGTGCTAAAACTGATAATGCAATTACAAGCCTACTAAACTGTATGTAAGACACAAACTGAAACAGACAGAATTTGAGAATAGTCTGCCGACCCAAAAAACACATCGATCAAGCTTCTTTTACTAGGTAAGCTGAAGTAAGTTCTAAAATCTGGGATCAAATGCATATGTTGTTGCTGAGTGTACAGTTGAGAGTGTTGCTGTGGTTGTTGCAAGTCCAGCAAAGGATTAGGTTTTCAAGGTAGAATCTTTTGTTTGCTAAACGCAGATAAAATCCAGTCGCGAGTCCTTGATGATGAGAAAATGATGCTGAGGTTAAATCAAGATTGAAAAGGAATCACTTTTACGGCCTTGCAATCCAAATCAAAATCTCCTTTCCCTCATTATGAGTATCAAGATGTAGCCAAAGAAGAAAGCCCATAATAATATGAGATCACATAGATACTTTCAAAAATGCTTCAAATGAAACAAAAGTTGGCTGACATCAATTAAAGTAGTGGTAACAAGTCTACCTCCTGAGAATTCTTATATACCATTCCTTGACCACTGAATTAAGCAAAGCTTCTCCAAAAATTCAAATCAATAAAGTCTCCCCAAATACGAAAGCGAAGAAGAACACATGCTAAACATAAAATCCTACATCTGAGAAGAAAAAGAAAACCCCAACCTTCCGACCACAAGGCAAATATGCCAAACGGAATTCCTTTCAAGGTTCCAATACATGGAACAAACAAAGAACACAATAAACGAAAACCAACACCATTTTAACAAAGACATGATGTAACAACATGAGACAAATTAAAATCAACACACAGAGACTTCACGGATCTAGGATGAAATCTCAAACACAATAAACACCCCAGAAGAAACCTTCCTGAAATAACTGGGAGAGATTTCTGACCAGCAGTAAAATGAATCGGCTGTAATCAACTCAGCAACATGATTACCTTATTGTAACGAATATTGAATCACGAAAACACAACAGCGAAAAGGTAAACAAGAAGAAAGCCGCCTCCATGATTCAGATCTTCGAATCTACCTCCATACAGCAACACAGCAGCGCAAAGGATAAACAAATCCCGTGGAATCAAAGCATTAATCAATGGTAATTAGGCCAGCAAACCAGGAGATTTAGCCGAGAATGAGCGGGTTATACATGATGAGATTTAGGGTTTGAGATGAAATAAGAAGAAATTCTAATCTATTGAAAAATAAAGAACACTAATAAAACTATAAGATTTGTATTAGTACTGCTCATATCTATTTAGATCCTTGAAGATCCAAGCAGATCTGAGCAGCTTCGAGCCTGCCGGAAGAGAAAAAATATCAGCCAGAAATTTTGGGTAGAGAGAGAGAGAACTAGTATCGGTTACATCTACTGGTTGTTACGATTGATATTTTGATATTTACTCACTAACTCTAGTGAAACTACTAGCAAAAGAAACTACCATCTCTAGTGATAAGAACAAACTCGAAGCAGAATCCAGTCAATAACAGGGAGATTGATAATAGTGATCAGAAGACATCATAGATGATGTCCATAAAATGATTATAAATAATATTTTAAATAAAACCATTATCGGCTTCAATAAGATGTAAAACAAAGATAAGAGTTCATTAGTTAGCAACACAGTGAGTTGTTGCTTGTGTTGAGTAAAATGACTGCACCTTTTATGAACACAAAAATGCAGCGAATAAAAGGAGTCACATAGACCGCACCTTTTTATGTGGATGTGTTGATGTTGGTTTTTATCTTAGGGTTAAAATCGTAAAACACTAAACCCTAGCAGACAGTAATGTCACAACATTTAAAGCAACAAGCATTTACTAAGCAGATTTACTGAAATCTTTAATGTGTCTCTAAAATAATTACCCGGGTATATTTTTCAAATTAGGGTTACGACGAGCCAAACCCTAATTCCCACGTGTGCTAATGGCAAATAATGCCATCCACACTAACTGCGCCAAAGCATTCCAACCATGCTAGACGCACCTCTGTGCCAATGGAAAATCATGCCAGCCACACTAACCGCGCCAAGGAATGACAACCATGCTAGCCGCACCTCGGTGCCAATGGAAAATCATGCCAGCCACACTAACCACGCCAAAGCATGCCAACCATGCTAGCCGCACCTTCGTGCCAATGGAAAATCCTTCCAGCCACACTAACCGCGCCAAGGCATGCCAACCATGCTAGCCACACCGCTGTGCCAATGGAAAATCATGCCAGCCACACTAACCGCGCCAAGGAATTCCAACAATGCTAGCCGCACCTCTGTGCCAATGGAAAATCATGCCATCCATACTAACCACGCCAAGGCATGCCAACCAAGATAGCAGCACCTATGTGCCAATGGAAAATCATGCCAGCCATGCCGGTCGCGCCATGCCAAACACGTCTCTCCATGGTTCCCCATACCGCGCCACCATGCTGGCCTTCCCCATGCGGCTACCAAAGTGAAGGCGTGCAACAATCAACGGTTGCTCTTCAATCTCAGGAGAAAATCCTGGCCGTCCAACGTCCCCTCATGACATTTGGCCCAAAACCCTAGCTTGGTCACACACCTAGCCAAAGCTATCCACGCCGGCCGTGCCATGCCAAACACGTATCGCCATGGACCCCATGCCGCGCCACCGTGTTGGCCTTTCCCATGCGTCTAGTGCAACAATCAATGGTTTCCCTTCAATCCAGGAGCAAATCCTGGCCGTCCAAAGTCCCCTCACGACCTTTGGCCCAAAACCCTAGCTTGGTCATGCACCTATCCAAAGCTAGCCACGCTGTCCGCGCCATGCCAAACATGTCTCTCCATGGCCCCTATGCCGCGCTACCATGCTGGCCTTCCCCATGCGACTACCAAAGTGAAGGCGTGCAACAATCAACGGTTTCCCTTCAATCCCAAGAGCAAATCCTGGCCGTCCAAAGTCCCCTCACGACCTTTGTCCCAAAACCCTAGCTTGGTCACACGCCTGGCCCAAATTAGTCACGCCATTCTCCCATGGCTACCCCTTGGCCCCACATGCCAAGCCAAACCAAACCTAGCCAAGCTAGTCGCGCCCTGCCAAACGCACTTTTCCTTGGCCCTAGCCATGCTAGTCACGTCAAGCCAAGCGCCCTCGCCTTGGCCCTAGCGATGCCATACGCCCATGGCGAACCCTTGGCCCCTCATGCCAAGTCTAAACACACCCTAGCCGTGCCACCCTGTTGGACCTCACTACGCGGCTACCAAAACGAAGGCGTGCAATGATCAACGGTTGCCCCTCCTATCAAGATGCAACATCTCGACCGTCGAAGATCACCAGGATAATATGTTCCCCGAGCTCGACTTGACCAAGCCACAACAACGTGTTACATGTTCTCCAAAAGCATTCGAGACATCAACACAAACTGGGGGATATTTTTTTGTATTGGTTTGGTGGTCTACAACGTGCGGGGTACACTACGCCCTTCATAAATAAGTGTCATAAGGGTGAGGCGCCTAGTAAATACGGGAGTTATGTAGGGAACGTTCATGGGACATAACGCCGTGAGTTAACTACCTTATGGAACATCAATTCCATAACGTTAACAGCTTCATGAAAACCAGTTTCATGCATTAACCACTTTATGGAACATCAAGTCCATGCATACGGTTACCACCTCCTCCCATTTACTTCCCACTCCTTAATGAGACCAGGGTACGTTTCTACCTCGACTTGTATAAATAGGTCTTACCTATTTCCATTTGGACAACAAGTTCATTCGGACAAGACAACACTCATAAATACTTACTTAGCTCTCCTCGTGATCTCTCCTACCTTTTTCTGAAAACAAGTCGTAGAAACCCAACTGCTCTTCCAGAATCAACTATTCTGGTCTCACCACTCTCCTTGCTTCCCTCCACAAAACCAACCCATTCTCCTCCTCTTTGTGACCGAAGAAAGTCTGGAACGACCATTTCTTGGTTTAGGCCGGACTTGTACAAATTGATCTCTCGAATCTAAAGTACTCCCTTGCAGTACATTGTTTAGGGTTTAAACAGTTTCTCGCCTTCACACCCGCAATTACCAAAATCAGCAGAAACTATTTTCACCTATAAAAAATTGGAGACCACAGCGGGAGGATTGATCTATCGGTTCCAATGTCAATTTTCGACTGTCGATCTCGTTCTTCGACCTAGACATCAAGATGGTAGAGGAAGGTGACTCACTCTGACTCAGTTACTCGACGACTCAACTATCATTCATGACACGACAAGGGATGGCTTGGGACTTCCCAGGGGTTAGAAGCAAAACAATCCACCCAGGGATTAATGGCTTGGTTATTAGATAACTCAGCAACGACTCAGAACACTGGGGACTTCCCTTGACCATGTTTTTCATAAAACTTAGCCCTACGCCCGGAAAATTTATTTTCATCAGAAGACCTGAGAAACCGAGTATTAGACAAAATACGATGGATTGCCTCTTCAAGTTTTGATAAAACCTATAACCATGTTTCTTCCCATGTCATCTACCAATACACGGTTCCATGGTTTACCTGGGACGTCTGTGTCACTTTCATTCATAGCCAAAGACAGTTCAATTCTAAACATTTCATTCAAAAAAAAAAAAAGGTATAACCCAAAACCGTCAAGGTAGTATTTATCTACTAACCCGAGAAAACCATAAAAAATCAAAAACCAAAAACTAGGCGCCTCATTTTCCTTTCAAAAAAAAAAAACCTAAAGATAAGAAGTCCGAAAGACAGATATATATTCAAGGAAAGTTTTCCAACAACGGCTTGCTTCTCTTGGAAAAGGCCTCCTTTGTGCTCTTGAGAGCCTCCCTTTTTAATTTCAACTGCCGGCACAATTTCTTGAATTCCTCTTCCTGCTTCTTCACCATGTCTGCGGATGGACCTTTGACTGTTTCGACCAGCAACCTTTCAACATCAGAGAGACCTTCAACGAACCAAGGAACGTAGAATTCGAAGATCATGCACATGTCACGATGGAACTTCCAACTCGAGATTACATCCTCAGAAACTGTATGACCAGTCACGTTGCACATCTCATCAATCAAAGACAAGGCTTCCTCCACATGCTTGACCAATGCATTTCGACTAGTGATCTTCTTAGTCATAGCAATGTGACCGTATCTTTCCCAAATCTTGGTGTACAATGTCTCATGTTTAGCTGGTACGCTAAATCCACCAATCAACATATGACATGGGAAAGGGGATGGGTACGGAGGATTGAAGGTAGCACCTGCAACTGAATCAGTAACTTCCAGGATATCCCTAACTACAATTTCACCCCCCCTAAGTGCTCTCCTCCACCCGAGTCACGGCGGCGCCCTCGGGACGATGAATATCCATGTCCAAATCGTTAGCTGGTGTAGTTTCCGCAGTAGGAAGTACGGTTACATCTTCGCTCTGGTGGTCTTCCACTTCAAGATCATCCCCTGGAACGGGTTCCTCCTAAAAATCAAGATTTAGTTTACTGCAAAAAAAAAAAAAGAGAGAGGGGGGAAACGAAAAAAAAGTGGGGAATAACCACTGATTCACTCTCATACTGACTAGAGGAAAACTCAATACTGTTGTCAGAAGAACGACTCTCACCATCACCAGACTCATAACTTTCATCCTTCTCGGATTCTTCATCACTATGGATAGGCTCGACAACGCTACTCTCTGTCTCGAAAAATGATACCTTTTGACTGCTCGCAAGTTTGGCAAAGGCGTTCGTATTACTGAGACCCTGGACGGAATACAAGAGCGCATTCTTAGAAAAGGAACAAAGATATAGACGTTCCAAGCTAAAGTAAAGAGGAGAGCCGTACATACCCGCGCATGTATACGAACTAAAATTCGGTAGAATCGTGGAGTCCGACTGAAGAGCACCAACATGATTTTTAGACCTTCTCTCCTTCACTTGGGGACTATCCACGACCAGACCGATGGGTTTCCTTTTTGTTAAAGGAGTATTCCTCAATAACGGATATCTTGCTAAAATATCTGCAGAAGGCATACCACGAGTGTTCTCCACTACGGCTTTCACAAATCCCTCGATGATGAGAAATTCACTCTGCCAGAATGCGTTATACTTGGAGGTTGTTGATGGATTCCGTTTCGAGAGCAGGTAAGGAAGACTTTTACCCGACGCGAGAGCGCCGACATCAAGAACAGTCGACAACAGGACTTCCGGAATGATCGGCTGACGAATAAGTGGGACCCCCTATTCGAAACCCATGTGCCGAGCCGCTCTATCGATATTGTAAGAGGTTCCTTTGCAAGATCCTCGAAAGAAAGACGGCACGTGACCAGGCGTGCATCTCCGCATGAACACCATTTCTCCGATAGTCAGGCCCTCTTTATCAAAAATCAAAGACATGTTTGGAACATGAGCAAAGGTAGTGACCGGAGTTATAGACTCATGCAACGGAGCCCACGGATGGAAATTAAATGCGTTCGATCTGTCAAGAGGTCCAACCAGGTTCGAACCAGTCTTGGGGTGCCTATTCAACCAGCGCAGTATCCTCGAGCCACCCTGAGACTCAGGAAGTACAACCAACATTTTCGGGGCATACTTCTCGAAGTGCTCCCATAGCCATGCTTGGAGAAAGACGGAATGAACATATGAATAAACTTTCATGTATCCGTTCGAGACACACATATCCGAAACCAGTTGATCTAAGTGTGCATACAGAGAACCAAGAAACAAATCCACAATGGGGAGAAAGACACCTTTTGCCAATTTTATGGTAAAATTAATAAGTCCATGTCTTATTTCTATCTTGCCCGATCCGTCATCAAAAATATCTCTGGATAGCCAAAGAGCTAAGAAAGCCACAACGTGAAGTGTACTGTTCTTCTGGTTCGACTCTAACGCGTCGAGAAACCACTGAGATACCCACCAGTCATAGAAGCACTTCGTCTCATTCTCTTTCCTAACGAATCCTTTTGATTTCGCGACCAGGGCGTCATGCATCTCTTCCTCATCTGCGGACAACTTAACATCAAGGTTTCCAACTACGGGAAGATTCAGCAGTACAACCACGCTCTCTAAGGAAATAGTCATTTCACCCCATCTACATACGGCCGTGTGGGTGTCCGGACACCATTTGGAAACAAAAGCGACCAAGCCTAGAATATCTCTCCTAATCTGAAGAACTGCGGAAGCTGCAACAACATCAACGATCTTCTCCTTGGTCAAATTGGTTCTTACATGCTCTTGGCTCATCATGAACCACATCCATTTCTCAAAGGAACGCAATGGGCTCACCGGGGCTTTGAAATCAATAAAAGAAGCGGAATATTCTTTCCTATGAAGACAAAACCGTATTACATTTCCGGGAGGAACCGATCGATCCCCTCCCTCACTCTCCGGGCCGGTCAAAAGTAGCGGCACATGCTTAAGGGGACTTCTCCTAGCAGACATTATCGTGAAGAATTCATCATCCACGTTTGTCTTGGAGTTACCAACATCCTTCGTTATGGAAGAATTTTTCTCAAGCGGCGTCATGACAAATAATCTCTCACATCACTTTCGCTTTCCAAACAACTACAACGAAACAATACGAGGAGAAATTACTACGAAAAATGCACAGAAGTTATTTTTCCAAGACACAAGCCAGTCTGTTTCAAGGCTATGCCCCGCAACATGGAATTCTCGTACAACTGGGGAGGTGCGCCCCTACCATGGGGAACTATGCACAAGGCCATACCAAAACAAGAATCAAACCTAAAAAGCTTGGTTTTTGTGAGAAGACAGTGCCATTACTATCACGTGTCTACCTTGCACTGTGAGTAGGGGTGGTCAACATTACTATGGTATCCATGCCTAAGTGTTACGACAAGCTAGGGGAAAAAATACCTAAGATTCACGCTAACATTTCTACAAGGTCATGAAAAGGTACGCCTACAACTAGGGTTTGCACCAGCAAAAAAAAAATGAGTTAAAGAGAAGTGTTGGAAGGCATACCTGGGATTTCTCGTCCGCTCTGCTTTACTGTTGTCACACGACTGGGAGGAATAAAGAGGCGTGAAACAAAAGAGAAGCCGACCCTCCTTCATATATATACATGGTACGTGGGAGCTTGAACAAAGAAAGGATTTCCTATTTTGAGCCAAGAAGGGTAAAGAGGAAACCGGTCCCGCAAAGACCAATTTCCATGTCCAAGACCACTCATGCCATATCACGGCCCCATCACACCATACCACAGCCCCACCGCGCCTATCCGCCCATGTATGCCATTGCCGTGGCCTTAGAAAATCCCTCGCTACATCATCGCGGCCCTACCGTGCCTAGCCGCCCGTGTATGCCATCGCCACGACCCTAGCCATGACCTCGCTCCATCACCGCGGCCCCACCAAGCCTAGTCTCCCTTGCACGTTTCACCGTGTCACTGCAGCAGCTAGGACCACGCCACCTCTTGGCCCTTCGAGCCAAGTCATCCACTTGCTTTGTCTTCCACAACCACGCCCCCATTGCCTTGGATATGTACGACCAGACCATTCCGGTAACTTTTGCCTCACCACTCCACGATCTACATTTCCAGTACAACTTACGCAGGAACGCGAGCCAAAACTCTCTTTACCACTCAAAAAGGTTAATCAGATTCTCCTGACCATCTTTGCAATGATTTATGCCTCGATTCCTTCCTTTTCTGTCACCATCATATACTTACCTCGCAACAAGGCACTTGTTCCGATCTAAGCAAAGGACTTAATGTTGATGGTGGTTTTTAGCTTAGGGTTAAAATCGTAAAACACTAAACCCTAGCAGAAAGTAATGTCATAACATTTAAAGCAACAAGCATTTACTAGGCACATTTACTGAAATCTTTAATGTGTCTCTAAAATAATTACCCGGGTATATTTTTAAAATTAGGGTTACGACAAGCCAAACCCTAATTTCCACGTGTGCTAATGGCAAATCATGCCAGCCATACTAACTGTGCCAAAGCATGCCAACCATTCTAGCTGCACCTCTGTGCCAATGGAAAATCATGCCAGCCACACTAACCGTGCCAAGGAATGCCAACCATGCTAGCCGCACCTCTGTACCAATGGAAAATCATTCCAGCCACACTAACCGCGCCAAATCATGCAAACTATGCTAGCCGCACCTCTGTGCCAATGGAAAATCATGCCAGCCACACTAACCGTGCCAAAGCATGCCAACCATGCTAGCCGCACACTTGTGCCAATGTCAAATCATGCCAGACACACTAACTGTGCCAAATCATGCCAACCATGCTAGCCGCACCTCTATGCCAATGGAAAATCATGCCATCCACGCCGGCCGCGCTATACCAAACAAGTCTCGCCATGGCCTCCAATTCCGCGCCACCATGCTGGCCTTCTCCATGCGGCTACCAAAGTGAAGACGTGCAACAATCAATGGTTTCCCTTCAATCCCAGGAGAAAATCCTGGCTGTCCAAAGTCCCCTCACAACCTTTGGCCCAAAACCCTAGCTTGGTCATACAGCTAGCCAAAGCTAGCCGCGCCGGCCGCGCCATGCCAAACACGTCTCTCCATGGCCCCCCATGCCGCGCCACCATGCTGAAATTCCCCATGTGGATACCAAAGTGACGGCGTGCAACAATCAACGATTTTCCTTCAATCCTAGGAGCAAATACTGGCTGTCTAAAGTCCCCTCATGTACTTTGGCCCAAAACCCTAACTTGGTCACGCGCCTAGCCCAAGATAGTCACGCCATGCGCCCATGGCTACCCCTAGGCCCAATATGCCAAGCCAAACCAAACCTAGACAAGATAGCCGCGTCATGACAAACGCACTTTTCCTTGGCCCTAGCCATGCTAGTCACGTCATGCCAAGAGCCCTCGCCTTGGCCCTATCTATGCTAGTCACGTCAAGCCAAGCGCCCTCGCCTTGGCCCTAGCCATGCCATACGCCCCTCATGCCAAGTCTAAACACACCATAACCGTGCCACCCTATTGGACGTCACTACATGCGGTTACCAAAATGAAGGCGTGCAACGATCAATGGTTTCCCCTCCTCTCAAGATGCAACATCTCGACCGTCGAAGGTCACTAGGCTAGCAAGTTTCCCGAGCTCGACTTGCCCAAGCCACAACAACGTGTTACATGTTCTCCAAAAGCATTTGAGACATCAACACAAACTGAGGGATATTTTTTGGGTGTTGGTTTGGTGGTCTACATCGTGCGGCGTACACTACGCCCTTCATAAGGAAGTGTCATAAGGGTGAGGCACCTAGGGAATACGAGAGTTATGTGGGAAACGTTCATGGGACATAAAGCCGTGAGTTAACAACCTTATGGAACATCAATTCCATGACGTTAACAATTTCATGAGTTAACCACTTTATGGAACATCAAGTCCATGCATACGGTACCATCTCCTCCCATTTACTTCCCACTCCTTAATGAGGCCAGGTCTTACCTATTTCCATTTGGACAACAAGTTCATTCGGACAAGGCAACACTTATAAATACTTATTTAGCTCTCCTCGTGAGATCTCCTACCTTTTCTGAAAACAAGTCGTAGAAACTCAACTGCTCTTCCAGAATCAACTATTCTGGTCTCACCAGTCTCCTTGCTTCCCTCCCCAAAACCAACCCATTCTCCTCCTCTTTGTGACCGAAGCAAGTCTGGAACGACCATTTCTTGGTTTAGGCCGGACTTGTACAAATTGATCTCTCGAATCTAAAGTATTCCCTTGCAGTACATTGTTTAGGGTTTAAACAGTTTCTCACCTTCACACCCGCAATTACCAAAATCAGCAGAAACTATTTTCACCTATAAACAAGATGTTAATTGGTAAAAAATGCAAAATATTTGGTAAATGGAAACCAATATATGAACTACCGAGTAGTATTTTGGTAATAGACAACACAAATATGTAAAATACTTGTAGTAAAAAAAACAATTGACGACATACGAAACTATTTTGGAGAATAAATAAATTTCCAAAATTGGAAATGAGCCGTATAATTAGGATCCTTCTATGACCAAGGCATAAAGAAGGTATTTGAAAATTCTGAGATATGTCAACATCTTAGATGCGATCTAACAAAAAAAGGTATGTTTAGACCAGAAACAACGAGATTAGCAAATCCAAATGCAGTACCAAGAGGCTATAATTGCGCATGCCAGAACATATTTTCGCACAAAACAAAGCCATATATTAAGAGAAAGATTATATTGGATATACTGTGAAGTATATTTTGAACGGAAATGGAATCATTTTCCAGAATAAAAAGATACGCGAAAAATATATTATCAAGATTTCATTGATTTATCCATGAGATAATTAACTAAGAGGGACTATCACAATAGGAACTCCGACTTACCGCACTTGTTATAGTAAGAACGTCAAAACATGACTATCTATTGGAGATTTTAGGCGTTATATCGGCCACAAACGTTGATAGAGAAAATGGGTCTTTGATAAAAATTTAACTCAACAAGAACCTAAGCTTGTGAATGAGCCATCAGAGAATATATCCAGATGATCACTATTGATGCAAAAATTATGATCATTTGTTGTGTTGATAAACCACATGATTAAAAATGACCGTAAAATGATCAATTAGAGAGTAAAAAATAAATTAGCTCATGGGAGCATGAATTATGTGATACTGGAGATCTTGGGTAGATCAAAAATAAATAAAAATACTAGTAAATTGTGTGGACTGAGTTACCACCGCAGTATCGTCTGATTGTTTGCATGAATTTAGCTAGACGAAACGAACAACCAAAGAACTGAATTGAGTGTTCTTGACAAAACAAAAAAACAGATTAATGAGAAAATTGTTTGACATTGTTGATGAGTTCACGACGATCAACGTGAAAACTGGTCATTATGTATATTGTATAGGGTTTCAGTTTGTGACATCAAATTAATAAACCCTAGAGGAAAATATTGGCATAAAAGATGTAGATTCACATTTTGAAAATTTATTTGATTAGACAACGGATGTTTAAGGATTAGTTTGGTATTGCTGCAGCTTTTGCAAAAGCACTTTTCTGCTGTGCGTTGTTGTGCTGTGCTGTGAGAAAAAAGCAGTTAGACGTTTGGTAAAAAATTAATTAAAGTTAAAGCTGATTAAAAAAACTATCAAAGTGTGTTTGGTAATATATCAAATTCAACCATTGTTGTTGTAGCAAATGACAAAAACGGATATATCTCTGAAAATAATTTTACTTAATTTTATAAGGCTTAAAAATAATTAACTTTTTTATTATTAAATAAATATAAATATATATATATAATGTTAAATTTTCTAATGATTATTATTATTATGATTGTTAAAAAAATTACTTTATTTAACCACTTTTTAATATATATATATATATAATTTTCAAACAAAAAACCAAACTAAAATTAATTAATTGTTTTTTTTATTAGTGACAAATTAAAAGAAATGACATATAAAATAGTTTGAAAATAAAAATAAAAATATTATTTAAAGAATAAAATATAAGAAATAAAAAATTAATTGTATATAAATTTAAGGGTAATTTTTGTCATTTATAAAATAAAGTACGGATAAAAATAAGAAATCAAGTATTAAATTTAGGTGGGACCACAACTTATGCTTTTGTAGCTTTTAAAAGCTCATCTTCCCCAACTTTTAAAAGTTGAGGAATTTGGGAAGTGCTTTTGATAAAAAGCGCTATAGTTTTTTTTTTTTTACCAAACACTAATTTCAAAAATTATTGACATATATAAATTTTGAAAGTGTTTTTGGGAAAATAAAAGCATTACCAAACCTAGCCTATCTGGTATTACCACATAAAATCAATTTGATTGAGCAAATGAAAGTGCCAAATGAACGAGGGTAACAAAAAAATAAATTAGGAAGAGTTATCCGACAACAACTCTGATGGAGAATAAACAAATTATTCATTCGGAAAAAAAGACTATTATTGATGATTAGCCTGGACAAAATCGATGAAAATGATAACCCAAAAAGTAGAAAGCGGACAGAGCCGGTCATGTGCAAAAAATTTTAGTAGCGCCTTTGATAGTGTCGAATATTTTATAATAATTGTAAAAAAAAAAAAGATCAATGATTTTTTCATAGTCGAATTCACTAGATTTTTTTTTTTTTACACTTAATTGGTTTATTAACACGTATGTTAAAAAAAAATTCAAGGGAAACCTTTTATTTGTTGATATACACCTGAAGGAATAAGAATACGCAAGAAAAACTCAATGATATCCCCGCATGTATTATATCTAAGGTCTTGGGAGGTAATAATAATACTATAAATACAAAACACGTCTATAATGAAAAAACAATGAAGAGACTAGCTGGGTGGATGACGCATTAACCAACACTACCAGATAATTATTAGGTTTAGTTCAGGAGTTCTAATCTCTTTGAAGATAAAGAAGACTTTTTTTTTTTGTTTTTTATTTTTTTTTGTGAAAATAAACAATTTTAGGGGGGAAAAAGCCCTTGACAGAGCAGGGCCCTGTGCGGTCGCACACCCTCAGGGACGTCTCTGAAAGCGGAAGCGATTGAGCGGATCTCCCCGCTCAGATACCATAATAAATTATGGGTATCGAGACGGATCATCGATTAAGCAAATGAATCACAATCAAATAAAGAAGACGAAGCAATTAACGTAGTTCGGCACTAACGCCTATATCCACACAAACCCCGTAAGGTAAAATTCACTATTGATCATCAGTTGATACTGAGATGACTTTACATTTACACTAGAACTCTATTTATAGAGTTAAGTAAACCGAAACCTAGGAGATAACACAATATCTCTTGTTTGACTATGTATTGTAAATCTAGAAAACTAATTACATAAAATTCTAAATTTAATCTTGGACTTGGTCTTCACTTCACGTGTAATGAGCAACGTCACCTGATTTCCTTTTTATGTGTACTCCTTCTTGTACGCACGCGGTGTGATATTTCAATTCTAGATTTAATGTTGGACTTGGTCTTCACTTCTCGTGTAATGACTAATGAGCAATGTCACCTGATTTCCTTTTTATGTGTACGGTCTCCTTCTTGTACGCACACGATGTAATATTTCAATAGATATGTTAGGACAGAGTCTTTACTTGATAGTCGAGTTTGCTAAACTATAAATAAGTTGTTGAGCCATGAGATTATACACATCAACAAAAAGATTTGTTTGAGTTGTGTTTTGTGTTCATTAAGTCATTGATACCAGATTTTCTACGCATAATCGCGTTTTGTGACGATAGTAACAAAATTACATTGAAAATGAAGATCAACACGCCAACTCAAATATTTTTTTCTCTTTTCTTGATTAACTACACGCCAACTTAAATCATTTTGCAGACATACAATCCTAATGAAATAAATACAAAACAGGCAATCCAAATTAATTAGCTTATTTTTCCAATCACAATTTGATCAAATCAAATCCAAATAAGAAATCAAATCAAATATCATAAAAATACTCTTTAAAGAGATTCATATGATACTCGGATTCCAAAGAGAGAATTAACGAAAAGCCAGCGTCACTTCCTGGTGGTTTTGGAATCAGAAAAGATAGACCTGCAAAACCTATTATACCTGGACCCATATAATCTGGTTGTCCCCATCCGAAATCAGCTCCATATATTGGCAGCCTAACCCAACTTATGTTCCCAATATTGCAGCTCCTAAATGTCTGAGGACCTTTGATAAGGGTACTGATATTTGGGTGTAATTCCAGAAAATCAAGAGCTGACCTAAAATACTTATTGTTTCCTGATGTGGTTATCATCTCGTGTATAATATTTACAGCGTAACTTAATGGTTTTGAGATAATATCACCTGCAGTTGCTCTTGGTGTTAAATCAAATATGGCGTTCCCAAAATAACCATCCGGAAGACGTGGACTCAAACGTGAACGACAATCCAAGGGGATTGATATCATGGTTTCTTGATCGTCTTTAAGTTCGCGTGCTTTACATGAGCAACGCCATATGTGTCCAGCAAGCACTTCATATGTACTGAACCGAAACTCATCCTTATTGCATTTGGATTTTAGTTGGCTGGCCTGCATGGTTGAGATATTGAGCTTTGCAATTGCAATCTTGGAGTTTGATAATGGTGATGAAGAAAATATGTTCATGGAAGGTGGTTTGTGTTCAATATGTGGGAAAGATACTATTGGTGGATCACGCGCTCTTAATAAGGTTCGATCAAAGAACGGAATATATTTAATGTCTTTTACTCCTCGGCATAGGTCTGACCACGTATTGATGAAGTTAATTCCGGTGACTCCATCTACTATTGTATGGCTTATTGTTATACTTAGACAAACACCCCCGCACTTGAAATGGGTTACCTGTGTCGTATATGTGACATAAAAAAGGTTAAGCCACACATTATATGTAAACCAATTGCTTGATTTTTCACCAAGTTAGAGAACAGTTTGCTATGAACCAAGATAAATGAAAATTAAAACTTGGTTACCTGAACCAGCAAGGGTGGATATGAAGAAATATCATCGTAACTATCAAGATTAGGTATGAGAGGCATAAGCTGTTCATTAGGAGTGAATTCACCGAGATCCTTGATAAATGAATCAGTTTCTGCTTCTATAAAAATTACACCTTCACCGTTGCAATCGATTTCAGCTCTACCTTTATCTGACTCGTTTCTCTTCAATCTCCCAGCAATCGGGTAGTAAGTAACGAGGGCTTTGCTTAAACCATCCTTCAGTACAGTAGAATTGAAGAAATCATCGTCAGAACAAGAAGATAAACCTTCTGTTAACGGACGCTTGTAAAAGTACACAGATTGTACGTGCATTAGGAACAGCTGGTCATTATTTGACGTCCACAGAGATACTTTTGGTGTTTCTTCTGCCGGTTTGACTACAGATGACTCTCTCACTCTAACCCTCATCATACTGATTGGCAATGTACCTACACGCACATATAAGAAAAAGTTCTAAGATGATTACTACTGCATGCTTATTAAGAAAATGAAAAAACTTGGTGGAAAACAAGATTATAACTAAACATACTGACCAAGAACATTAAGAAAGAATGAAACAGAGAAAGCTAACCGTAATTAATGTCTACGCAGCCGTGTTGAGTATATTTAACTTAGCTTCGAACGTCATTTTATACACACCGGCAAATAGCATAAGACAAATAGCTAGGATCAAAGTAGAGGAGGACGGTATAGGATATGGATCATTACAAGTTATAACTGGTTTTATTCGCAATAATGTAATGAGGATATCTATTATCTACTCCCAAATTAAGAAAAAAAAGGTACCTGGTCATTTTCTTGTAGGGGACAGAGCCAGCCACCATACATAAGAGTGATTGTCATGAGATTTGGCTTGACTAAAAAACCTATAAGTTCAATAATTCTAGACTAAGTGGCCTTAGAAAATCTCGTAACTAGATCCTAGGGTTAAAAGTTAAAACTTGGAGTCCGCAGTCTCATACCACTTATCCAAAAAGGAGTCAGAGAATTTCTATCGGGATTTTCCTTTATATAAATGTAGCCGCGTCGCTACAAGCCTATCTTTTCTTGTGAACCAAATCACTATTTCTGATAAATAACTCAGAGAAAATCTCGCCATTACATATGAATAACGAGTTCCCAGTTGTAGAAGGACTTGATTAACATCAAAATGACTGAAGAACCAAGTTGAGAACACCACAAATGATAAAATTTCTTTCCCTCCAAATATTCCAAAACAGTTTACATAGTTTGTTTGTTTGTTTTTTTTTTTTTTGTGACACAACAGTGTACATAGTCTTACTCCACATACATCTTTGCTTCTTTCCCTGAAAATATTACTGACCGAGACTCAAAAGGCATATGGATATATTCAGGGGACAAGTCCAACAAATTCTAGAAGCGTCGACCATATTAACCCTCGACGGGACGATTCAAAAATAGATGATTGCCAGTCTCGACCTCAGTATCACATATAACACAACCTTCACATTTAATACTCCCTCCATGATTACACAACATTGTACAAAGCAGGTGAATAATTGTGAAAAATCGACCTTAGCAAGAAACTGATCTTAGGAAGATTTGCGGACCAAATAACTGGAAATAATATTTTAAATTCATTAGTTACATATGGTGAAATTTGGAGCAAACAACTACTTTGTTTGAAAATAAAATAAAGTACAGAACATACGGACAAAGAAATATATATCTACAATCTTACCCACCGAATCCACAGGTCCCGCCTTGACCCAAAGTCTGACGAAGGTATTTGCGTGTCGCTAAGTATATAATTCCCGCTAGATTTTGTATTATTAACGTCTTGGAACATAATTAAGATCAGATAGCAACCGTTTCATCATGTTTCTTAACACAAGGATTACTTATCTATTCACTTTATTCGAAATTCATCAACCGGTCAATTAATCTATATCTTCAAACAAGCGTCGACTGAATATTTGAATGTGTCACCAGGGCGTAGATTAATACTTCACCCGGTGCCTGGCTCAGTTTTAGAAAAGGAAAGTGAACTCACCAACTTAATCATTTGCAGACAAAGCAATCAATATAGGACCAGTAGAAAATCCTAACAGAAAATCCGGTCAAATAGCTTACCATGCACATTTGTTTTTTTTCTTCTTTTTTTCTTATCACAATTTGAGATCAAATAAAATCCTAACAGCAAATCCAATCAAATATTATGTATAAAAAAAAAAATCTCTTTAAAGAGGTTCACATGTATGCATGATAATTAGACTCCAAAGAAATTATTTACTGAAGATAGACCCGCAAAAACTATTATACCCAGGCCCTTACAAAGTGGTTGTTTACATGAATCACATCCAAAATAAAATCCGTATAATGGCAGTCTAATCCTATTTATACAGCATCCCCTAAATGTTGAGGGTCTTTGTTCTTACGGGGGCCTAATTTAAATGTCAATCTAGGATCCAGGTGTTCTTACAGAAGCTTCATTCCAAAATACCCTTCCGGCAGACAGTAAACTTGTTAAGCTTACTAGAAACTGTTAGAAAGTGAGTTCAATCAAGACTCTGTGGTGTTTAATCTATAACAGGAAAGTGCAGTTCTTGTTCTAGAAGGAACTAGAATGTTCCGTAGGTTTTTGTTTGTGTAGGAAGTCTTTATTTACTTGGTCAGTACGTATTTCTCTGTTAGGAAGTTTAGTATTTATGGAAGTCTGTCTACTCAGTTTGGTTTAGTATCAATAGTATCATTGAGTCATTGAGTTTTGTAAGCTTTAGTACGTATTCTTAATTGAATTACTTTGCTTCAGTTGTTCTTGTTTCAAGTATTTTATTTGTTTTGCTGAGCTGCATTGTTCTTGATCAGTGGAGAGAAAGATTTGGTTCCAACAATTGGCATCGAGAGCCAGTAGAGATCGTGGGATGTTAAGAAGATGACATCCAACATGAGTTTGATCAAGGTACCAGTCTTTGATGGCAAGAATGTTGAGCATTGGAGAATACATATGAAAAATATATTTATGTTTCAAGAAGTATGGGATGTTGTTGACACATGATATGATGAAACAGTTGAAGGAGCTGTTGCTCTTACTCCAGAACAAACAACTGCTCTAGCTAAGAACAGGAAAAAGAATTTTAAATCTACAATATCCTACATCAAGGAATCCATGAATCTATCATGGATAGAGTAGTTTATATCAAAGAAGTTAAGAGATCTTTGGACTCTTTAACAAGTTATTATAAATGGTTTGACAAAGTGAAGAAAGTACGTCTGCAAACCCTAAGAAGAAAGTATGAGATTTTGCAGATGGGCTCAACTGAGTTGATAGCATATTTCTTCTCTAAAACATTAAGTCTTGTTAATGAGAAGAAAGCTAATTGAAGATACTGCAATTATAGAAAAGATATTGCGTAGTTTACCTGAAAAATCTGAGTCAAAGGTAACTGCCATTCAAGAATGTAATACAGTTTCTGAAATGAAGATTGGTTAAGTATTAGGATCATTACAAGCCTGTGAACAAAGAATGCTAGAGAAATCTGTCATTCGACCAGTTGAAGAAACACTTCAAAGTAAGACAAATTGGAATAACAGACAACAGTCTAACTCGACCAAAACTCAAGGTAAATTTAATCCATCTCAAAATAGAGGAAAGTATAAGAAACCTCTTGATAAAACAAAGATTCAGTGTGGGAGTGTGGTGAATTAAGTCACTTCTCTATTGAATGTAAAAGGTTTTCTAAACAAAATTTTGCTGATAACAAAGTTAATTTGGTAGAGGAAGAACCTGAAGTTTTTTTGATGACTTGTCATCCAAGTGAAGAACAAGCACGTCATAAATGGTTTCAAGATACTGTATATAGTAATCATATGAGCGGATTAAAGGATTTGTTTGTTGATCTGGATGAATCAATAAGAACAGATGTGAAGTTTGGTAATAATGCCTTAGTACCAGTAATGGAAAAGGGTAGGATAGCTATTATTCTGAAGAATGGATCTCAATCTTATATTACAGATGTGTTTTATGTACCTGGACTACATCAAAATCTACTGAGCATGGGACAAATTTCTGAGAGAGGATATTCAATGCACGTTGAAGGAGGTATCCGCACAATTCATGACAAAAAAAGCGACTTATTGCAAAGGTACAAATGACCAAAAATCGATTGTTTCCATTGAATATTAATTATAATGAAATACAATACTATAGTTCTTCCATGAATGATGATACTTTGTTATGGCATATGAGAACGGGGCATGTAAACTTTAAAATTTACAACATCTTGAGAATAAGGATATGGTTATAGGATTACCAAACATAACTCTTCCTAAAGACAAGTGTGAAGATTGCATATTTGGAAAGAAACATAGAGATATTTTTCCAGCTGGAAAATCTATAAGAGCTGAAGAGAATATGGAATTTGTTCACTCTGAGTTATGTGGACCAATAGAAGAGATTTTTAGAGGTGGTAACATGTATTTTATCACTTTCATTGATGATTATAGTAGAAAAGGATGGGTTTTCTTGATGAGACAAAAGAGTGATGCTTTTGATTACTTTAAGAAATTTAAAGCTTATGCTGAAAATCAAGCTGGCAAGAAAATTAAGGTGCTAAGAACTGACAGAGGTACTGAGGATATTGCAGTTAATAATTTCTTAGAAAATAATAAAATTAAACACCAAGTCACAGCAAGATACACACCACAACAAAATGGAGTGGCAGAAAGGAAAAATAGGACTATCATGGAAATGGTTAAAACTATGAGATGAGCTAAAGGGTTACCAAAACAATTTTGGGGAGAAGCAGTTTCTTGTGCAGTGTATATACTGAATAGATGTCCAACTAAGAGTGTTTTTGAGAAAACTCCAGAAGAGAAATGAACAGGGAGGAAACCAAGCATTATACATATGAATGTGTTTGGTTGTATAGGATACTCACATGTTCCAGATCATATAAGGAAGAAACTTGATGATAAGAGTGAAAAATGCATATTTGTTGGTTATAATAGTCAAACAAAAGAGTATAAACTGTTTAATCCTACTACAAACAAGAATATTGTAAGTAGAGATGTAATTTTTGATGAAAAAAGTCAATGGGATTGGAATGAGAAAGTTGCATCACCAATAGAAACAACAATCTTAATTGATGTTCAAGAAGATAATACACAAGAAGACACTGAAGTTGTGTTGCCAACACCAACACAATCTACCACATCCGCTGCTCAAACTCAAGAAAGAACAAGACCAACAAGAAATCGGGTATTACCAGCACGTTTACAAGATTGTATTCTTAACAGTGAGAGTGACAATATTGATGAAGAATTAATCAACTTTGCACTATTTGGAGACTGTGATCCTGTGACTTATGATGAAGCTTCACAAGATTAAGGGTGGATACATGCTATGAATGATGAGATTCAGGCAATAGAAAAGAACAATACTTGGGAACTTACAATACTTCCTGAGGGCAAGAAGGCAATATGAGTTAAATGGGTTTTTAAGACTAAGTTCAGGTCTAATGGATAAATTGAAAGATTAAAAGCAAGATTGGTGGTTAAGGGTTATAAACAACAACCAGGTATTGATTATTTTGAAGTATTTTCTCCTGTAGCAGGACATGATACTGTTAGAATGATTATTGCATTGGCAAAACAGTATAAGTGGAAAATATTTCATATGGATGTGAAATATGCTTTCTTAAATGGAATTCTTGAGGAAGAAGTTTATATAGATCAACCTACTGGATATGTTGTAAACGGAAAAGAAGGCCATGTGTACAAGCTTAAGAAAGCTCTTTATGGTTTGAAGCAAGCACCAAGAGCATGGTACACAAGAATTGATGAATACTTTGTGGATATTGGATTTGAGAAATGTCCATATGAGCATACTCTATATCTGAAATTTGGATATGAAGATGATTTTCTTATTGTTTGTCTATATGTGGATGATCTCATATTCACAGGAAATAATATACAAATGATTGATGAATTCAGGGAGGCTATGATCAAGCAATTTGAAATGACTAATTTAGGAGAGATGTCCTATTTCCTTGGACTAGAAGTCGTACAAACTGATGATGGAATTTTTGTTGCTCAACAAAAATATGCAAAGGATATTTTGAAATGTTTTGGCATGAGCAATTGGAAGCCAATTTTAACCCCAGTGGAAGGAAGATTGAAATTAATAAAGGAAGGAGGAGGAGAGCTTGTTGATCCAACTTTGTATAAAAGGTTAGTTGGCAGTCTCAGGTATCTAACTATTACAAGGCCAGATATTGTGCATGGAGTTGGAATAATTAGTCATCTCATGGAAGCTCCTAGACAGTCTCATTTGTAAGAAGCAAAACGCATACTGCGTCATCTCAGTGGCACCATGGATTTAGGGATGTTTTACACATCATCCGAAGAATCTGGATTGGATGGTTAAACAGATAGTGACTGGGCTGGAGATATTGAAGACAGAAGGAGTACTCCAGGCTATGGTTTTCATATTGGATCAAACTTCTTTAGTTGGTCTTCTAATAAACAACAGTTGGTTGCTCTTTCCACAGCTGAAGCTGAGTATATGTCTGCTGCTTCTTGTGCTACTCATACAATATGGTTAAGAAGAATGCTAGATTTCGTGAGACATAAACAGGAAGGTCCTACAAGAATTTTATGTGACAATAACTCAGCTATTGCATTGACAAAAAACCCAGTTTTTCATAGGAGAAGTAAACTATTGATATTAAGTATCACTACATCCGTGAGCTGGTAACAAACAAGGAGATTATCATGAGCTTCTGTAGGAGTGAAGAACAAATTGCTGATATTTTTACAAAAGCCTTGAAGGCTGAAACCTTCATCAATTTAAGAACAATGTAGGGAATGACAAGTTTACAGAGTCTTGGATTGAGGGAGGCTGTAAGAAAGTGAGTTCAATCAAGACTCTGTCGTGTTTAATATCTATAACAGGAAAGTGCAGTTCTTGTTCTAGAAGGAACTAGAATGTTTCGTAGGTTTTTGATTGTGTAGGAAGTCTTTATTTACTTGGTCAGTACGTATTTCTCTGTTAGGAAGTTTAGTATTTATGGAAGCTTGTCTACTCGGTTTGGTTTAGTATAAATAGTATCATTGAGTCATTGAGTTTTGTAAGCTTTAGTACGTATTCTTGATTGAATTACTTTGCTTCAGTTTGTTCTTGTTTCAAGTATTTTATCTGTTTTGATTAGCTGCATTGTTCTTGATCAGTAGAGAGAAAGATTTGGGTCCAATAGAAACGCATCTCTTCAGTGTTGTTGTCTTAGTAATAATGAGCAGGTTGAAGATCCTGTAGAGTCCAATTTTAAAGTCTAATACAGAACATTAAACTATAAATCTAACAATCTAGAATTGACATGCTTCCAAAGTAACCTGTATCTCGTCATGTATCCATAGTATAATCACTTTTGGTAATGGTTCCGTTATACTCACTTTATTTTTGTTTCATTAATTTGTTGTTTTTAAATGAAGGCGGGTCATGAACATATTACCGGTCATGCTACACCGGTGGTATGAAACTATAGCCTTGAATATATTCGCATCTTAGGCTGTAGCACTTGGAGCTCACTTGCTAAAGACTATAAGGGGAAGGAGCATGGGTAAGAGACAGATGAAAAGAATGAAGTCGTGGGGGACGAAAAAAAGATGATTCACTGTCGTTAGATGGCAACAGTGAGAAAACAGAAATGGCGGTGGTTAATATCGAAAATTTTGTCAGTAATATAATACTAACCCTTTGTTAATATTATGGTCTTTGACACTTAGTCTGTGATGATTCCGTACCTATTATATATACAGAGGATTTACGGGTTTTACAAATTGCGTCACATGAATCCGATATAGTATCTTCAATCATTTGCCAAATTTTATGCGATTGTCATTTGTAGAATTGTCAAAAAGACGCTTTAGCCTTTAAGTACCAAGTTAATTAATTTTTGAACGTTTCGGTCAGGAAATAAACCTTCTGGTAGCATATTGGTTCTTCTTTTCAACAGGGACAACCACCGCTGCCAATTCATCCACCACCTCATTCACTATATCAGGTACTACCGTTGCAGTTTTCGTTTCAAAATTGGTATTTCATGCTATGAAATTAGGAGTGACGGTGTGATGTGATGCCCAAAAATATTCACCTAATATTGGTCTACCTTTCTAGATTTATGTTATCTAGGAAGCACTGCAACTTTAAGCTGATGTCCTGACGGAATACAAATATGTTTAAGAGTGTACATATTGGACATTTGTATTACACTCACATGTTTCCCTCACCTCCGGCAAATATAAGGTGCCTGTCCGTACGGTTTGACCGATAGCCTTTTCCTCATGAATTGTTCTTTTATATATTCTCATCAATCAATGAAGTCGTGTTAGAGCTTCGTAGTTTTAAATCCATCTGAATTCAGAGGGCAAAGTTGTTTTCTGGAAATAAAAATTCTTAATAGAAGTGCGAGGCTAAATCTATGAACAAAATGAGAGAGAAAACAAAAATTAAATCAACACGAACTAGGTCCAAAAACGATGAACACAAAGACGAATAAATAAAGTTCATCTGACCTGATAGAGAATAAAATGAAGCAATCGGAGATGCTTTTGTTGAAAAAAAATCTTCAACCTCTTTTAATGAAGTAGCTTCAGATCCGTTTGGTTAGGGAGACATGTATTTTGCACAGAGACGTGAGTTCATTATCTTTATGGCTTATGGTTTATGTCTTATACTATTGCTTGATTTTGATGTTTCAACTTTCAGGTATGTATTTCCCTGGAGGGTGTTGACAAGTTCAGCAATCTAAATTCTAAATGGATCCATGTCCTATCCTAATGGTGATTCGGCGAAGGCCTATGTATATGAGCTCTATACTTGATTAATTGCACAATCAGCCTCTAGTTACACCCTCCGCATCCCTAGAAGACCTAGATCGCTACTTTTACGATCAACACAAGTTACACAACTAAACAAAAGGAAAGGGACAACGACAAAACCAGTGGTAATCAACAGATGACACTGTTCAACACGATCCACATGGATTGCTTTAACAATTTGTTATTCACCTGGATAAAGCAACTATATGTCTACAACGAACAATTCCAACTTTAATTACTAGATACCAAGACGTGGAGATAAATGTTCATAACGAGAATTGCCTAATCCCTTTTTAAAGAATTTTGTGAAGTTACCACCCAATCCCCTGGACGCATCTCAATTTAGTTCTTTAGTATACTTACCTAATCACAACTACCTAACACTAACCCTAACCCTAACCCCAACCGACATGCCGGGAGATAGGGCCTATAGCGAATCAAGATTTGCGACAAAATTTACAGTTTCCTTATTTTGTAACACCTTTTTTCTTAATCGTGATGTACGTATTTGGAGTTATATTCTCTATTCCACCAGATCTGTCTACACTCTCAATAATAAGAATTTCTGGGTTAAGAATTTTTGGGTTCCTTAGTATATATGGAAGGTTAACGACTTGAGTTGAATTTGGATCTTCAAAGAATTCCGAACTACTGGTGCTACTGTAATCTTGTTGGTCGTGCATTTTAAGCTAAGTTGGTCGTGCATATTAAGCTAAGTGCTACTATATATAATCTTGTCTCTCAAGGTAATATATCTTGTTACACGGGATCTTCCACAATACAATTTAATATCTCTCGTCCTCTAAATAAACAACAAGTCTTTCGTCTTGTTTTTGCTTAATGTAAGAGAGAATCTACGATGGAGATCGATCATTATGCTGTTCTAGGGTTACCGTCAGGCGAAGAAGGGGCAAAATTAACTCAAGCAGACATTAAGAAAGCTTATAAAACCAAAGCCCGAGAGTTACATCCAGACAAGTGTGCTGACGACCCTAATGCAAGTGCTAATTTTCAAAATCTTCAATCATCGTACGATATTCTTAGAGATGAAATACAGCGTAAATGCTTCGATGATCTATTGAGTTTTCGTGCACAGGTTGGCAGTAAGTTGGCTGATTTTCATGATAAAGTTCGTGCCTATTTTTGTCCTCCTAATCCTGATAGACAAGCTCGAGAAGAAGACGAGAGATGTCGTAAGCAGTTGAGAGTAGGTTTAGCAAAACTATTTAGGACGCTGATCAACAATAAACGTGGTTCTTCTGCTCCTGATTCTGAATGTATCTCTTCTGATCCTGGTTCTGAATGTATCTCTTCTGCTCCTGGTTCTGATAATCTAGCTCGAGAAGAAGAAATTGATGTATTGGTTGAGCTGGCAATTTTAGGTATAGAAATTATAACCGTTATCTGTAAAATGATTCCGATTGTTATTGCTGCTGGGAAAAGATACTACCAAGCTGCTGCTTCTTTCTATTCAGAAACTGCTTCTTCTTTTTATTCAGCAAAAGGATTAGACATGTTCTTCCGCTTCAGAGAGAGGGTCAGACAAGTTTATTAACGAGCATATTTATCCTTTAAAAAAAAGTTGAGTTGTTTGATCTTTTATAAGTCATATGACTATATTGGACTTTCTTATGGATTTAAAGTGTATTTATTTCTGATTCTTAGCTAGAAACCCTGGTATAATTTAGTTTATAAATCCTTTTTGCACAAGAAGAATGAGCTGAAGGAGGTGATTATGTCCATGGCTATGAGTATCATTTATCCGGCTATCCGCTCCAATATATATAGAGAAAATCCGCTCCTATTTATATGGAGAAAATCATTGCATACATGTCTTGCTTTAACGAAATAGCTTATCAGCATGAGATGGCGAATTGGACGAATTTCTACTTCAAGCCGCCATAATTTTGCTTTGTTAATCTCAGCCAGTGGCGGAGACAACTGTAAGCAAGGGTGTGCAATTGTAGCTTTGTTTTGCTGTTCTTATAAAGTGTTTCTTCCCCCTGTATATTCCACCTAGGGGGTGGTACTATCCTTGTATTCCTTTTTTTAATCTGATGAATAATTTTTGTATGGGTAGTTAAAATATTAACAATTTGGAGATCTTTTTGTATTTTTTTCATCTTTGATAAGAAGGAAATAAATGCATGACTTCAACTTAAACGATGTGCACAAAATCGGACTCAAGTAGTGTGCACACTCGCCAAGGAGTGTGCACAAAATCGGACTCAATTGGAGTTTAATTTTGTGCACACTTCTCTAAAGAGTGTATATTTGACATATCCTTTTGATTGGTTGTTTACTTAGTCTTTGGGCCCATTACCCTCCATGTTTAGAATCCTTGGCAAGTGTGCACAAAATCGGACTCATGTAATTGCTGGAAATCTTGTTGGTCGGGCGCATATTAAGCTAAGTGTTACCATATACACCAAGTCTCGGAACCTAAGCCAAGCCAAGTGTTATTATAATCTTGTTTCCCAGGGTAAAATATATATCTTGTTACAACAACTTCGTGTACCCCAATCTAACAGGAATCTTCCACAATATAATTAAATCTCTCGTCCTCTACATAAACAACGAGAATTTCGTCTTATTTTTTAAGAGAAATTTTATGATGGAAATTGATCATTATGCTCTTCTAGGGTTACCATCAAGTGAAGAAGGGGCAAGATTAACTGAAGCAGACATTAAGAAAGCTTATAAAACCAAAGCCCGAGAGTTACATCCAGACAAGTGTCCCGATGATCCTAATGCATATACTAATTTTCAAGAACTTCAATCATCGTACGATATTCTTAGAGATGAAATAGAGCGTAAACGCTTCGATGATCTATTGATTTCCCATATTCAATGCCAACGCCAAACATCACAAGTTGATTCCACGGCTGATCTTGATGGGCGAGAGGCTGCTTCTGATCCTTATACACTAGCTCGAGAAGAAGAAGAGAGACAGCGTAAGAAGGTGAGAGAAGGAATAGCAAATATAATTAGAATGACGCTCGGATTTAAACGATATTTTTTTCCTCCTGATCCTGATAATCTAGTTCGAGAAGTAGATGTTGAGAGATATGCTGAGACTACAGAAAATCTAATGTTTATCTGTGAAAAAGTGTCGACTGGTATTGCTGCTATTTCGACTGGTATTGCTGCTATTGTAAAATTCTACAATGGTCCTTCCTCTTCGGACACAATCACGGAGCCTAGTGATAGGACTACGGAGGACACAGTTCAAAGCTGAACAGTTGTCCTTCCTGTATTTTGTTTATGCCTTGAAATTTTAGGATTTTATCTAATTGTCCTCCTTTGATAAAAGAATTTTAGGATTTTACACCAAAATTGCATAAAATTTTAGATTAATTTTTTAATTCTTCCTGAATTACTAACATTAGATTTACATAGTATCGACCAAAAAATAGATGTTGCAGCAGCGGTGGTGGATTGGCCTGTTAAAACTTAATCTTCGTACATTTTGAAAGGTGTGTTTAGATAAAAACTAATTGAAAATTTAACCAACCATCAAAACCTCATGTAAAAAGAATATGGTCAAGCAAAATAATAGGGTACTTTTTTAATTGATAAAGAATTTAGTGTTGCCGAATTTTAAACTCAGATCACTGGTACTATTATCCATTGACTTTACCACGGTACTACAACTACGTCGGCAGAATAATTAAACTCGTTGATACATTCAATTTAGTTGTGTCTGGCTGTTCACTTTTAACTCCATGACTCGAAAAGAATGGCGGATATATATAATTGAACAAATTAGTATGTAAAGTTGTTTTGATCAAAGAAAACGTGGTTCACATGATTTTTTTGCAAATAATTGTTCTTTTCTGGAGAAAAAATGTCAAAAGAGCAAGAACCTAGTTCGTTCATAATCCGGAACCTAGTTAGTAATTCTCCGAATCATTCCCGAATAATTCGCGAACGTATCCGAACTGAACTAATCCGAATGATACTTCCGAACTATTTGAACTCCGAACCTAGTTCCCGGATTATATGGACCTCACGAATGATTCGCGAACGTATCCGAACTGACCGAATCCGAATGATATTTTCGAACTAGAACTCCCATAGGTAACTCTCTGGCCAGAGTTATGTTGATTGGTTTTTGTTTGATTTTGTATATACTTCATATTTAAATACAATTATGCAGTTAAAATTTTCTATCGGTAGTTGTTTAACCAGTGTTTTATGTGTTGATTTTTGTTAAAAGTCTATAAACTCATTTTATAATACATTTATGCGATTAAATTGTTTACTTCTTGTTAAATAATCACGCTAAAATGTTTTTTTCCATCTTATAAATCATATACAAATAAAATTAGTCTCGTAATAAGGTCATAATACTTATCAATTTATCATATATGTAAGCCGAATTTTAATTGCCGAACTCACATTTATAAAAACGAATATGCATGTACATATGCCGTTCTGAACTACTGTCCGAACAACGAAGCGTTGACCGTATTTTTGACCGAATCCGACCTATCCAAATCCATATAATTCCCGTACGTATGCCATCCCAAACTACTACCCGTAACTCCAATTGCTAACTAGGATCCGGAATACGAGCAACGGGGTTATATTTTAAAGAATTTTAGGTGCGTCTATTCACGTGGGGCCGCTCAATTCCACAACTCACCGAGGAAATGATGAACATCCGAAAATTCATTTTTCTTGCACTGTTCTGAAGACTCATTTTTGTTCCACGTGGGTCAACCGTTAAAAGGCAAGTTAACAAAGTGTTAAAAAATTTCTAAGAGGCCAAGGTCTTTTTCCAAAATGATTTACATCCCAAGGGCCAAATCCCGTGGGTTATCCTGATGTGACACAAAGGGGTAGGACCCACACTAAATCCACCCTTGTAAATCCGCCAGGTCACTAGGTCTCTCTTTCTTTGTCTCTTGAGGGATAACTCGCGGGATTGGGTATGCGGGATGTATATCACTTCCGAGGTCTTTTTAGTACATCACCTTTTAAAATTTCCCCATTCTTTGGCATGATTATTTCCATTCTCTTTCGTTTTCTTCTTCTAGAGACTACTCCACCAACTACCACATCAATAATTCTATAGTCATCACCATGGTTTTTAAAAGCATACGCCTCATGCTTCGAAGCGTACGCTTTGCTTTAAATTTCAGCATTTCGTTATAAAGCGGTCATGTGAAGCGCATCTTCCATGAAGCGTACGCTTCACGCTTCAGAGTGTACGTTTCGCTTCAAATTTCAGTATTTCGCTCTGAAACGATCAGGTGAAGCACAAAATACGAATGTTTTAAGGGGGAGTCAAACACCCCACCTCCCACTCGCCTGGAATAGGTTGAAAAGTTGTGCACACGCTTTGTTTTTGATAATAATTAGACTTGTATAAAAATTATATAGATATTATATTCCTAATAAATTTATAATTACTAGTTACGACTAATTTATTTGTAAGAAAACATCTGCTTCAAACATCAACCATGAAGCGACGCTTCACGCTTCGACATACGCTTCGCTTCCTAAAAATGAAAAACGGTTCACACTCCGCTTCACGCTTTCAATACCTTGGTCATCGCCATTTCATGTATTCTTTCGTAAAAAAAAATCATTCTCAGGTGATATTAGAGTTTAAACCTTACTTCATTGCCATCAGTATAATCAAATATCAATACTTCACTCTTTTCATGATATGGCTTATTGCATTATGAAAGCTTCTTTATATTTCTTTTGTTAAAAAAATGGGTAGATCTTGGACAGGGTTGATGAATAACAGAACTAAAATTATAATGATGTGTTTTATCATCGTCAACATAAAATATAGGTAGGAATTGTTGGTTTATCGATTGGATTAGGGTTTACCCAACCCGCGATTCCATCATATTAACCCGAAAGCTGAAGAACAACTCTGTATTTTATCTCTGTTTTGATAGATGATTAGCTCAATTCAACTGAAAAATTTATCGTGTTTGGAGTAGTAATACAGGTAAAACCTGATATCTATATTTCTTATGGTTTATAATCAGTTGATTAAAAAAAGATAATTTTTTCAGAGGCATAGTCAAATTATATACTCAACTAAATTCTTCTCTCAAATCTCAACACTCTTAACCTCACACATGCATATCACACAACTCTCACATGACCTATACACGGACAGTACACACACTCACATGACTACGCTATTACCCTCCCTCAATCTCTAGTGGTCTGTAAGAAGACCGCTTGAGATTGGACTCTCACATAACATGTACAAGGACAATACACACACTCACAGTACACTAGTCAGACATTAAGCTTCAGTAGATGGAGCAAGAGAGTAGCATAGTGCATAAAGAAGCAAAAAACATGAGGTTCAGGTGTCATAGCAGACTAGCATTGGATGTTGCAAACTAAATTTTTTTGGAGGTAATATATAAGCTGGCAGTCCTTCCTATCATTTACTGTCCAGCTGAAATAATGTAATGTTGTTGCCGCCGATAAGATATGGATGGAGGAGATGAAGGAGTACAAAGCTTGTACATATCAAATGTGATGAGGAAAACTACCAACATCCGTAAGAACTCTAGTCACAGATGTAGATTAAGAATGTGCATGGAATGTTATGCTTGCAGTATGTGTATTCAAAGAGATAAAGTATTGCGTCAAATGATAATAAGGCAATAGGTTTTCATCATTCTTAGTAGCTCTTGCACCAACATAACAACTTGCAGCAGCATAACATCCATAATCAACTATTATCCTTAATGGAAAAATTCAGTCATAATCCACAGACAGTAAGCACTATACTCCAACAATGTAAAAACCATGCTTGTACATTCCACACAAAAAGAACAACAAATCAGGTTGCTTGTAACGCCAGAAAATTAGTTCACATCTGTCCTTCCATAGAATCCAGGCAGTAACCATTAGAGTGGTCAACAGTTTTTCATCACCAATGGTAGTCTTAGTTGAGAACCAACTCTCCACCCAATTTGAGACACTGGCACAAGTACTTTGAACTTCATAAATATCAACAATGACCATCCTCCAAATAGTTTTAGCATGTCTGCAATGAAACAGAAGATGTTCCATAGTTTCATCATTGCTTCCACAAATGGCACATTGTGTATCTATAGAATAGGCAAGCTTGTTGTACCTAGCCAACCTACTTCTTGTTGAATGAGAATTATGAATACTTCTCCAAGCAAACAATTTGATCCTATGTGCATCTTTGGTCTTCCAAAGCCTCTTCCACACAATGTTCAGAATTACTCTTCCCTCTACAATTGCCTCAGTACTGGTCAGGGTCAGCTTCTTGTAGGCACTTTTGGCTGAAAACTTCCCATCTCTAGCTGGCATCCATATCATAGTATCCTCCTTATAAATGTCTAAGTACAAATTCTGTATTTTTTGAGAAGTGAGGTTATCAAAAATGAGATTAAGAAGCTCCAAATTCCAAATGTTGGTGTTTGGAATGAGTTGTTCATCAACATTTTGATAAAATATGTGAAATTCATTAACTGGCTGTGGAGCAGTATATTCACCTGGAATCCATCTGTCTATCCAAATTTTAGTTCTTTTTCTATTATTAACTTCCATGAAGTAGTTCTGTTGAACAACCTGCAACCCATGTATTATCCCATTCCAAGTATAAGAGCAATTCTCAGCTTTAAGTTTCTGGTGAAGAATGTTACCACTTTGAAATATTTACTACTCATTATTCTATTCCAAAGAGCATCTGATTCATTACATAATCTCCAAGCCAGTTTAGTAAGTAATGCCAAATTGGGTTTCTCTAAATCCCTGAAAGACAAACCTCCAAAATCTTTAGACTTACATACCTTCTTCCAAGCTATAGGATTATTACCTCTATTAGAATTATAACCCCAAAAAAATCTCCTCTGAATAGAAGTAAGTCTGTTGAGAAGTTGAGCTGGGATTTTAAATGTGCCCATTGGATAAATTAGCACAGAATTAAGCACATGTTTGATCATTGTAGATCTTCCAGCCTGAGTTAGAGAAGTAGAAGACCATGTAGATTACCTGGTTGAGAAATTCTCCTCAATGGCTTTGAAAGCTTCTTGCTTTGAATGCCCAAGAAGTAAAGGGGACCCCAAATATCTTTCTTTAGAATTCATAACTTTGACACCTAGGATATTAGTGAGAGTTTCAGCTACTTATGGCTTGGTATGTTTGCTGAAGTGAACTGAAGATTTTTGTAAGTTGATCATTCGTCCTGACTGAGTACTGAAGTTATGTAAAATCCCCAAAAGATTATAAACTGATGATAAATTTTCTTGAGTGAAAATCAAGCAGTCATCTGCAAAGAGCAAATGATTAATGGAAGGAGAATTAATAGCCACCTTAATACCTTGTATCGTCTTGTCTTGTTGAGATCAAACAAGATGCCTTGAAAGAAATTACATAGTTAGAATGAATAAATAAGGTGATAAGGGATCACCTTGTCTTATTCCTCTTGTTGGATGAAACTCCTCACATGGTGATCCATTGAGAAGAACTGATAGGGAACAAGTACTTATGCACTCAAAAATCAGATCACAGAAGTCCTTGTTGAAACCAAAATAATCCAGAACTTTTAACAAGAAACTCCATTCTAGCCTGTCAAATGCCTTTGACATATCTTGTTTTAGAGCTAACCAGCCAATTTGTCCTCTTTTCTTCTTCATAGTATGCATGATTTCTTGAGCAATGACAGTATTGTCACTAATAAGCCTTCCAGATACATATGCAGCTTGGTATGGTGAAATAATTTTTTCCATAAGAGGTTTTAATCTTGAAACAATCAATTTGGTGATGATCTTGTAAGAGGTGTTGCACAGGCCAATAGGTCTGTAGTCTGCTGCACAATTTGACTTCTTTTTCTTAGGAATTAGAGATATATAGGTCTTGTTTATTTCCTTCACCATTTTCTTGGTCTCAAAAAATCTTGTAACCATTTGGCAGACATCATTACCAATAATCTTCCATTGATTTTTGTAAAAAATAGCTTGAAACCCTTTTGGACCTGGGGCACTCCAATTTTCCATACCTTTAATTGTGTCTTGAATTTCTTGAGAGGAAGGAGTGCTTGTAAGAAAAGAGTTGTCTTCTGCTGGGATTAAAGTTAGTAGAAGTAAAAAAAGACCTTCATCATGAGCAATAGAAGTAGAAGTACTTATTTCTTTGAAATGAGAAGTTAGATGCTGAGAGATATCCTCTCTAGTGAGAAGCCAATTATTATCATGATCTTGTAAAGCATCAATATTGTTTCTAACTTTCCTTTTGTTTGTCTTGGTATGGAAGTACTCACTATTGTTGTCCATGTCCTTGATGAAATGGTCTCTTGATTTTTGCTTGTAGAATTCCTTTGTCTTCTGCCACTGATTGAGTTCCTTATTGAAGAGCATTTTGCAGATTGTCAATTTTATGATTCACATTACCAAAATGATTCTTATTCCAAAGGGACAACTTCTTTCTTGTTATTTGAAATTTATTGACTAATTGAAATCCAGGGGAGCCAGTAATCTCAGTTTTCCAAGCATCTTCAATAACAGCAGAACATGTAGTGTCCTCAAGCCAAGTGAGAAAGAATTTAAAAGGCTTCCAACACTTAGTATCTTGGTAGTTAGTAACAAGCAAAATGGGGTTGTGATCACTACCTCTTTGGGTTAAGTGTAAGAGTTTAGAATTTGGATAATTATAATTCCAGTCTACATTTCCCAGGGCCATATCTATTCTAGATCTTCTAGTGCCAGTCTCTAGATGATTTCTAGACCAAGTTTAGTTTTTCCCTGTAAACCCAATATATTCTAAACCACAGGAATCAACAATGTTGTTGACTAAACCATTAGCAGAAGAGGAGGTATCACTGCTAATATCTGGGAGATGGAAGTTTAAATCACCTAAGACAACCCAAGGTCCAAAGTGATTTTCACCAACTCTCTTAGTGAATTCCCATTGTTCTTTCTTCTTAATATAATTGTTGTAACCATACATACAGGTAAGAAGGTACTCAGTTTTACTAGGGTCATGCTGAACATCTAGATGAAAAGTGTTAAGTCTAGAATCCAAAAGCTCACAGACGAAACCGTTTTTCCATAATAAGACTAATCCACTAGATAATCCTACTGGCTCAATAAAAGCATGATTAAGGTATTGAAAGTGACTTAAAAAAGGTTTACTCTTGGTCTGCTTGATTTTAGTCTCACACAAAAATATGATATCAGGGTTCTTAGTTCTAACAAGATCATTCAGGTGAGTTTTAGTTTCATGGGCTTTTAGGCCTTGAACATTCCAAGAAAGTATTCTCATGGTGGCAGACAATTGAAAGGATACAACCAACAAAATTATGTAGTAAAACTGGGTTGGTTCGGCTCATATATTTAAGAAGAACATCATCCTGGTTCGCCAAACCATGAAGAAAAAATACAAACTTTTGATGATTTCAAGCTACAAAAGTGAGATTAAACACATGATAGGAGTGTACCTGTGTATTATAAGGATTGGGTTCCTCATATATGTATTCATCATCTGGATTTGGCTCATAAAAATCATCACCTTGAGTTTGAGTTTGTGTAAAATCTTTCTCATAATCTAAGAAATCAGTCATTTCCGGATCATTGTTGTAGTTGATGTGTATTTTCCTAGGTTTTTTAGATGAATAACCCTCCTCATCCTCCATTGAATCGAAATACAAACTTGTTTCTCGCCTCCTCCTTCTCTTTCTCTCCTTCTCAATAAAAACCTAATTTTTTTTCCTTAAAATATTCCATCTACACAAACATTTATAATTCTTAAATTATCTTAATCACTAAGCAAAAGTACTGATCAGTAATCAAGTATTAATCACTAGTCCAGATTATTAACACTAATACAGAAAGGGAAAATTTGCCATTATCAAAAATATTTGGTTAAGGGGCTTCTGATTTTGCTATTTACAACCCCTTTTTGTCTTTATTCCGTATGCCCTGAAAGTTTTGGTTATGCCCTAAAACAGGATGGGATTAGTCACCCCGAAACTACTGAGCAGCGTCACACCGATCTCATCTACATCTTCTTTCCATATTTTTTTTAAGTGAGAATGTTTTAAATACCCTCCATTTTGGCTGACCTTGCACAAATACCCCCGAGGGGTAAAAATTAAGTTTTTTGGAGTCAACTTGAGAAAGTTGCTTCCACTTTATGGAAGTAACTTGTATAAAGTTGCGTCCATTTCTGGAAGTAACTTGTATAAAGTTGCGTCCATTTCTGGAAACAACTTGTGCTAGTTGTGTCCATTTCTGGAAGCAACTTGTGATAGTTGGTTTCACTTTTCACAAGGTAGGGGTATTTTTGAAAATTGAATAAGGGTATACTTCAAAAGGTAGATTTTGAGGGGTATTTGAATAATGTTTCCTTTTTTAAAGTTATTTTACTTAAAATTATTATAATTTTTTTTCTTCTGAACTTTGATTTTTTAATGAAATATTAAAAATATTAAAAAATTCAAAACTTGCGAACACAATAATTTACAGTGCCCCTCCTATAGAGATTAACCCGAAAATCTAAAGGGTGGATAACAAAATGCCTACTCCAGCCGGAAGACTCATTCTGATAAAAACCTCCCTAATTCCAACATCCAATCACATCATGCAAACCTAAAACCTACCAACCACTATTCACAAACAAATAGATCGCATCACCAGATATTTTTTCTGGGGACACGACTCAACAACTAAAAAACCACCCTATAGGATGGGATAAAATGACAAAATCATTATCAGAAGGAGGATTAGAAATAAAAAAGAGCAGTGATCACAATAAAACACTCCTCATGAAACGAATTTGGAATTTGCATGAACAACCTAACTCTATCTGCGGAAGTCTGTTCAGTGCAAAATACCTTGATCAACAACCAATTCCACAAGGCATTGACACTATACCCTCCTCTTCCAGTCCTCAATGGAGACAACTAGCATCGATAGCACTACAAGAACATTGGTGTATTGCAACACCTGGTTCATGTGGCAAGAACCCATGTTTCATGTAGCAAAAACATTTTGCCACATTTTTTTTTTTGCCACACCTTAAGTACATTGTAGCAACAACTAGGTTTTTTGCTACATCAAATGGTGAGGCAATAACTTGTGGCAAAAAGGTTTTTTAATTTGATTATTTTTTTAATTAATTATTTCTTTAATTTGAAAATTCTATTGCCACACCGACCGATGAGGCAATAAAATATTTTTGTTTCCAATTATTTATTCGTTTGAATCTCTTTTGCCACACCAGAAAAGTGCAGCAAGTAGCAACAAAACATCTTGCACGTGGAAAAAACGTGTTCAAAATTTTATGGATCACCTTAATCATGCGTAGTTTATATAAACAGTAAAAAAAAATTCTGAAATTAAATCATTTCATACATAAAAACTGAATTAAAAGGAAAAATTCGAATTTCAATGAAACCACATTACATGTTACGAAGGATGTTGGTTAATCCAAGTTTACTACTGTCTACCATAAGAAAAAAATATGATTTACACAATTTCAGTCTTCGACATTAACCTCACTTGAAAATAAATAAACTTTATACTACCCAAGACCTATTCCATGCTATATCCATCCCAGAAATCTATTCCCCAGCCTTGCGTTTCTGCTATATCAAAACAAACACAACCAAGGTAAAAGTGCATCAAAAGGTGGCAGATATTATCCTGTCTAATGGAAGCTAGAGTTGTAAGCAAAATATCGTACAAACATGCATATAAGTATCACGCTAACATACCAGCAATTATAAGAGAAGTACCACCACGGATAAAGAACATCAAGAAATTGTAGTTATTTCACGTGTCTGCTTAAGTGAATTTCCGAACTCTATGTATACAAATCAAGGAAGACATAATTGCAATTATAAATTTGTAGCTGTTCCCCAGGCTTAACGACTTCTTCCTCAAGTCCCCCAATCTATTGAGCTGCTTGAAAGGTATGCGAGGATGCTCCCAAGTAGCAGATAGTTGTTGCCCATGGCTATAAGGATGCTCCCCGGGTCTCACGAGTTTCTCCTCAAGTCTGTCAGGAAGCTATCCAAATCAACTGTGTTGTTACATAAATGCATTAGAGGTATCACCTCGGACCTTTCTCTCTTTAGGGACATCAGCTGCTTAAAGAGAAAATGTTAGCATCTTGTACAGTGTTGACTAAATTTACATCTAAACGTAACAATATTAAATAGAATAATTCAATGTTCTACCAGTAGCTAAGGAATTGGAGGGATAACCTTTCTCCCCAGCTTGTTGATTTTAATATAAATAACCATTTTTAAAATAACAAAGTTTCTTATATAAGATCACTAACCGGTCACAAGAAAGCTAGACAACTTCCAAGTAGAGTATGCATACAAATTACAGCGAATAATAGTTCTTGCTTGAATCATTCTCACAAATAAAATATGTTTGAACTTTTAAGACACAAACCATATGTAAAACGGAAGTTATATGTCTCAAAAGTAATTACTGGTAATATTAGTTCTTATTAGATCATAGATACTCCAAGATAGGACATATGAGTCAAATAACATGAAGCTCAAACTGGTGTAAATTTTGTTTGCTAAAGAAGAATCATCTAGTCTGTAGGGGCAGGCTATGTGAAATCTTTGTTAAATCTGGACCACGACTGTAAATTTTGGCATCAACATATATCTGCAGTGTCTATTTTTCAAATTTTAAATAGATTTTTCTCCATATTACGTTGAACCATAGATCTGAGAAGTATATGTCTACCAAAGAATAATCAGGAAAAGACATCATCAATAATGTAGGCATTGTAAAAATCAATCATTTAGCAAGTATTTTTACATCTACTATCACAATCGACCATGTAAAATATTATAGAGTATCATCCATAGGCAATAAATACAAGCATACCTAGTCAATTTGGTTATACAGAAGCAAAAAAACAACATACAGAATTTGAGCGGCAAAAGAGGAGCCAATATAATGGTTATAGGTAAGCTCACCTGAAAATGAAGTTCTGATTCACATAAAAAAACTAGAAAATGAGTTCTGCCAAAACATGAACTGTTATGACCAACGGCTCTTCCTAGCACAATCAATGGAGAATTGAAATAGAAATGAAAACAAATGTTAAATAGACACACACACAACACAAGGATTTATAGTGGTTCGATCAAGATGATCTACATCCACTTTGGAAGACGACGATAACGTTGCACTATGATATGAACAAGGTTACAAGAGTATGATTCACTCCCTTACTCTCTCTTAAGAACAAGCCTACAATGGCTTCCTTACACTCTCTCTATCTCTCTTGAACTCACTGATTTTTGGGATGAATTACAATCAAACATGTAAGGCTATATATAGTATAGCAAATGTCGACATACTCATTTGATCACCGAACCCACTAGCTCACTAATGATACTGGCCACCACCCAAAGTGTTACACTAGCTTTACCTCTAACTAAAGCAGCCGAAAGTGCACCGATAGCACTATACAAAGCAAGGCACCGAAAGCTCCCACGCTTGATTAGTTTACTCTACTCCACCGAAAGCATAAAGTAAAAGTATTGAAGACATTATTCTACAAATCTCCACCTTGACTTGAATACCATCACCGATCATCATCATCGTCTTCGCTCAGCCCCACAAGGGCTCTCAACACCTGTTGACACCAACCAAGTCCAAGCAGTGCTTGAACTTGATACTTGGAACTGGCTTCGTCAACATGTCTGAAGGGTTATCCGCTGTAGGAAACTTTAGCATCGCTATCCTACCTTCCTCAACTGCATCCTTGATAAAATAATACCTGACATCGATGTGCTTCGTTCTCTCATGATACATCTGGTTCTTGGTCAAGTGAATGGCACTTTGACTATCACAAAACAAAGTTGCATTCTCTTGCTTTAAACCCAAATCACCAACCAAACCCATCAACCATATACCTTCCTTCACTTCTTTCGAGGCTGCCATGTACTCTACCTCAGTTGTAGACAATGCAATTGTGCTTTGAAAAACCGACCTCCAACTGATAGTACTACCACACAATGTAAAAGTATAACCTTTCAATGACCTTCTTCTATCAAGATCACCTGCATAATAAGAATCAACATAACCCACCACATTCGTCGAATCACTATAGTGTTTATCAAACACTAAACCAACATCTGTACTTCCCCTTAGATACTTCAAAATCCACTTTACAGCTTGCCAATGAGCCTTCCCGGGACTTCCCATGTATCTACTTACCACACTCACATTTTGTGCGATATCCGGCCTTGTACAAACCATAGCATACATGATGCTACCAACTGCGCTTGCATATGGAACTCGAGACATATACTATGCCTCATCTGCAGTTTGAGATGATTGCTTTCTAGAAAGTTTAAAATGATCTGCCAAAGGAGTACTTACTGGTTTTGCATCTTTCATACCAAACCGCTCCAACACCTTCTCGATGTAAGCCTTCTGGGACAAATGCAACTTTCCTTCAGCTCGGTTTCTATGAATCTCCATGCCCAATATCTTCTTTGATGCGCCCAAATCCTTCATCTCAAACTTACTACTCAACTGCTCCTTCATCTTCTGTATCTCTGACATGTCTTTGCAAGCAATCAACATATCATCAACATACAAGAGTAAATACACAAATGAACCATTTTGGAGTTTCCTGTGATATACACAACTATCATACTTACTCCTGTCATAGCCATTTTCTACCATAAACGTATCAAAACGTTTATACCACTGCCTTGGAGATTGCTTCAAACCATACAAATATTTCTTCAACAAACATACATGATCTTCTTTGCCAGGAACTTCAAACCCCTTTGGTTGTTGCATATAAATACGCTCTTCCAAATCACCATGAAGGAAAGCCGTCTTAACATCTAGTTGTTCTAACTCTAGATCTTTCAAAGCAACTATAGCAAGCAATGTTCTAATAGAACTATTTTTAACAACAGGAGAGAATACCTCATTGTAGTCAATTCCTTCTCTTTGCGTAAACCCCTTTGCCACAAGCCTTGCCTTGTACCTTGTTCCTTCACCATATGAAGTACCTTGTTTCTTCTTGAAGACCCATTTGCTTCCAACAATCTTCTGCCCTTTTGGTCTTGCAACTATCTCCCAAGTGTCATTCTTGTCAAGAGACTCAATTTCTTCAATTGCAGATGCTCCCCATTCTGCTGATTCTTCACCACCGATTGCTTCTTCATAGGTTGTTGAATCATCCCTATCTATGCTATCACCTACTGCAAATGCATATGCAACCAAATCAGCATGGCCGTATCTTTGAGGTGCTCTAACTTCCCTCCTCTCTCTGTCTCTTGTAAGATTGTACTGATGACCTTGTGCTTCTTCTTCCTAGGCAGGTTCTTGCACAATATCTTGATCATCATCATCATCAGAAACAACAGTATTATTGCTTCCTTGAACTTGCACCACTAGTTCCACCTTGTCACCAAGCTCCACCTTATCACTAACACCCTTATCAGCTTCTCCATCTAGTTCTTCATTCTTTGGCTTCAACATCGATTGCTCATCAAATTTCACATCTCTGCTGATAAGAAACTTGTTTGATCTTTCTGCTGGACACCATAACCTGTAGCCTTTCACGCCCTTTGCATACCCAAGAAATATACACTTCTTTTCTCTAGGCTCTAGCTTCCCCTCATTCACATGAGCATAGGCTGGACATCCGAATATCTTCAAGTCTTCATAGTTAGCATGCGAACCTGTCCAAACTTCATTTGGAGTCTTGCACTCAATGGCAGTCGATGGAGATCTGTTCACTAAATAAGATGATGTGTTTGCTGCTTCTGCCCAAAACTTCTTTGGTAACCCGGCATTGGAGAGCATGCAACGTGCCTTCTCCATTATGGTTCTGTTCATCCTTTCTGCAACACCATTTTGCTATGGTGTTTTTCTGACTGTGCGGTGTCTCACAATCCCTTGCTCCTTGCAGAACTCTTTGAACTCACCCACACAAAATTCCAAACCATTGTATGTCCTCAAGCACTTGATTTGTCTTCCGGTTTGCTTCTCAACCATAGTCTTCCATTGCTTGAACTTGACAAAAGTTTCATCTTTGTGTTTAAGTATGAATACCCATACTTTTCTTGAGAAATCATCAATGAACATCAGCATATATCTACCACTACCATGTGAATCGACCCGAGAAGGACCCCAAAGATCAGAATGAATATAATCCAGAATACCTTTGGTGTTATGAATAGACGTACTAAACTTGACTCTACACTGCTTTCCAAAGACACAATGTTCACAGAAATCAAGCTTGCCTATTTTATGACCACAAAGAAATCCCTGCTTGCTCAAAATAGTCAACCCCCTCTCGCTCATATGCCCTAGCCGCATATGACACAACTTGGTAGTATCATCATCAAAACTTGAAGAACATACCGCTGCATCACCCGTCACAGTAGTACCTTACAAGGTATAAAGACCATTAATTCTCTCGCCCTTCATGATTGTAAGACTTCCTCTTGAGACACGAATAACTCCACCTTCACCTTGATACTTGCAGCCATTTGAATCAAGCATACCCAAAGAAATAAGATTTCTTCTCAGGTCCGGAACATGCCTAACTTTAGTTAAAGTCCTCACCATACCGTCATACATCTTAATTTGAATTGTACCTACACCCACCACTTTACAAGTGACATTGTTTCCCATAAGAACTTTACCACCTTCTCTAGCTTGATAAGTAGTAAACCACTCTTTATGAGGACACATGTGAAAAGTACACCCCGAATCAAGAATCCACCCGTTCTCCGAGCTTTCGGTATGAACCGTGAGAACCGCTCCATCATCAATTTCTGCTTCAACATTTGCTGCGGTGCCTTGGTTGGTATTCTTCTCGACAGTCTTTAATTTTGGATAATCCTTCTGGAAATGCCCCTTTTTCCTTACAATGAAAGCAATAGAATTTACCGGATTTTGATTTAGACCTTGACTTTGATCTACTCCTATCAAATCCGCCTTTTTGGTTTCCTCTTCCTCTAACGAACAACCCATCTCCCGAATTATCTTTACCGTCGATACCCGTCTTCTTTAACTCCTTAGAGTTCAAAGCCGCTTTAACGTCTTCCATGGAAATTGTATTTTTTCCATACATTACGGTATCAACAAAATTTTCATAAGATGGTGGTAAGGAACAAAGCAAACCCAAAGCTTGGTATTCATCTTCAATTTTGACCTCAATATTTGCCAAATCCAAGAGAATTTTATTATAATCATCAATATGATTTATAATAGACGTTCCTTCATGCATTATAAGAGTATGTAATTTCTTCTTAAGATATAACCGATTAGTTACGGATTTAGTCATATACCTTTTCTCCAACTTGTTACATAGCCCGTCCGGTGTCGTTTCCGCAGCCACTTCTCTCAAGACCTCGTTGCTCAAACACAATAGAATTAATCCATGAGTTCTTCTTTTTCTTCTTCCTTCAATGTTTCTGCTAGAGCCGTTTTCCCCTTCAAAGTTTTTACCAAACCTTGTTGCACCAAAACAGCCCTTATCTTTAGCCTCCATAAATTTAAATCATTCCTTCCATCAAATTTCTCAATCTCATACTTTTCCGCCATCGTAGATCGTTTTTACCCGATGCTCTGATACCAATTTGTTATGACCAACGGCTCTTCCTAGCACAATCAATGGAGAATTGAAATAGAAATGAAAACAAATGTAAAATAGACACACACACAACACAAGGATTTATAGTGGTTCGATCAAGATGATCTACATCCACTTTGGAAGACGACGATAACGTTGCACTATGATATGAACAAGGTTACAAGAGTATGATTCACTCCCTTACTCTCTCTTAAGAACAAGCCTACAATGGCTTCCTTACACTCTCTCTATCTCTCTTGAACTCACTGATTTTTGGGATGAATTACAATCAAACATGTAAGGCTATATATAGTATAGCAAATGTCGACATACTCATTTGCTCACCGAACCCACTAGCTCACTAATGATACTGGCCACCACCCAAAGTGTTACACTAGATTTACCTCTAACTAAAGCAGCCGAAAGTGCACCGACAGCACTATACAAAGCAAGGCACCGAAAGCTCCCACGCTTGATTAGTTTACTCTACTCCACCGAAAGCAGAAAGTAGGGTTATTTTGTTTTTGGTACTCACATTTTGACCAAAAACTGGTTTTGGTCTAACATTTGTCCAGAAAGTAAAGTATTCAAGACATTATTCTACATGAACCAATATAGGAGCAATTGATTTAACGCTAAATCAAGAGAAATGAGAAAAACATACTACCATAAAAAAACAAAAACGAAATGACTTTAGCCAACATTGTCATTAATCTTATCAAAAAAAAAAAAAAAACAATGTCATTAACCATCATTCATGTCTATATAAAGAAAATCAAAAGTGAAAAACAAAATACAAAGTTCAAAATCTTCATATGCGTCAACTACATTACCATGGAAACATACCAACCTTAACTTCCTTTTGGAAGGAAATTCACCCATTTTTCTTTCTAGTTTGTTCCCAGTAAATACCCAGTCCATCTATTTAATCAATAAATATAGAACATGTATATAAGATGAAACGCTAGCTAGAACTACTGCGGATAGACTCAAGTTGTAACATGGATTATAAAAAGGGACTAATGATGCTTTTCAGGTATGCAACACACCAAAACAGAAGTAAAAAAACCCTAATTACTACAGAAAAGAAAAGGGGGATCGAAATATTACTCATATACAAATTGCATCACATGAAATTAAACCCTACAAAAAATATCAATCAAAATTCAAAAACCCGAATTAAAAAAAAAATTGAAATTGAAATTTCAGAGAGATAGAGGAGGGAAAATGACCTGCTACAAGTCTGTGGAGAGTGACAAGAAAAATACCACCAAATTATCATAGGTGATGTGTAGATCTCTGAACAAATATCATGGCAAAAAATAAGAGAATAATTTATGGTGATCTATGGAGTGATAATAGTGATAAGTGAAAAATCGTAACTATGGGGTTTATACCTTTTTGACGTTCGCGAGATGAAATTAGGGATTTCAGTTCGACTGTGTGAATCTCTTTGTTTGTGATTAAAGACAGTATCTCGGATACTTGTGGATGAGTTCGTGAAAGTGAAGAAGCAGGAATCCAAGAGTTCGTTGCGACTGAATGGGTTTTTGGTTTGGTTGGATGAAGATAATTTGGAGGAGAGAAATTTTCTTTTGTTGAAGCATAGATAGAGAGTCTTTTTAGTGGGAAATTTTATTTTCACGAATTCTACCGAGGGAAATTTGGTTTTGGCATAAGTTTAAAGAGAATATAATACCTAATATAATGGATAATTATTACGAAAATTCAATAATTTATTTAATCGATAAGTCTGAATTATTCTACACTTGTTGCCACACCTATGTGGTAAGAAATCAAACTATTACCACGTCACCAAGTAATGCTAGGCTAAAACTTATGTCTGGCCACATCTATTCACGCATGTGGCAAAAGTTCTTAGTTAATGCCACATCTATTGTGTGGTGAGGCTAAAACCCACATATTGCCACATTATTTATGTATATGTGGAAAAATAGTGTGGCAATAGACCTTTTTCTTGTAGTTATCCCTACCATGCAACATCTAATTTTTCATCGTATTGGAAATGGATTATCAACCCCAATAGAAGCAAATTGAATCCCACACTCAACTAACCTAAACTCATCACAATGCTACCTAATCCGAATGCTAGCAGATATCATTGACCCAATATCTCACTCCTGGAATCATGAAAAATTAAACACCTTCCCGTTCCTATAATCCAAAAAATCATAAACATCCACCTTCCTCAAAATAGTCCTTAGGATAAAATTATCTGTCCACACTCAAAAACTGGAAACTACACTACCTCTTGAGGATATAAATGTATAACCCAAGGTCAACCAACTCACACCCCTCTACCACCAACCAAATTTCTATGGACCTTACCGTGTCCACCAAAAATTCGGATTTTCTTGTGGAAAGACAATGGCCAAGAGTTCTCTTTGAAACTGACTCAGAAAACTTATTGCGCTTCATCACTTCCTCTACACCTCCACCTTGGCATATAGCAGAAAAGATTGAAGAAATAAAAATTAGATTTCAACAGATCCCGCAGGCCGCTATTCAACACAACTACAGAGAAGGAAACCAGGCAGCCGACGGACTGACCAATCATGCGGCAGATGGAAGTCAAATAGGAATCTCGTCAACCAAAATCTACCAAGCAATCCCATTTTTCATTAGTCAAATTTTATATCATGATTCTATGGGTACTGCATACCCACGACAAGTTGTAAACTAATTTCTATTGTTAAATTACATGCATCAAAAAAAAAAAAAAAAAACGTATAGTGATACGGGACACAGACCGGAGACTACACGGAAGACGTGAAAACCTTCCAATAGTTCTACAACTCAATTCCAATAAAATTACAGTGGAATTCCAACAAAATCCCTAATACAACACCACATAATCTAATCATCAGTAGAAACCGAATAACAGTATAACACCACATAATTTAATCATCGGTAGAAACCGAAATCAAAAGATGCTACAGAAAACAAAATCAAAAGAAGCTCATGAAAAATGAAACAGATTAACAAACATATCCATGTAAGACCATGGATTCAGATGAGGTCCAGCTAGCTAACAATACGGAACGAATTAATAAGAATGAAACATAATAGAAGGGAGCAGTAATTGAAGAAAAGGAACGCAATTCATGGAACAAAGGAAAGACCTAGCTATGAAGGGAAAATTCTTTATATCAAAAATTTGAGAGAAAACATGAGTCCCCACTAACCTTTATCAAAAATTTAAGAGAAACCCCATCATCAGATCCTTGACTCCCACCATCTTCATCGCCTATCACACCAATCCTGACTATTTAGGAGCGCCGGGTTTGTATGCCAGCCCCGGCATAGACCGACTACTCAGATCTCATAGCTTGGGTATCGGATAAAAGTTTCTGTTCTACGTTATTTGTTCCGATTGCCAAAAACAACTCGATTCTACACATACGATACGATCCCTATGTATAAACAAAATATGTACATGCGTATTCGCGTAATTTTTAGAATTTAGTCTTGTCCGTGTCTGCATCTATGCAACCCAGGTTCATACAAATTTACGGTTTCCTTATTTTGGAAGACCTTTTTACTTAATCATAAAGAATTATGGTTTCCTTATTTTGTAAGACCTTTTTACTTAATCATGAAGAATAAATGTAGATTTTCAAAATTTATTTTCAGTGATGTTTGCTATTCCACCGGCTCTCTCTACTGTTTACATTTTCTAGTAATAAGAATTTTTCGATTCCTTAATATGATAGGAATTGAATTAGGATCTCCATAGAATTCCAAACTACTATTCTTATTGGTCAATTAAGCTTTTACCATTATGGTTTAAACCTAATTAAGCAGTTCCGCGGGGCCAACTTATAGCAATGTGGACATTCTCGTGCATATTAAGCTAAGTTGGTCGTGCATATTAAGCAAAGTGCTATGCTATTATATATAAATCTTGTCTTCGTATTACCCAATCTACATGGGATCTTCCTCTATATGATTAAATATCTCTCGTCCTCAATATTATAAACAACAAGACTTTCTAGGATTAAGAGAGAATCTATGACGGAAATTGATCATTATGCTGTTCTAGGGTTACCATCAGGCGAAAAAGGGGCAAAATTAACTCAAGCAGACATTAAGAAAGCTTATAGAACCAAAGCCCTAGAGTTACATCCAGACAAGTGTCCTGATGATCCTAATGCAAATACTAATTTTCAAAAACTTCAATCATCGTTCGATATTCTTAGAGATGAAATAGAGCGTAAACGCTTCGATGATCTATTGAGGTCTCGTGCACAGGATGATTCCACAAAATTTGGCCAAATGATGGCTTATTATCATGATAAAGTAGTTGCGTATTTTTGTCCTCCTAATCCTGATAGACAAGTTCGAGAAGAAGAAGAGAGATGTCGTAAGCAGTTGAGAGAAGCTTTAGCAAAACTATTTAGGACGCTGTTCAATCTGAAACGTGGTTCTTCTGCTCCTGATTCTGAACCTATCTCTTCTTCTCCTGATTCTGATAAACTAGCTCGAGAAAAACTAGTTCGAGAAGTAGAAGTTGATATATGCGTTGAGCTGGCGTTGGTTGGTCTAGAAATTATGACCGTTATCGGTAAAATAATTCTGATTGGTATTGCTGCTGGAAAAAGATACTACCAAGCTGCTGCTTCGATTGGTATTGCTGCTGGGAAAAGATACTATCGAGCTGCTTCTTCTTTCTATTCAGAAAAAGGGTTAGACATGTTCTTCCGCTTCAGAAAAAGGGTACAAGTTGATTAACAAGCATATATTTAAAAAAAAAAAAAATTGGTTGATTTATTTGGTCTTTTATAAGTCATATGACTATATTGGACTTTCTTATGGATTGTATGTTCATTTGTGATTCTTAGCTAGAAACCCTGGTACAATTTAATTTAATTATGAATCCTTCACGTACAAGAAGAATGAGATGAAGGAGGTGATTATGTCTGGCTATAAGTATCTTTTATCCGTTTCTATTTATATGGGGAAAAATCATGTGATGACGATTTGGAAGGATTTCTACTTCAAGCTGCCAATTTTGTTTTGTTAGCTTCCTTTGTAGCTCTGTTTTGCTTTTCTTGTAATCTTTTCTCTTTTTATCTGTATATTCCACCTGAGCGTATAATGAAAACCAAAACAAATTGGAGATCTTTTTTCAACTTACAAGATATAAGAACAGAGAATATACTGACATGTATTCAACATTCAGAGAATTATAAGAACAGCAGTCAGTAAATCCCAGTTATATAGTGCTGGAAATCCCATTCAAACTACTGGATAATAGCATAGCTCTGGTATTCTGTCCAACCAATTCAACATCTTTGACCTTTTCTTCAATCAACATCAAATCCCTCTATCTCATTCCAAATACTCTGCTCCAAAGAACTGCACTTGGAATTAGTGAGCAGACTTGAAGGTGGAAAAGTATATATATATATATATATATCCATCTGGTTTGTGGAGTTTTTATCTGATAATTTTGAGTTCAATTGGCATGTTGGTACTTTCTGAGTCTTTCATTACACCACTAGCTTTTTGTTGACAAACATTCATACTTTTGTTATGAATACAAGTCAAGCTTATTGAACATGGAAAACCTATTCCTCTATTGCAAGTTCCTCTATTGCAAGATTTAGTTACTTAGTTAAAGGAAAACAAGATTCCAACTCTTCATTATTGCCATTAATACTGTCGCAAAGATGGTACATTGGTGCTTAATCTTGGCCAGGTACATGAATCTTAGGTAGGCGCGATGAGATTTGATTTATGTGTGGCACGTAGAAGATGTCTTCTATCATTTTTGGCTGATATATATAAGTGCAAAACCAATTGAGATATATTTGTGGCAGCACTAGAAAATTTCAATACCGCGATCTGAATTAATAAACGACATCATATGACCGATGGAAAAACTTGCACGGTTTGTGTAACAGGAGGTGCAAGGCCCGAGGGCCACAATGTTCACTCTACATTAAGAAACCTAAGTATGACATCTCTCTCCGTTTTTTTTTTTTTTAGGTGATATGCTTGAATTCTGAGTTATACATATGATGCATTGTACCCATGATGAAAGGAAGGTTGGTCTACTAAAGAAACTAGAAGGGGAACAAAAGGGGGAGTCATATCAAGCCGACATTTATAAACCTGATGAGCACCCTTTGCTGTAGTCCGATGAACACTCATATCAGGTAGTTTGTGGCTCTATTTGATCACTAATAAGAGTAGATTAAGCACAACTTGTCAAATAGTTTCAATCTTGAGACTTGAGAGTGTACTTCATACCCTTTGTACTGCAGTATAAGAACATAACAGATGCAGCAGAGTGTCATGTAATACAGTGAGGAGGCTCCTTTATACAGCTTCCGTGGTTGCTGTCATACCGTTAAAATAAGACGGGGGCGGATTCAAACAGGTGGTTAATGAATCATGCCCATTATTGGGGCTTATTCTGCTACTGCAATGACTGATACTCCGAAAAAAAATTAATACAGAAGTCATGTTGCTTTATGTAATCATTATCTTTATATTGTTAATTAAAGAAATATTGTGATTGATTCAATGCAGACAGACTGCAGTACACTGCAGGCACAAATATTAGCTCGCAGACTCCCAATTCATAACCTTCTTTGCCTACAGACCCACACACAGCGACTACATTAGTTTGTTGAGAGTACACTAAGCCTGCAAGAGTCTGGAAACGCCGCAGAAGCAAAAAAGAAAAGAGAACAGGTTACAGGCCACTGCAGTTGCATAATGAAAGATACAGGCCCAGAAAGTTAATTTGCAGGCTCCTCAAACTCGACTGAAGGTACGAAATCAATGTTGCAAGCCACTGCAGTTTCAAAATCAAAGTGACAGGTGACATCTCTTATCCTTTTTGGACTGCAATAGACTGTAAAGAGAACTCCCATATATTTGAAAAACTAAACTGATGTCTGCACAGCCCACAAATGATGCTCAAGAATGATGTTATGACCAATGGCTCCTCTAAGCACAATCAATCAAGAATTAAAATATAAATGAAATCAAAAGTAAAAGAAGCACACACACAACACAAGGATTTATAGTGGTTCGATCAAGATGATCTACATCCACTTTGGAAGACGACGATAACGTTGCACTATGATTTGAACAAGGTTACAAGAGTATAAACTCCTCTCAAGAACAAGCCTACACTGCCTGCCTTACACTCTCTCTTGAACACTTAGTGTTTCTCTCTTACACTCTCACTGATGTTTTTTTTGAGATGCTATAACATGAAACTAATGGCTCCTTATATATCTTTGAAGAAGTGCAAAATGTTGACAGGTTAATACCTAACCTTGAGTGCCCACTAACCTTGAGTGCCCACTAAGCCCCACTTGAGTGCTAGCTCCACTCCACCGAAAGGTTAGTCCACTACTTGTCCACCGAAAGCTAAAAGGTTAGCTCCACTACTAGTATATTCAAGACATATCTTACAAATAAATAACCATTTCCCATGTAGAATTTTATTTTGGGTGTTTGTTTAGTTTTATAACGTGAAACAGAAACTGATTAAATATATGAGCACACTTTGTTTGACATGAAAGGCGGTTTGGCAAGTCGTTCGTGTAAATCAGTATCTACTCAGCTTAAATTACCATGACAACTACCAATCAAAAAAAAGATAAAAAAATTACCATGAGAACTGTATAAGTTTAAGAATCCGTTTCCCTTTTGTTTGATGGAAAGAATCCGTTTCCTGATGTGATTAGGTTTTATGTTAAATATCTAATAATCAGTTTATGAATCCGTTTCCCTTTTTGTTTTGATGGAAAGAATTCGTTTCCTGATGTAACTAGTATCAAATAATCACCATATATACGCTCCAAACCAAGAATTTTATCTACAATTAAAGAGAGCAGTTTGTGACCTCAAAGAAAAGAGCATCAACCTACTTCTCGTGCTTCTCTCAATTTTTTTCTGCAAAAAAGAAAAAGAAAAACCAAAGATAACATCAACATCACCACAAGGTAGAGAAGACAGGGGGAAACACACACACACCAAATATGGCTCGTAACTTAGAGAAATTAGCACCAATTGATGTTCAACTAAGGCTTTTAGTTGCTGGAAAAGTTTCAGAAGATGACAAACTTGTTGAATATGATTCTCTGCTTCTTGATAGATTTCTAGATATCCTTAAAGATTTGCATGGAGATGACATCAAACAAACTGTTCAAGAGTTGTATGAGCATTCAGCGGAGTATGAAGGAGGAAACCATGACCCCAAGAAGTTGGAAGACCTTGGGAATATACTAACAAATTTGGATCCTGGAGATTCAATTGTTGTTGCTAAATCATTCTCCCACATGCTTAACTTGGCTAACTTAGCTGAGGAAGTTCAGATTGCTAATCGCAGAAGAATTAAGATTAAAAAGGGGGATTTTGCAGATGAGAATTCAGCAACAACTGAATCAGATATCGAAGAGACCCTCAAAAGACTTGTCACACAGATGGGAAAATCCCCTCAAGAGGTTTTAGATGCTCTCAAGAACCAGACTGTTGATCTTGTGTTTACTGCTCATCCTACTCAATCCGTCCGAAGATCTTTGCTTCAGAAGCATGGAAGGATTCGTGATTGTTTGGCGCAGTTATATGCAAAAGACATTACTCCAGATGATAAGCAGGAACTCGATGAGGCACTTCAGAGAGAGATTCAGGCAGCATATCGAACTGATGAAATCCGTAGGACACCTCCTACTCCTCAAGATGAGATGAGGGCAGGAATGAGCTACTTCTATGAGACAATCTGGAAGGGTGTCCCGAAATTCTTGCGTCGTCTTGACACAGCGTTGAAGAATTTAGGGATAAACGATCGGGTTCCTTACAACGCACCACTGATTCAGTTCTCATCCTGGATGGGCGGAGACCGGGATGGAAATCCAAGGGTTACTCCGGAAGTCACAAGAGATGTGTGCTTATTGGCTAGAATGATGGCTTCCAACTTGTATTATTCCCAGATAGAAGACCTTATGTTTGAGTTGTCTATGTGGCGTTGTAGCGATGAACTCCGAGAACGTGCAGATGAGCTCCACAGGTCCTCAAAGAAAGAATCCAAACACTACATAGAGTTTTGGAGAAAAGTTCCACCGAGTGAACCGTATCGTGTTATACTTAGTGATGTGAGGGATAAGCTGTATCAGACTCGTGAACGCTCTCGACATTTACTGTCCAATGAAATTTCAGATGTTCCCGAGGAGGCAACATATACAAATATCCAGCAGTTCCTAGAGCCTCTCGAGCTTTGTTACAGATCCCTTTGTTCTTGTGGTGATCAAGCAATTGCTGATGGTAGCCTTCTTGATTTCTTACGCCAAGTCTCTACTTTTGGTCTCTCACTCGTGAGACTTGATATCAGGCAAGAATCAGATAGGCACACTGATGTCATGGATGCCATCACAAATCACCTGGGCATTGGTTCCTACAAAGAGTGGTCCGAGGAACGCCGCCAAGAGTGGCTCCTCTCTGAACTCAGTGGAAAACGACCACTTTTTGGACCCGATCTTCCAAAAACCGAAGAAATCGCTGATGTGTTGGACACATTCCATGTCCTATCAGAACTCCCTTCTGACAGCTTTGGTGCATACATTATCTCAATGGCCACTTCCCCGTCAGATGTATTGGCTGTAGAGCTCCTACAACGTGAATGTCACGTGAAGAATCCCTTGAGAGTTGTACCGTTATTCGAAAAGCTTGCGGATCTAGAAGCTGCTCCTGCTGCCATGGCTCGTCTATTTTCTGTAGAATGGTACAGGAATAGAATCGAAGGGAAACAAGAAGTCATGATTGGTTATTCTGATTCTGGAAAAGATGCCGGTCGATTCTCTTCAGCCTGGCAGTTGTATAAAGCTCAAGAAGACCTCATCAAGGTTGCAAAGCAATTCGCAGTGAAGTTGACAATGTTTCACGGCCGAGGTGGAACTGTTGGAAGAGGAGGTGGTCCCACCCATCTCGCTATCCTGTCTCAACCCCCAGATACTATTAACGGGTCATTACGTGTTACAGTTCAAGGAGAAGTGATAGAACAATCTTTTGGGGAAGAACACTTGTGTTTCAGAGCCCTTCAGCGTTACACTGCTGCTACACTGGAGCATGGTATGCATCCACCTGTTTCACCAAAGCCGGAGTGGCGTGCACTTATGGATGAGATGGCCATCGTTTCAACAGAGAAGTATCGTTCTATTGTCTTCGGAGAACCTCGATTCGTTGAATACTTCCGCCTGGCAACACCAGAGCTTGAGTTTGGTAGGATGAACATTGGGAGTCGTCCATCAAAAAGAAAGCCGAGTGGGGGAATTGAATCTCTACGTGCTATCCCGTGGATCTTTGCATGGACCCAAACAAGGTTTCATCTTCCTGTGTGGCTTGGGTTTGGAGCTGCATTTAAACATGTCATTGAGATAGACATTAGAAACCTCCATATGCTCCAAGAGATGTACAACCAGTGGCCATTTTTCAGAGTCACAATCGACTTGGTTGAAATGGTGTTTGCCAAAGGAGACCCTGGTATTGCCGCTATATATGACAAGTTGCTAGTGTCGGAGGATCTTTGGTCTTTTGGACAGCAATTGCGAGCTGATTACGAAGAAACCAAAATCTATCTCCTCAAGATTGCAGGCCACGGGGATCTTCTTGAAGGAAACCCTTACCTGAAACAGAGACTCCGACTTCGTCATTCATACATAACAACCCTAAATGTTTGCCAGGCCTACACACTGAAACGGATCCGAGACCTTAACAACCATGTTACATTGAGGCCTCACCTTTCGACAGAGATTACAGACTCAAGCAAGCCAGCTGCTGAATTGGTGAAGCTTAATCCGACAAGTGAATATGCTCCAGGGCTGGAGGACACCCTTATCTTAACCATGAAAGGTATTGCTGCGGGTATGCAAAACACTGGTTGAAGTGTAATTACGACCCATCATCGTCATCATCAAAAACTTTGCATGGATATAGGTATACATGCTTGAAATGGAGGTGTTGTGAGTAGTTGTTTTTAGGTTTCGATATTTGCCTTTTATGAACTAAGAATGAAATGTTGAACTAAAATATGTGGGCATTAATTTTGAGTTGCTGCATGGCTTTGCAGAAGTGTTATGGCTAATACTGAACTGATTATCTATGTTCCATTATGATTTATGAATAAAACTTTTGTTTAAGGTACATGCTGATTGTATTTTCCGCTAATCCAAAAATATGAAAGACGCTTGTTTGTGTTTTGCGTATAGTAACTACATGCTGAGTCATCTCCCATACTGCAAAATAGTTAATCGGAAGTATCTTACAATCTGAATTTGGATCTAAATCATCGTGATCGTAGTCAGATTACCCTGTAATTGAATAAGCCAAATCAAACAGTAAATTTGTTGTATAAAAAAACGATTTTTTTTTTGGGTTTTTCACTTTTTAGAATATAATTACCACCATATAATAAACCCATGATATGTTGTAAAGTCATTGGTAAAAATATTAGATGTCACTTTAGTACAGTGGTAACATCATCAAGGTGCCTTGAGTTTGGAACCGGTTAACACAAAATTCTTTATTGATTATTAGCACAAAAGGCTCACAGTAAAACCAACCAACCATTGCAAATTAAAAACAGCACCTCGTCAATGCAGCGTATCCATGGGGCTAAAAATTTAAATCATCAAAAAAGAAGAAGAAAGAAAAAGAACCCCCGTAAAAGGGGAATATTTAAGCACAAAAAGACCAAGCAACGAATAAATTAATTTAAGCCAGACTAATTTTTGTACTTAGCCATGGTACTCGTGCGCACGATTAGTTAACCTGGAAAGTAATAATATCCAAGTGGTGTGAATACGTGAGCATTAGCATATACCCATGAATCAATTCGATTCCACCAACATGTGTAACCTTCTCAGTAGCCACGCATGGGCTTTAATTAATCTCTTAATCAACTTAATTAATTATAATTTTTTCTAATCCAAGTCAACTGTAGAGGGGTTTGTTGTGCAAAATAATAATATCACATTATTTTGTCAGATTAACTTTGCAGGAGAAAATATTGGAAGAGGGAAGTGATCTGTAATAGGGAGAAAAAATCATGGCAAGAGCTCTAATTTTGTTGGTTCTTTTGTGTTTTGTTGTTGATGGAACAATTGCAGGAGATCATCATTGTTGTACTAAGAACCCACCGGCTCTTAATTCAAGTTCTGGTTATGGACATGTCGAAGAAATTGGAGGTCTTAAGGCTTATGTTTCTGGTTCTTTGGATTCAAAGCTTGGAATTCTTCTTGTTTCTGACTTTTTCGGTAACTACTCTATCACTTTGATTTTCTCGTCCTTTTAATGTCTAATGCTTTTGCCATTTCAATTTTTTGTATAAACTTTTTTTAGCTTTTCATTTTTGATTGACATGGTTTGATTTGATTTGATCTGATTAGCTTTTCATTTTTGATTCTCTAAATTGTCTGCGAGCAATTGTGGATATAAATGTTATTCATTTTTTCCTCTAATTGCTTTCCTCGATTTTGTTTTGTAGGATATGAAGCGCCAAATTTGAGGTATACCGATTTCCTTGATAAATATTATACTTCGCTGCCCAATCTAATCATAATCATATCATATATTTATGTAGTTAATTTATTGATGTTGTTTTACATGAAAGAAACCTGGCAGACAAAGTTGCAGCAGCTGGATATTATGTTGTAGTTCCAGATTTCTTTCACGGAGATCCTTTTACTCCTGGCGAGGATGTACTAACCTGGCTTCAGTCTCATGGAACGGTTAGATTGTTTCACAAAGTTCATATTCACTGCGATTTTTTCCAAAAGTGTGATTGGTTTCCCAAAATCTTCCCAAAATGTGCATTTTTGAAAATCTTCCAAAATAGGAGTTTGACCAGTCTTCGGACATATATGTCCCTATCTTTTATGGAAATACCTAATTTTGTCCTCAAATATGTACATATCGACAATACATGTATACACATCGAGTAAGGATGTATAGGCATAATAGTCTATAGATATGTAGGCACACTGATACCCCACCATTTTTTTATTGATTTGTAGACATTACATGTAAAGATATGTCGACATCCAGAATCTAGGCATAATATTATGTTTGATAAATGTAGACATCTATGTTTCTGATGTTTATAATTGGATACTACGTAGACATCAGGCTATAAAATGTAGACATCAACCAATAAAATGTAGACATCAGGCTATAATTTGTAGACATCAGGCTATAAAAGGGTATCTTAGGTATTAAGTAAATTTAGTCACACTTTTGGAAGATTTTCTTATCAGTCACACATTTTGAAGATATTTGACAATCAGTCCCACTGGCGGTAATTTCCACATATTTTTTCACTGCATCAAAAATGTATTAGAAATTTTTGTCTTGTGAAATTTGCAGGATAAGGGAGCTGTAGAAGCTAAACAAGTTATTAAAGCTATAAAATCTAAGGGAATCTCCGCCGTTGGAGCTGCAGGAATGTGCTGGGGTGGTAAGTGCGATGGTTTATCTTTATATGAACCTGTTCAGTATTTTGATGTTATTTAAATCGTCTCAAAAACCTGTTGGCATTTGTTTTTCTTTGTTTCATTCACATCCTTAAAAAATTTGTATTATCCACCTGAATATGATGTTGTCTTCTGAATTCGGCTCAGGAAAGGTAGTCGGAGAACTAGCCAAGTCTTATGATCTCAAAGCTATTGTGATGATGCACCCTTCACGTGTTACCGTTGACGATATCAAGGGTAAATAAAAGTCACGAGTGGGTTTCTTTTTAGAACTCTCAATTGTGTTTACGCCCACGCCCTCGCCCTCGCCCACGCCCACGCGAAATGGCGAGTAAGAAATGCAATAAGGTTTAGGCAACCCCTCCAGGCTTTCCCCATAAAAAAGGTCTAAAGAACCCAAAGGGCCATACCCTTAAAAGCTAAACTAATGCTATTTAAGTCTAAAAATTGTATTATCCACCTGAATATGATGTTGTCTTCTGAATTCGGCTCAGTTCAACTTGCAAACTTTGTTTTCACAACCTTTTACAATAAAGCCCGGGTTGGTCCATATAAATTTCTTCATTCAAATCACCATATAAAAATGCAGTTTTAACATCCATCTCGATGAAAGGTAGTCGGAGAACTAGCCAAGTCTTATGATCTCAAAATATGGTGCAGTTGTTTCATGATTCCATTATGCTATAGTGATGATGCACCCTTCACGTGTTACCATGCTCTTGTCCTTGCTGTTAAGCTCCTATCAAGGGTAAATAAAAAGTCTTCATCAAAAGTCATGCCTTCAAAGCAAGTCGGTTTCTTTTTAGAACTCCAGTTAATTTGGTCATTGTGTTTACGGAAAATGGATCATTTGTCCAAAAAAATTTAAAACACGGTTCATATGGATGAGTAAAAAAAATTATGGGTGAAATGGACAAAAAAAAAATAGCAAGGATGGTCAAATTACCTCCAGGATACAACTCTGATTCTCCTCTATGTGTAGCTTTTTCTCTTAAAAAATAGCAAACATTTTCAGATGATTAATAAGAACTTAAGTTTCTGAAAATAATTAGAGAAGAAGGAGAAATTCAAGGATCACATGTAATAGCAAAAAATAAAAGTAAGAAAATATTTGAAAATTTCAGGCTTCTCGATTATGAAACTAGTTACATCCACTTTACATTTTTAAATTTTTGTCCATTCATTCCATATCCAGGAAATTTTAATTTTGGTCTTTTTAACCAATTTTGTGTTGTGTTTATACCTTTGATTGTTTTCGAATATGTTTCTCGCATATGCTTCTTCTTTTGTTTTAGTAATTAGTGTACAAGTATGAACATTAGTATTACAACAAGTATTGAACTTCCAATCTTTCAGAAATCAAGGTGCCCATTTCTATTCTAGGAGCTGAACTCGACAAGCAGTCTCCACCAGCACTTTTGAGACAATTTGAAGAAGTTTTATCAACAAAACCCGAGGTAATTAATATTATATATCATATACATACGTTTAACGTATGATGTTGAATATGACTGCGAAAACGGTTGTATCATCAGACTCTCAGAATGTCATATGAACAGAGCTGGCTATGTTTTATTTACAGGTTGACAGCTTTGTGAAGATCTTTAAAGGGGTTGATCACGGTTGGACTTTGAGATACGACATCGGAAATAAAGTAGCTGTTAAGCAAGCTGAAAAGGCTCATCATTACATGTTAAAATGGCTCTCTAAGTATGTCAAGTGTTAGTCGGGATGACGTTAATTCCCACAGCTACTAGACCCTATCTGTTTGTTGTGTTTGTTTAAGGCTATATATTCTAATCAGTCGCACAGTATCATATTTGTATTAATTATAATTTATTTTATGCTTCTCGCCATTACTGTTTTAAAATTTCACTCAGCGATGAATTAATAAAGCCAATGTTTCTATGATGGCATTGCTTTTCTAATTCATATCAACCAGTTGCACCTGAATTGTTTTTATCTCTCTGCTTAAGATAAAATATGTTCCGGGAAACAAACAACCTCACGATCCAAGGACTGCCTCATGGTCTAATAGATAAAATTGATTGTTAAAGACTGTTTCATCTACATCTTTGTTGGCAACATACTCCTTGTATAACATTTAGAATTTTAACCTTCGCATTTGAGAAGGTCTGACTTCCATTAACTTGCTAATTCTTCCAATAGAGAAGTCTTCTTCCAATAATTTGCATGACTAACAATAGAATAAGGCTTGCAGTTTTAAAGAATATACCTGATATGGATCCTTGTCATGATAGCAAGTGGATAATCAAAGAAAAATTCAAGAAATACAAACATTATATGTGGCGTGATTTTGAGTTAGTCGCCCAATTGCTTAATTAGCTGGTGGGGCAATTCTCCAGAAAATTAAGATTATTCGAGCCAAATCAATGATAAGATGAAGAAGAACTTTCCTTGTAATTGTTGTTGAGGGACTAATTCAACCAGCACAAATATCCAGTGTTCATTTTTTAATATATTGCTATGCCAAGTAAATGTCCTTTTCTTTATCTATATAAGTAGCATCACATAATTTGTTAAGTTCTCATCATCACCTAAGCTAACAACTTAATTTGCTCATTCTAAAAACAGCAAAACTTGAGTTAAACTTCTTTTTGTCAGAGAAATATTAAGAAAATGAAAAGTTTCATGGGTCATCTGATTGTAGCTGCGGTCTTTCTGGCATCGGTTTCTTCCATTGTCAATGCTAACGATCCAGGCTCCGTACAAGACTTTTGTGTTGCAGCTAGAAATCCAAATGCTGCTGGTATTTTTAGATTATCAAATATTTGTTTTTCCTTTATAGAACATGTTTTGTTTAACATTTTTTTCTTTCTGTTATTCAAACCCAACCCTAATATCTACTCAACGTAACTGCTTCTTTTGTTTGCAGTGTTCGTGAACGGTCAATTTTGCAAAGATCCAAAGCTGGCTGTGGCAGAAGATTTCTTTCTTGCAGGATTCAATAAGCCTGGAGTAATTACGAGCCCACAAGGTTCCATAGTAAAACCCGCTAATGTTGCTCAAATACCTGGCCTTAACACTCTTGGTATCTCCATGGTCCGTATTGACTATGCTCCCTTTGGAGGTATGAATCCTCCGCATACCCACCCTAGGGCCACCGAAATTTTGGTCGTCTTGGAAGGTACCCTTGATGTTGGATTTGTCACATCGAATCCGGAAAACAAACTCATCTCAAAGACCCTTCATAAGGGAGATGTGTTTGTATTCCCCATCGGCCTCATTCATGCCCAAGTTAATGTTGGAAAGACCCCAGCTGTTGCTATTGCTGCTCTAAGCAGTCAAAACCCCGGTGTGATCACAATTGCTAATGCTGTTTTTGGTTCTAAACCATTCATTCCTACTGATATCCTCGCCAAGGCTTTTCAAGTCGACAATAAAATTATTGACCTTCTCCAGGCTCAATTTCCAAAGCAGGCTTGAAGAATTTGTGTGATAACAACTATTTTGTATATGTATTGAAGGATAAACCCAAATGATGGATGTAACCAAGAATTTCGCCTTCATTTATTTTATCTTGTTGTATTTGAAAAAGTGTGATTCCAGATTTATTTTCTGTTATTGATTATATTTTCGGTTTTTTTCTTTTTTTTTTCTTTTCTTGAAGGACCAAGGGGTTCCAAAGAACTCTAAGGACAAACTTTATTAGATTATCTCATTAAACTGAGATTTAGAAGAGATACAGATATGGAAGGAATTCGAGTTTTACCAGCCAACCGAATTTTCATGCATAGCAAACTGACATAGTAGATGAGCAATGAAATTTACATGTTTGGGAACCGAAACAAACTTAGTATCTAAAAGATTTCCTTTAAGTTCATTAGACCAACTGCAGTGGTGCGACCATACCCAAAGACCAAAACCAAAAAAAAATTAAAAAAATTGGGTTTAGTCCGTGGTGTTAAGCTATGGTTATAGAGTAAAATTTAGTCAGGCGCAATTTAAAGTTACACCCCACTCCAAGCGCATTGTAAAGTTACACCCCTTTCTAGATGCATTTTAAAGTTACGCCCCAATTTTAGTCAGGCGAATTTAAAGTTACGCCCTACTCCAGGCGCACTTTAAAGTTACGCCCCACTCCAGACGCAATTAAAGTTACACCCAATTCAATTCAAACGTATTTTCAAGTTACGCCCCATTCAAACGTAACTTCAAGTTGCGCCCCACTCCAAACGCAATAAATATTTGTGTCTCACGTCGGGCGTAGTTTTAAATTACGCTCGACCAAAACCAAACTAAAGACCAAATATGGTTTGGTTTTTGGTCTTTGGTCTAGTTTTTAATCTTTACTCCTTCCACTGTGTCTGTTTTTTCGACCAAAATTTTGGCTATAGTCGTCGATTGTGGATGCTCTTAAAAAAAAATCGTTATTCTAAATATACGATGAATGCCTTATATTTCTGGGATTGCTTTTGTCCATACGACTGCTTTTTCTTCTATATTCAAGTGCTTTTGGTTTTTTCCCTTCTGATAACTTAGAGGTGTAAATTGGGCCGTGCCAGCACGAGCACAGCCCAACTCAGCACGTTCAAATTTGAGGACAACCCAGCCCAGCACGTGGCTTAGCCCAACACGGCCCATCACGTTAGTTTCATGGGATGTGTTGGGCTAGCCTAATCGGCACAGTGGCAAAGCACAGTACGCGGTGCGGATAAGCACGTAGCAAAACACGTTAAGAAAACATGTCATAATATGCATAAAACACTACAAAATACATCACATTTTGTGTATATTTCATAAGGGAGTCTTCATTCTAGCCAATTTTTGACATTTAGTCATTGTTATATTGACTTATTTTTATAACAACTCATAGAATACCTAAATATTTGAAAAATATTTACTACTCCCTCCTTCCCAAATTAATTGATCTATTTGTAGTTTGCACAATTATTTAGGCAATGAGAAAAATGGAGTATGTTTAAGTATTTTTTACAATTATACCCTTATGGATAATAACTAATAAAACTTAGAAATAATATATCTCTTAAAATATATCACGGTTTTTCGTAAACTTTATACCATTGAAAATCATTTTAAAACACATATGTAAAGAATATAAACATGACTATCAAATTATACATATTTCTTATAATAACAATAATCAATTAAAAGGATAGTTTTAGAAGTATCCCCTTGATTAGTGAGATAGCTCATTTATTTGTGGGACGAAATTTAAAACCAATTAGCTCAATTAATTTGGGACGGAGGGAGTATGAAAATACAAAATAAATGTGCCCGACCTAGCACAACACGACACAACACGTTTAATTTTTCGGCACAATACAACAAAACACAACACGTCATCTAGCACGGCACAACACGACACACTTTAATCTGCGGCACAACACGACACACAACCTAAGCACGTGACTTCGTGGGATGGGCTATGCCAGGCCGACATGTTTTACACCTCTATGATAACCCATTACAAAAGGGTTATTCCTAGTTGGCTGGTAAACAAATTCAATATTAAGAGGTCGATAATCTATTATTCAAAATCAAATAATTGTCAAAGATTATTTTGCAACTTTTCTTTTCGAGAGCCCCAGACCGTTTGTGTCCTTATGCAGCATCTATTCTAGGAGTTGAACTGGACAAACAGTTTCTACCAGCACTTTTAAAATAATTTGAGGTAGTTTTATGGAAAAAAAAACCCGAGGTAATTAAGATTGTCACACACATAGTTTAAAAGTGTGATGAAATTTGTTTTGAATTGATAAAGTTGTGTTGAGAAATAAACCAAGATACTATGAAGTATATATCAGTATGGATCAACTATGAGAGTTGACATAATATGGTTGGATCAACTAGTACAGTTGACATGAAGTAAATGGATCCACAAGAGTTGTTGATCCATGGTACAATATTTAGAAGTTTACTTGGGTTGGAAGTATTTGTTGTTTTAGAGTTTCGTTTACGTGAGAATTTTCTAGAAGAGTTCCACTTAGAGTTTGATTAAGTTAGGAAAATGTTTTTACTTGAGATTCAAGTATGTTAATCATATAAATAGGTTGTTGAGCCATGAGTCGATTCACATCAATTGAAATATATTTGTTTGAGTGAAGTTTGTGTTAAGTTTTCATTAGGTCTTTGATATCAGATTTTCTACATCTCGTATTAGAGAACTGGTATCATATTCTAGGGCGGTGGGTATGAGTTTTTGAGTTAAAGAAGATGACGAGTTTAAGTTCAATTAAGGTACATGTGCTTGAAGGTAAAAATTTTGAACAATGAAGGTTGTAAATGGAGAATAGTTTAATATACCAAGAGGTATGGGATATCGTGAAAGATGGTTATGCAGAACCAGCAGAAGGAACTATAGTTGAAGGAACTGCGCTAACTCTATTAACTGATCACAGGAAGAAGAATTATAAAGCCACCTATATTCTTCATCAAGGTATTCATGAATCTCTCATGGATAGAGTTATCCACATTAAAGATGTGAAAAGAGTTTGGGATGGATTGATAAGTTATTACACAGGATCTGACAAGGTCAAGAAGGTTAGATTGCAAACTTTGAAAAGAAAATATGAATTATTGCATATGGAGACAACTAAAACAATATCAGGGTTTTTCTCAAAGACACTGAATCTTGTCAATGAGATGAAATATAATGGTGATATTGTAGAGGATTCGGCCATTATAGAAAAGATATTAAGAAGCTTGCCTGAGAAGTTTGAATCAAAGGTTACTTCTATAGAAGAATTCAACACAATTGAAACCATGACTCTTAATGAGTTGTTGGGTTCATTAGAAGCTTATGAACAAGGATTGTTAGAGAAACAATAGCTACATAACAAGTTGAAGAGGCACTTCAGAGTCAAGTTAATTGGAGAAGTAATCAAGGAAAAACTAATGATGGAGGTTTTCAAGGAAGATTAATTAATGATAGTTATAGGAAACCATTTGATACATCAAAAATACAATGTTATAATTGTGGAGATTTTGGACACATTGCTACTGAGGGTTCAAAACCAAGAAAGGCCATTGCTAATAACTATAAGGAAGACTGGAAACATGTTACTATCATGTCATACAGCTGAAGAACAACCTCAACTTAAGTGGTACTTGGATACAGGCTGCAGCAATCACATGTGTAGTAGAAAAGATTTATTTGAAAGCTTGGATGAGTCTGTAAGATCCAAGGTGAAGTTTGGAAACAGTTGAACAATTCCAGTTATGGGAAAATGATGAATAAGAATTGTTCTAAAGAAGACATCATGGATGTATTTTATGTTCCAGGTTTACATCAGAACTTGCTAAGTATGGGTCAATTGTCTGAAAGAGGATATTCTATGAATATTTACAATGGTTTATGCTTCATCAGAGATAGAAGAAGAAGATTGATAGCAAGGGTGGAGATGACTAAAAATAGACTATTTCCTTTGAACATTCAACATCAAAAGGAAAGATGTTATAGTAGCAGTGTTGATAATGATACTTGGTTATGATACAAGAGAATGGGACATGTGAATTTCAGAATCAAATTTCAGAATTACCTTTCATTCAAATTTCAGAATCAAGATATGAAAATTGTATCTTTGGATCAAGATTTCAGAATTACCTTTCATTCAAATTTCAGAATCAAGATGTGAGAATTGTATCTTTGGAAAACATCAAAGAAATCCATTTTCGGTTAACAAAGAAAGAAGAGAAAAACAACAGTTGGAGATCATTCATAGTGATTTGTATGGTCCTATAGAAGTTACATCATATGGAGGTAATAACTATTTCATAACTTTCATGGATGACTTTAGTAGGAAAGCATGGGTATACTTTCTTAAACCAAAGAGTGATGATTTTCATGCATTTAGAAGTTTCAAAGCTTATGCTGAGAAACAAATCAGTAAGAGTATCAAGATTTTGAGAACTGATGGAGGAACTGAGTACACTATTGTTGACAAGTTTATGGAAGAGCATGGCATTCAACATCAACTAACATCAAGATATACACCTCAAAAGAATGGTGTAGCTGAAAAAAATAACATAACCATAATGGAGATGGCAAGAACTATAAGAAGAACAAAAGATTTACCAAAAAATTTCTAGGGATATGCAGTTGATACAGCAGTTTATCTACTTAACAGATATCCTACAAATAGTTTGAATAACAAGACACCAGAATAAGCATGTAGAGGAGTAAGACCAAGTGTAAGACATCTGAGACTTTTTGGGTGCATTGCATATGCACATGTGCCAAAAGAATTGATAAAGAAGCTAGATGATAAGAGTGAAAAATGTATACTTGTTGGTTACAGTTCAGTGATTAAAGAATACAAGCTATATAACCCAGAAACTAGAAAGATAGTTATAAGTAGAGATGTGATATTTGATGAAGATTCACAATGGAATTGGAATAATGGATAAACATCCAATGTTGATCCTCATAACAATGGATCAATAAGGTATGTTGATCCACATAATATTGGATCAATTAGGAATATTGGTCCACCTGCTACTGTCAGAATAGTTCCAATTATAGTTGAGGAAAAAGTGCAAGATCAAGACAATATGGAAAAACAACATGAAGAAGCAAGAACTGAAGTAATAACACAACAAGAAAATACAAGACCAAGAAGAAAATATACCATACATGCTAGGTTGAATGATTATGTTTTAACAAGAGATGATGATGATGTGGTGAACTTTGCATTGTTTGGATATTGAGATCATGTAGCTTATGAAGAATCATCTAAAGAGCAAGGTTGGATTCAATCCATGAATGAAAAAATGAAGTCAATTGAGAAGAATGATACATGGGAATTAACAAAACTTTCACCAGGAAAGAAACCCATCGGTGTTAAGTGGGTTTATAAAATAAAATACAAGTCAAATGGTGAAATAGATAGACTGAAAGCAAGGTTAGTTCCTAAGGGATATAGACAAAGAAAAGGAGTAGAGTACTCAGAAGTTTTTTCACCGGTTGCAAGATTTGACACAGTAAGAATGATAATTTCTTTAGCTGCACAAAAGCATTGGAAGATTTTTCAGATGGATGTTAAGTATGCATTCTCGAATAGAGTTTTAGAAGAAGAAGTTTATGTTGAACAACCAGCATGTTACATTATGGAGGGGAAGGAGAATGAAGTATACAAGCTAAAAAAAGTCTTGTATGGTTTGAAACAAGCACTAAAAGCTTGGTATACAAGAATAAATTCTTATTTCATTAAGAAATGGTTTCAAGATGTCCACATGATCATACTCTATATTTGAAAGATGATACTCTTGGAAATCATATCATAGTGTGTTTGTATGTTTATGATCTTATATTTAAAGGAAATAGTTCTGAGATGATCAAAGAATTCAGGGAGGATATGGTAAAGGAGTTTGAAATGACAGTTCTTGGTTTAATGTCAAATTTTCTTGGAATTGAAGTACAACAATCTGATAAAGGAATTTTTATTAATCAACAAAGGTATGCAGAAGGAATTTTGAAGCGTTTTAAGATGGATAATTGCAATCCAATATTAAATCCTGTAGAAGAGAGATTGAAGTTGACAAAAGAAGGTCAAGAGAACTTGTGAATTCAACAGACTTTAAAAGTCTTATTGGATGTTTGAGATATTTGACTACTACAAGACCTGATATCATGTATGCAATTGGATTAGTTAGTAGGTTTATCTAATAACCTAGATAATCTTATTTACATGCTACAAAACGTATTGTGAGATATGTTAGCGGATCAACTAGCTTAGGAATTCCTTATAATGTTTCAGAAGTTCCAAAGTTAGTTGGTTTTACAGACAGTGATTGGGATAAAGATACATAAGGAAGAAAAAGTATTTCATGTTATGGATTTCAGTTGGGGAACTGGATTTTTATCTTGGTCATCTAAGAAGCAACAAGTTGTTGCATTATCAACAACATAAGCTGAATATATAGCTGCTAACAACTGTGCTACAAAAGCTGTATGGTTAAGAATGGTGTTGAAGTCTTTATTTCAAGAACAGAAGACACCAACAATAATATTTTGTGATAACAAGTCTACAATTTCACTAACTAATAATCATGTACTTCATGGAAGGAGTAAGCATATTGATATTAAATATCATTACATCAGAGAGCTTGTTAGTAACAAGGAAAAAACTGTGGAATTTTGTGAAAGTCAAGAGCAATTGGATGATATTTTTACCAAGTATTTGTAGTCTAATACTTTCATTTACTTGCATGGAAAATTGGGAATGATTAGAAAATAGTATCTTGGATTAAGGGAGGATGTAGAGAAATAAACCAAGATACTATGAAGTAGATAACAGTATGGAATAAACTATGAAAGTTGACACAATATGGTTGGATCAACTAATACAGTTGACATGAATTAAATGGATCAATAAGAGTTGTTCATCCATAGTACAATATTTAGAAGTTTACTTGGGATGGAAGTATTTCTTGTTTTAGAGTTTTGTTTACGTGAGAATTTTCTAGAAGAGTTCTATTTAGAGTTTGATTAAGTTAGGAAAGTGTTTTTACTTGAGAGTCAAGTTTGTTAATCATATAAATATGCTGTTGAGCCATGAGTCAATTTACATCAATTGAAAGAGATTTGTTTGAGTGAAGTTTGTGTTAAGTTTTCATTAAGTATTTGATATCAGATTTTCTACAAGTTGTCTATGTTTTTGGTTTACAGGTTGACATCGTTTTGAAGATCTTCAAAAGGGTTGATCACGGTTGGAATTTGTGATACGGGATGGCTTCATTCCTACAATTACTATCCATCCCCCTCGGTTTGTTAAACGAAAAAGATAACATGCAGATTTAATTAGAATCCTATTATTGGGTCTATATGAGGCTGAGTTTTTGTGGGCTTAATATGATAGTTAAAAGCAACCATGGATAGGGGGGACCTCATCCGTATAAAAATTCCAATTTACCCTTACACATAAATAAACCAAATTCTCAGTATTCATTAAAAAAAAAACTAAATCAAATATCTTCTACTCTCCTTCTTTTCTCATTCATCAATTATGATGAAGATGATGATCATAATTTCATCATGATGATTATTAAAAAAAACTAAAACAATTATCTTCTCCTTCTTTTTGTTCACAAATCATGATGAAGATGACGATCATGATGATCATCGTCATTAAAAAAAAAAAATCTTCTCCTCCTTCTCTTCTCATTCATAAATCACGGTGAAAATGATAATCATAATTTCATCATGATGAAAATGATGATCATAAAAGAAAAAAAGAAAAAAAATGAAACCCATTATTTATTTTTTCCTGTGAATGACTAAGAAATCTGATTCGATTAGAATTGAGTAAAAAAAAATCAGTTTCTGAAGTTGTTTACGGCTAGGAGTTCTTATTTTCCCAACCGATTTTATATTACAGGTAGAAAAATTGAATTCCTAGATGTCAAATAGGTATACGGTTGGGAAGATTTTATTTCTCAGCTGTATAATTAGTTGTTCCCGATTAGGATTTCCTAGCCGTCGTAAATAATTCTGATAATCACTTGAAAAAACATAGGTCTGATTTCGGCTAGGTTTTTCCATCCATGGTAGTACAATCGTATGGGTTTCCCGGCAGGAATTATTAGTTACGGCTAGGAAAAATTAGCCTTAACTTGTTCTGATAGTAAGAAAAAAATCACAGGTTGAGTACGACCAGATAATCCAAGACGTAACATGAGCTTCGTCTGGGAAAATGGCTAGCAAAACCTCGTCGTAATGCAGACACAAATGATCCTGGAAGTCAGGAGTTCTTCATTTATCAATCGTAAACAGTTGTTTACGGTTTTGGAATCCTTCTATTCCTAACCGTAAACGGTATTCACTGTTAGGTCGAGTATTACTGAAAAAGAGGGGGTCTAACAACCACACCCAATATTCCGATTAGAAATCTGTATGGACAACTCTGAGTTACTTTCTAGAGAATCAACTAGACAGACATTCTCAATCAATAGAAAATATCTCAAGGAGTTATTATCTCAATATCTCAATTTGATTTACTCAAGCAAATACAATCTGCGAGTCTATATCAAAGAGAAATAACTTGGATGGTACCAAACACCAATATCGAAGTGTAAATCAATTTAAATCAACAACCAAGAAGGTCGGATATTATAATTGATTGAACAACGCACAACCTGTATTATTTCAATTGTATAACGAAATATAATGCGGAAAAGAAATAACACATACACCAGAATTTTGTTAACGAGGAAACCGCAAATGCAGAAAAACCCCGGGATCTAGTCCAGATTAAACATACACTGTATTAAGCCACTACATACACTAGCCTACTCCAAGATAACTTCGGTCTGGACTGTAGTTGAACCCCAACCAATCTCACATTGATCCAAGGTACTGTTATGATACTACGCCTATGATCCCACCAGGATACTGCGCACTTGATTCCCTCAGTTAATCTCACCCACAACCAAGAGTTTCTACGACCCAAAGTCGAAGACTTTAATAAACAAATCTGTCTCACACAGAAAAGTATGCAAGGAAAGATAAATTCGTCTCTACGAATAAACCTATGAGTTTTGTTCTGTCTTTTGATAAATCAAGGTGAACAGAAACCAATTGATAAATCCAGACTTATATTCCCGAAGAACAGCTCAGCTTTATCAATCACCTCACAATAAACTTAATCGACTCAGCGAAGAAGATTATTGAGGAATCAAAAACTATGAGACGCAGTATTTGTGATTACTTTTATATCTTGCCTATCGGAGATAGAAATCTCAAGGAAATTATTAAAATTGTACTCATACAATAGAAGAAGCAAGATCAGATCACACAACTACAAGAAAAGTAGTATCGGCATGGATTCACAATCCTAATGAATTCTTTAAGTCATTAACCTGGTTTTAGAAGAAGAAAACCAAAGGTTAAAGGATAATTGACTCTAGCTTAGCAAACTAGTATCACACAGAATGTGTGGGGATTAGGTTTCCCAGTTGCAAGAGTTCTCCCTTATATAGTCTTTCAAATCAGGGTTTGCAATCAATGTTAGCTTAGTAACAAAGCATTCAATATTCACCGTTGAAAAAAACATGATTAGATTCAACCTAATATTTATCAACCATTAGATCGAAAACATAGCTTGTTATACACACATGTATTGCACGTTTTTAGGCTTGTGTAACCGTACCCAAACTTGTACCTTAGTTGGTTCAACAATAGTTATCCAAATGGTTAGCCATATGATAACTTTCATATCAACCATATTCTTCTTCACCATAACAACTCCAAATGACTCAAATGAACTAGTTAGAGAGTTGTGCAATTGCTTAGATCTTTATATACTACACAAGACACAATGGAAGAAAAAATGATGTGATTCATTAGAATCAATTCATGAACTATAAATCCACGGTTTGCAATAACATTCCTTAGTTTATTAAGATAAGTTCACAAACATCGTTTTTAGACATAACTACTCAAGTTCGCGGACTTAAGTTTGAGGACGGAGTTCACAAACTCCAGCAGAAATTATCGGGTTTGAGAGCTTCGCCAGTTCGCGGACTGAAGTTCACGTACTACTTCGGTTTCACTTGATCAACAAAGTTCATAAACTTCGGTTCAAGCAATAAGTACTTATATAAATATGTATTTCCAAAACAATGCTTATATCCTCCAATGGTTATATTGTTTAAACTCTCATTTCAATCATTGGAACATTCTCAGAGGACTTTATATAGTTGTTATTCACAAACTATTTTTCGTCAGAGCGATTTCCAAAATGATTGAAACATAACATGACTTTCGTCACTAGGTAAAGATGAAATTGGATAAAGCGAAATCTTTACTAACACATATTTCGAGAAATAGATAAGCGAGATAAACTCATCTCAAAATATCCACATGTGTATAATCTTAGTCTATATAGTAATACGACTTTTGTCTCAAGATAAGAGGAGTAGATAGACTTTTGAGTGATAGATAAGTTCACGTCTCCACATACCTTTGAGTCGATGAAGATCCACTGGTTCCTTGAGTAGTCCTTCGTCTTGTATGATGATTTTCCATGGAGTTCTTGAGCTCAACTACACATTGTATCCTAGTCCGAGACCTTAGCTATAGTAGACTAGAAATCAAAGACTTTATAGTTTTGATCACTAATATTGAAAAACATGTTTGAGATAGCAACGCATGCTAGTTCGATCGAGCAATGCTCTAACAACTACATCAGAGCCGTAATTGTTGAAAAAACCAAATTTTGAAGGCTTTGAATCAACAAAATTTTGATTGGGACAGGTTTACAAGGCTTTTTTGAATATTTTCAGGATATTTTTATTATCAGTTTCTTCCAAAGTTTTCGAAAAAAGTTCATCAACATCATCCTTCTGCTACTTCTAAATCAAAAGAAAAAAATGATTTTCAAAATATTTTGTGGATGATTAGTTTAGTGAATCATACACTAATCATAATTAATTTAGTTAATCATAATTAACACTAATTAAAATGAGAGAAAATTAGGTATCATAGAATATAGTATGCTAAGGGGTTATAAAAATTACTATTTCATCATGACCCTATACAGCCCCCAAATTTCCATCCTTTTAAAGCCCAACAAAAGGATTCTTTCAGGAAATTTCGGCGCAGCCCCAAAAAAAAAAATTCTTATTCTCAGGCCTATAATTAATTTTAGTTTCCATGACACCCAAAGTTATCCGAAGTTATTAAGAATCAATACATAACTCGTTATGCATACTATTTTTTCGGGGGTATAATTGTAAAGCAAACTTGAATATATCATATCTAAAATCCGCGCCTTGGAATTTTACAAATTTTATCTCGTTGGAAAGCTTTTAAGGAGATCTATGCAAGGAGCGCAAACAACAATATAAAATTTTTGTTTTTCATGAAAAAGTTGGAGGTGATCATCATTTTAGGAAAATATTTCGAAAACTGACTACATATTCGTTATGTAGCCTCCTAAAAAGATGCATAACACAATATGCATACACCACAAAAGATGCATAACACGTTATGCAACCATTTTTTTTTCATGCATCAATGTTTTTGGTTATGCAGCCACTAAAACACTGTATATGCCTGAATCTAACAAAAAATGCAGATGCATAACGAATTATGCAACCATTTTCTCGACTGCATAACAAGTTATGCATCTATAACAGGTTATGTAGCCAAGTGCGTATAGATAAAATTGATGCATAATGCATTATGCAGCCATATTTTCGGATGCATAACAGGTTATGCATCTATTTTCACGACTGCATAACATGTTATGCAAATATTATTGTAGGTGCATGACAAGTTATGTAGTCTTTTTTCGTTGGTTTCAATACAAACAAAAAAGTTGTTGCATAATGTGTTAAGCAGCCGTTTTCTAGACTGCATAACAAGTTATGCAACAATTTTTTTAGATTTATAATATGTTATGCATCTATTTTCACTACAACATAACATGTTATGCAACCATTTTCTCGACTGCATGAAAAGTTATGCAGTCATAACAACATCATCATCTTCTTTCCTGTTTCAATATCTCCCATACAAAACAAACAACATAAACACCTTTCTCATCTCTCTATAACCAACAACATTTTCACCTTCCTATAGTCTGAATTCCATACAAAACTTAATTTGAATCCGAGTACAAAAATCCTTAAATTTAGTAGATGACAAACTAAATTCAAACCCTCTCATACTTTGAATCATATTTTTAACCTCCATCAGTTCCATAATAACCTAAATCTTCAACAAATTCAAACCTTACCGTCTCAATCACCATGAAAATCCTCAATATCTAATAGCTTCACCATCAACACGATCTCATCACCCTATCTTACTGATGTTTTATTCACACACAAACCCATCTCAGATTCACATGATACTTCCTTCATTACTTTCTTGAACAACACCAGATTCAACCCCTAACCTAAATCAGAAGCTAACCCATATTTTCTCACCGATTCGAGCCATAATCAATTGCATCAGATCCCTAATTTTTGTTCTCTAAAACTTCGTCGATTCTTCATTCAATTACAATCTTAGGTATTATGAAACCCTAATTTCTAATCTCAATCTTCAGAAACAGATCTCTTATATTGTCCACGACTTCAATCAATATCACCCATTTACTCGATCAACAACATCATCTTCTCGATCTCCACCTCTAATTTCACCTGTGAATCTCTCTACATAATGATTTATGATCAAAATCAGTTTAACGATTGACGAACAAAAACCTCCTAGATTAAAAGAAAGAGGACGAAGAATAAAGGAAGTCATGAAACAAAAAAAACGAGGAAGAATAAGCGAAGAAACAATTTTAAAAATTCTGGGTGTGGAAGAAATTTTCACCGAAGAAATGGATGCACGCCTGAACTTTTTTGTTGGCGGGTTTCACAGTGACCGAAATCTAAATAGTTTTCACTTATTTAATTACCCACTAGCAATTTTAACTTTTCAGAATAAGCTAAATTTAATACAGGCCTCTCGACCAAGTTTTCGAGTCGGGTGTCCTATTATACATGGTCATTGCAAAAGTATATATTTGATTTAATCATTTTTCTTGACCATTATGTTAACTTTGTGTTGTTGTTTGTGTCCACCGTTATCAATCTGCTTCATGAACCAAAAATGTCCAATATCTACGACGTAAATAAACAAATCATTGCATCATAACTCGAAATAAGTTTCAGTCTCATGATCCAAAGTATACATAGTAACTCAAGATCTATCCCTCTGACTAAAAATATGTTGCGTGAAACAAACCACCTCATGATCCAAAAACTGCCATGTGACTCAAGAATTGCTGCGAGATGTAAATTGGCCAAGGACAAATCTCATATTTCGATTAGTCCATATTTTAACCGTTAAAGACTGTTTAATCTGTTGGAATATCTGTTAAAGAATTTTTTGGTGGTACGTAACTGTTTCGACTGTTACAAACATATCCAGAATCTTCTTATCCAACAGACGCCATTGATTTCTGATGGTGAAGAGAAACCTGTTGGTGAAAAGATGCGAAAACCTCTATAAATAACATCTCCCAAAACTCGTTTTAAAAGATATCGAAAAACTTTTTATGTTTTCTCTCTTTCTAAAGCATCATCAGAAATTTTGTTTACTTGTGTTCTTGATTGGATCAAGGGGTACAAACCTTGAATTCAATTTCTGTTGTAGGGGTTTCATTGTATCCTGAAGGCATTATTTCACATACCTGTTGTAATCGCCAATTTATTGGGAGGGTAGAAATAATTGTTTAAAAGAAATCTTATGAGCCTTGAAAGTTTGGAGTACAACAATCTCTTCCTGTGTTATTTCATCTTCTATTGCAACCCAGTTTTTCCAACATAATCTAAACCTTTGTAACATATCATACAGCTTTAACAAATTTAACCTTCACATTTCTTAGTGTGCATGGAAAAAATTAACCAGTTTGGGTTGCACATCAGAAGTAGCTTTTTAATTTCTAGAAGTCGAAAAGTTAGAAGTCAGTTTGACAATCAATTTTTAAAACGACTTCTAGAAACCAAAAAGTTAACAGTTTGTGAAGCAAAATAGTATTTTTATTTTTTTGACTTCGACTTCTAGATAAGCAGAAATCATAAGCAGATTTGTATCCAAAAGTGGTGTCAGATAAAAGAAACCGATGGAGAAGCCCTGACTTCCATAAACTTGCTAATTCTTCCCATAGGGAAGTGCTCTCCCACTAATTTTCATAACTAACAATAGGATAAGGCGTGCACTAGCTTGTTACGTGTGTACTTGATCTGAATACTTATCATGTTAGCAAGTGGAGTAAACAGTTAACTAAGAAAAATTCCAGAATACAAACATTATTGGTGGGTTTGTTTGCAGAATTCACGATTTCCAGGATTTATAATCCCATGGAATTACAAATTTTGGGATTCATGTAAATCCCTCGTATATTTGGTTGCTCATTTAAAAGTTCCTAGGATACATAGAATTATCTTGTTTTAAAGTCTATATATTGTTTGGCATTACCCTGAAAATCCTAAATTTGTATAGTATATGAGATTTATAGTTTAAAAAAATTGGTCCATAAATCCCTTGACAAGTTTCCCAACAAATCTTAGGGGGAGGGGTCGGACTCCATATGGAGGATTTGGTGGAAACCTGAATCCCGTGGGAAACGTGATTCCAGGGATTTGGACAACCAAACATAACGAAGAAAACGTAATTCCACCAAATCCCATGGGTCCATAAATTCCATCTTTAAAATTCTATATAAATGGCTTCATTTTGAGTTAGTCGCCCAATTGCTAAGTGGTGAGGAAATTTTTACAGAAAATAAAGATTATTCGAGCGGAAACATATAAATGGCTTCATTTTGAGTTAGTCGCCCAATTGCTTAGTGGTGAGGAGGAAATTTTTACAGAAAATTAAGATTATTCGAGCGGAAACAATCATAAGATGAAGAACTGTTCTTCTAATTGTTCTTGGGGGATGAATTCAACCAACAAATAAATTTGAAACCTTCAATAATCAATCTTTTGTATATTGCCTGGCCAAGTAAATGGCATTTTCTTTGTCTATAAGTAGCAGCACATAACTTGTTAAAGTTCTCATCATCACCTAAGCAAATAGCTAAATTTGCTCATTCCAAAAAAAAGCGAGATTTGAGTTAGAGTTCTTTTTGTCAAAGAAAAATCAAGGAAATGAAAAGCTCCATGGTTTATGTAATTGTAGCTGCAGTCTTTCTGGCATCAGTTTCTTCCATTGTCAATGCTAATGATCCGGGCTCCGTACAAGACTTCTGTGTTGCTGCTGGAAACCCAAATGCGGCTGGTACTTTTAGATTACCATAAAGTTGTTTCCTTTCAATACATGTTTTCTTAAACTTCCTTTTTTTCTTCTTGTTATTGAAACCTTAAAATAGAATTAGTTACTCAATTTAACTTTTTGCTTCGTTTCCAATATTCTTGGTGTTATTGAAGCCCTAAAATAAAACTAGTTACTCAATTTAAATAAATTTTTGCTTCGTTTGCAGTGTTTGTGAACGGACAATTTTGCAAAGACCCAAAGCTTGCTGTGGCCGAAGATTTCTTTCTAGCAGCATTCAACAAGCATGGAGTAATTACAAGCCCACAAGGTTCTCTTGTGAAACCCGCTAATGTTGCTCAAATTCCCGGACTTAACACTCTTGGTATCTCTATGGTCCGTATCGACTATGCTCCTAGAGGAGGTATGAATCCTCCACATATCCACCCAAGAGCCACTGAAATTTTAGTCGTCTTGGAAGGTACCCTTCATGTTGGATTTATCACATCTAATCCAGATAACAAACTCATCTCAAAGACACTTAAAAAGGGAGATGTGTTTGTGTTCCCGGTTGGGCTAATTCATGCTCAAATTAATCATGGAAATACCCCAGCTGTTGCAATTGCTGCTCTAAGCAGTCAGAATCCTGGTGTGATCACGATTGCTAATGCTGTTTTTGGTTCTAAACCATTCATCACTACTGACATCCTCGCCAAGGCTTTCCAAGTTGACACTAAAATCATTGACCAACTCCAGGCTCAGTTTCCAAAGCAGGCATGAAGAATATGAAGTGTGACAATTGTTTCGTATGTGTATTGAAGTATAAAGTCGAATGATGCAACCCAAAACTTTGTCTTTATTTATTTATTTTTTCTTTATTTGAAAAAAATGTGATTCCATTTTTATTTTCCTGGCTTGAAACTTTTCCATTATTGATTATATATTCGGCTACTCTATATATGAATTTCTTGTATTTTTGGGATTGCTTTTGTCTATTGTGAGTTATAATATTTTTGCAATCAAATTGCAAGATTTGGCAATATTTGTGAACCCATACAATTGCTTTTAAGAGGTCAATCTATTATTCAAAATCAGACAACTACAAAAATTTCTCAAAGATTATTTCGTAACTTTTCTTTGCCAGAGCCCCAGGTCCAAGCGTCCAGCCAACCCATTTGTGGCCTAAGAGCAAGGGCTACGGAATGAGTGTGTTTTGCATCCAGTGAGAGACCGGGTGAAAGAGTGTTTGTTGCACTATGGAAGGAGTAGAAAAGATATTAGGAGGCTAATCATTAGCCGCTTCAAAAAAAAAAAATCACTTGGACGGACTTTTTTTGGCCGTTTTAGACATATTTAGGGTTTTAAATTAATAAAACTATGTGGGACCCGTTTTTAGAGTTTTAAATAGTAGGAATTACGTGTTTGACCCTCCCCTCACTCTCTCTTACTCAAATGGTCTTTGGTTTAAAACTCAATTTTAAAAAAATTAATCAATTTTATTGAAATTACCCTCAAAAAAGGTGGAGGGCCATTTAGATAAAGATGTTTTGATAATATTACCAAATGATAAACTATATCCTTTAAGGGTATAATCGTCATGTCAACTTAAACATAACATGTCTCGCGAATAATACGTAAAAATTCGACAAATTTTATATATTTGGAATGTTTTTGAAAGATCTACACAACGAGCGTAAATACAACTATCAAATTTTCATTTCATATAATTTTTTTTATTCTTTAAGTAAAATTTTGTTTTCATATTTTATAGTGTGCTGACAATATGGACACTGATTTTCGTAAACAACTTTTTAAATTTTCCTCATATTTTATAGTGTGCAGACAATATGCACACTGATTTTATGTGAAGAAAATATGCACACTGATTTTTGTAAACAATTTTTTAAATTTTCTTCATATTTTATAGTGTGAAGGAAATATGAACACTGATTTGTAAACAATCTTTTTAATTTTTTTCATATTTTATAGTGTGCAGATAATATGCACACTGATTTTATGTGCATACAATTTGCACACCGGTTATAATATTTCACGGCCATTAGAATAATTTGCAAATTTTATTAAATAACTCTGGGGCCAAAAGAGAAAGACCCATAATTTCCAGGGTCATAAAAATAAATTTCTCTTTAAATAAATAAAAAAGAAAAAAAAAAACTTAAGAGGCAGATCTTTAGCCGCTTAAGATGTTTTTTCCCCGCTTAGTGTTCACTCTCGCCCACTCTTTCGTTCCAATGAGTGTGTGAATGATTTTTAATGAATAAGTAGGTGTTCTCACTCCATAGTAGCACCTAATTAGATCAAATCCAGTGAGACTCATTCATATTGAATGAGAACCCTCACTCCATAGCCCTTGCTCTTATGCAGCATCTCTGCTCAATCAAGACCATTGGCATTCGAAAAGCTGATGCAGCTCATGTGAGCCAAATCGCAATGTTCCTTAAAAGTGCTGCTGCTACTAGTTTCGTAGTAATATGTATTCCACGTGTTCGGTCTTGCCATGATCACGTCGACTCAATTTCTCGTATGCTGCCTCAGGATTCATAGTATGACCAAGAGAATGTGAACAGATAGTAATAGACTTAGAGTTAGAGTTAGAGGACATGCTGGAGACATGATGTTGAGATGAGAAGATAATAGTGTTTGCAATTATTAGTGTGGATATTTATAGCCACGAATACAAATTAGCTCCGTAACCTACCTCTGGTAGAACTTATACATCATTTTTCTTTATGAAGTCTTCTTTTCCGATCAAAATAAAAAATAGCTCCCTAATCCAATTCCCCATGTTTCAAGATTTACGGAAAGAGCTGTGTCTTTACAGAATATCAGATTCCGAAATTTCTATTTTCTTCTCGTAATAACTAATCATTGTTGGAAAATGGTGGGCTTTTCTCTACACAGTAAAAATTCAGATTTGATTTGAGTAATTAATTTTTAAGCCAATTTTTACAATATTTGGGTAAACTTAGAAAATTGAACAAGCTTTGGTTCACATTGTTGGAGCACTTGGAGGTTATCATAACAATATTGCAGTAATGGTACGTGGCAATTTATCCATTTCCAATCTAGAGGTCTAAAGGGTGTTTGATACTAGAAGCATAGTCACTTCTGGAAGTTAAAAAAGTAAAAACAATTTGCTTCCCCACGAATATTTCCTTGTTTTAATTTCTAGCTTTTCGACAAAATAATTTCTAAAAGGGATATTTTGACTTTGGGTCACAACAAAGTGACCAGAGTTGAGTTTGGATCATGAAGAAATTTTAATTAGAGTTTGGGTCACAAGACTGTTATTAACCGTCTTGACCGTTATAAAATCTGTTAAATGGGTAAATGACTAACTAATATTGGGATTTAGGAATAGTTACTAACTTTTCCACCCATAGTGTGCGTGTGAGATAACAGTTAAAAACCCAAATACAGAACTTCTTCCATGACTAATTCTTTGGATTTGTCATAAAGCAAAAAAGAAAAATTGACAAAAAAAAAAGTCGTCTTCCTTATGGCACCATCAACAGACAGATCTCTTCTATCTAAACCTAAAAAAGAAAATTCCATAATTTGTAATTGTCCCAAATACATAAATTTCATTCCATTTTAGTAAACCTATTCTCTGATTCATTTTTATTTTCTCTATTGATAGAACAAATCCTATTTTCTTTGTTTATCACCATTAATTGTAGAAAATCTGATATCAAAGACTTATGAAAAGAACACAGAACTAAAAACTCAAACAAGCTTCTCTAATTTGATGTATATAAAACTCACGGCTTAGCAGCCTATTTATATGTTTACAAACTTGACTCTCAAGTAATAAACACTTTCCTAACTTAATCAAACTCTAACAAGAAAGTTCTAGACAATTCTTACGTAAAGAAACTCTTGAAATACGAAATACTTGTAACTCAAGCAAACTTCCATAAACCGTACTATGGATCAACAACTCTTGTTGATCCATTCACTTCATGTCAACTATCCCAGTTGACTTGCCATCTTGGATCAACTCTCATAGTTGATCCATATTGACTTCTTCACAATGGATCAACAACTAATGTTGATCCTTTCTGTTGTCTTTATAGTATCTTGGTTTATTCTTCAACATCCTCACTTAAACCAAGATACTCTTTGCTAATCATACCAAGCTTTCCACGCAAGTAAATGAAAGTGTTAGACTTCAAGGACTTGGTGAAAATATCTGCAACCTGTTCTTTGCTTTCAACAAACTCCACAGCAACCTCTTTGTTACTGACTAGCTCTCTAATGTAATGATACTTAATATCAATGTGTTTGCTTCTCTCATGAAACACAGGGTTCTTAGTTAGTGATATTGTCGACTTATTATCACAAACTATTGTTGTTGGTGTCTTTTGTTCTTCAAACAAAGACTTCAGCATCATTCTTAACCATACATCTTGTGTAGCACAGTTGCTAGCAGCTATATACTCAGCTTCTGTTGTAGACAATGCAACAACTTGTTGCTTCTTAGATGACCAAGAGAAAAAACCAGTTCCCAACTGAAATCTATAACCTGATGTACTTTTTCTTCCTTCTGTATCTCCAGCCCAGTCACTATCTATGAAACCAACCAACTTTGGATCTTCTGAGATAGTATAAAATATTCCCATATTTGTTGTTCCTTTTACATACCTCAGAATACGTTTTGCAGCCTGTAAATGTGATTGTCTAGGAGCTTCCATGAACCTACTAACCATACCAACTGCATACATGATGTCAGGTATTGTAGCAGTCAGATACCTCAAGCATCCAACAAGACCTTTAAAATCTGTTGAATTCACAAGTTCTCCTGAACCATCTTTTGTCAACTTCATTCTTTCTTCTACTGGTGTTAAGATTGGATTACAATTATCCATCTTGAAACGCTTCAAAATTCCTTCAGCATACCTTTGTTGATTAATAAAAATTCCTCTTTCAGTCTGCTGTACTTCAATACCAAGAAAATATGACATCAAACCAAGATCTGTCATTTCAAACTCCTTCACCATATCCTCCCTGAATTCATTAATCATCTCATTACTGTTTCCAGTAAATATGAGATCATCCACATACAAACATACAATAATATGATCCATACCATCATCTTTCAGATACAAAGTATGCTCATGTGGACATCTTGTAAAACCCTTCTTTAGAAAATATGAATCTATTATTGTATACCAAGCTCTTGGAGCTTGTTTCAAACCATACAAAGCTTTGTTTAGCTTGTATACTTCATTATCCTTCCCCTCCATAATGTAGCCATCTGGTTGCTCTACATCAACTTCTTCTTCCAATACTCCATTCAAGAATGCTGACTTCACATCCATCTAAAATATCTTCCATTTCTTTTGTGCAGCTAAAGCTATTATCATTCTTACTGTATCAAGTCTTGCAACTGGTGCAAAGACTTCTGAATAATCTACTCCTATTCTTTGTCTATATCCCTTAGCAACTAACCTTGCTTTCTTTCTCTCTATTTCTCCATTTGCCTTATACTTTGTCTTATAAACCCACTTAACACCAATGGGTTTCTTTCCTGGTGGAAGTTCTGTTAATTCCCATGTGTCATTCTTCTCAATTGACTTCAGTTCTTCATTCATGGCTTGAATCCAACCTTCTTCTTTGGAAGCTTCTTCATAAGCTACAGGATCACAATCTCCAAACAATGCAAAGTTCACCACATCATCATCATCTTCATCATCTCTTGTTAAAACATAATCATTCAACCTAGCAGGTATGATATATTTTCTTCTTGGTCTTGTATTTTCTTGTTGTGTTACTGCTTCAGTTCTTGCTTCTTCATGCTGTTCTTCCACATTGTCTTGATCTTGCACTTCTTCCTCAACTATAACTGGAACTGTTCTCACAGTAGCAGGTGGATCAACATTTCTAGTTGATCCAATATTATGTAGATCAACATCCTTAGTTGATCCAGAACTTGGATCAACAATTATTGTTGATCCATTACTAAAATTCCATTGTGAATCTTCATCAAATATCACATCTCTACTTATAACTATCTTTCTGGTTTCTGGGTTATATAACTTGTATCCTTTTGTCACTGAACTGTAACCAACAAGGATACATTTTTCACTCTTATCATCTAGCTTCTTTCTCAATTCTTTTGGCACATGTGCATATGCAATGCACCCAAAAATTCTCAGATGTCTTACACTTGGTCTTACTCCTCTCCATGCTTCTTCTGGTGTTTTGTTGTTCAAACTATTTGTTGGACATCTGTTGAGTAAATACACAGCTGTGTCATCTGCATAACCCCAAAAACCATTTGGTAAATTTTTTGTTTTTCTTATTGTTCTTGCCATCTCCATAATGGTTCTATTCTTCCTTTATGCAACTCCATTCCGTTGTGGTGTATATCTTGCTGTTAGCTGATGTTGAATGCCATGTTCTTCCATAAACTTATCAACAACAGTGTACTCAGTTCCTCTATCATTTCTCAAAATCTTGATACTCTTACCAATTTGTTTCTCAGCATAAGCTTTGAAACTTCTGAAAGCATGAAATGCATCACTCTTTTGTTTAAGCAAATATACCCATGCTTTCCTACTATAATCATCAATGAAAGTTATGAAATAGTTATTACCTCCATGTGATATAACTTCTATAGGACCACACAAGTCACTATGAATGATCTCCAACTGTTGCTCAGCTCTTCTAGCTTTGTTAACTGGAAAAGAATCTCTGTGTTGCTTGCCAAAAATGCAATTTTCACATCTTGATTCTGGTACCTCAATAAAAGGTAAACCATACACCATCTCCTTCTTAGCTAAAACTTGCAAACTATTAAAATTCACATGCCCCATTCTCTTATGCCACAACCAAGTATCATTATAAACACTCCTACTATAACATCTTTCATTTTGATGTTGAATATTCAATGGAAATAGTCTGTTTCTAGTCATCTCTACTCTTGCTATCAATCTTCTTCTTCTATCTCTGATTAAGCATAAGCCATTGTAAATATTCATAGAATAACCTCTTTCAGACAATTGAGCCATACTTAGCAAGTTTTGATGTAAACCTGGAACATAAAACACATCCATGATGTATGCTTTAAAACCATTCTTGAGAACAATTCCTATTCTTCCTTTTCCCATAACTGGAATTGTTGAACTATTTCCAAACTTCACTGTGGATTTTACAGACTCATCCAAGCTTTCAAATAAATCTTTTCTGCCACACATATGATTGCTGCAACCTTTATCCAAGTACCACTTTAGTTGAGGTGGTTCTTCAGCTGTATGACAAGCTAGTAACATATTTTCAGCTTTCTGCTCTTCTGCTTCTTCTTCTTCTTGACTCTCAGCAAATTTCAGAGCTAAATTTGCTTTGTAGTTATTAGCAACAGTCTTTCTTGGTTTTGAACACTCAGTAGCAATATGTCCAAAGTCTCCACAGTTATAACACTGTATCTTTGATTTATCATATGGCTTCCTGTAATTTCCATTATTTGATCTTCCTCCATTATTATACCCTCCTTGAGAACTTCCAGCATTAGACTTTCCTTGATTATTTCTCCAACTAACTTGACTTTGAAGTGCTTCTTCAACTTGTTTTGCAGCTGCTGTTTTCTCCAACAATCTTTGTTCATAAGCTTGTAATGATCCCAACAACTCATTAAGAGTCATGGTTTCAATTGTGTTGCATTCTTCAATAGCAGTAACCTTTGATTCAAACTTCTCAGGCAAGCTTCTTAAAATCTTTTCAACTACTGTTGAATCCTCTATAGTATCACCATTGGCCTTCATCTCATTGACAATATTCAGTGTCTTTGAGAAAAATTCTGAAATTGTTTCAGTTGTCTCCATCTGTAGCAGTTCATATTTTCTTTTCAAAGTTTGTAATCTAACCTTCTTAACCTTTTCAGAACCTGTATAGTAGCTTATCAAACCATCCCATGCTCTTTTCACATCCTTGATGTAAATGACTCTATCCATGAGTGATTCATGAATACCTTGATGAAGAATATAGGTAGCTTTAGAATTCTTCTTTCTCATTATCAGATTAATGAGTTAGCGCAGCTCCTTCAACTACGCTTCCTTCTGCCGGTTCTGCATAACCATCTTTCACGATATCCCACACTCTTGGAATATGAAAATATTCTCCATCTGCAACCTCCAGTGTTCAAAGTTTTTACCTTCAAACACAGGCACCTTGATTGAACTTAAACTCGTCATCTTCTTCAACTTAACTTCTCATACCCACAGCCCTAGAACCTGATACCAGTGCTCTGATACCAGATGTAGAAAATCTGATATCAAAGACTTATGAAAAGAACACAGAACTAAAAACTCAAACAAGCTTCTCTAATTTGATGTATATAAAACTCACGGCTTAGCAGCCTATTTATATGTTTACAAACTTGACTCTCAAGTAATAAACACTTTCCTAACTTAATCAAACTCTAACAAGAAAGTTCTAGACAATTCTTACGTAAAGAAACTCTTGAAATACGAAATACTTGTAACTCAAGCAAACTTCCATAAACCGTACTATGGATCAACAACTCTTGTTGATCCATTCACTTCATGTCAACTATCCCAGTTGACTCGGACATACTGGATCAACTCTCATAGTTGATCCATATTGACTTCTTCACAATGGATCAACAACTAATGTTGATCATTTCTGTTGTCTTTATAGTATCTTGGTTTATTCTTCAACATTAATGGATGTTCGATGCTATATTGGGATGAATACGCTTTGGGAGCCTAAGTCGAGAACCTAATAGGCATCAATTAACCACCAGCTTCTTTGAGCAAGATTGTATGCACAAACATCTTCTTTTGATTGAATCATGGTGATACACAAGTGAATATGGCCATATGAGCAAACATAACCATGATTTAATCGTAACTTACCTAATCTGCACTTGGGTCAAAACATATGAGTACTAATCAACTCAAACAACCACAAAACCATTTTCACTAACTTCTCACTGTTAATAGATCACCATCATCTCCAAAACTCAACTCCTCTCTCTGTTTTTCTCTTCATATTTCCATATTTGTCTTAAGTTATAACGAAGAAGGTGATGCGTGGAGAGAAGTAGGAGATGTAGAGGTGGTAACGGTGATAGTTGTGCCATAGGTGGTGATGGTTCAATTAATTTTAGAAATAAACAATTAACTAACGGTCAAGACGGTCAATAATAGTCTTGTGACCCAAACTCTAATTAAAATTTTCTCGTGACCCAAACGCAACTCTGGTTACTTTTATGTGACCCAAAGTCAAAATATCCCTTTCTTAAATATACCCAAATACCCTATAATAGAACACTGAAAACATTTGAGATGAAATCATTTTACTAATCAGTATATTCACACTTCTTAATAATTCTTCTTTTTTTTTCCTGTAGTTAGAGCTAAATTAAGCTAGTACCATTTAAGATAAAATCATAGAAGTTACTACTTTTGAAAGATTCGTAAAACTTGAGTCCCAATTTTCTTCACATGGTTTGACTACATGACTTATATATCTAGAAGAAAATTAAAAGTAAGCTGACTTAGTTGTTGTTTTTTACGTTGTCATGGTCCTTGCAGCAGGAGAGAGTAGTAAAACTTAATTAGTGCCATTGTGTGTGAGCATTATCATAGACTCAATCAAATTCAAAAGAGAGTTGGTGAATGACTTCTAACCAATAACTAAAATAAATTTATTAATTCATCTTCGTCTTTTTTGAACATTTCAATGGCAGTGTATTTTAATTTCTCTCTATAAATAAGAATACACAACTTGCTTAAGTTCTCATCAACTTAACTCGCTTAGTTTACTAAATATCAAGAACATCCAACACTTGAAAATCCAAGTTTTATTTGCTTGAAAAAACATAGAAGAAAATGAAAAGCTCAATGTGTTATGTAGTTGGGGTCGCTTTCGCTTTGTTTTCCTTGTGTGTTTCTGCTACCGATCCAGGATCTCTGCAAGATTTTTGTGTTGCTGCTAAAAATCCTAATGATGCTGGTATTTGCACTTAACTTAAAAACCTCGCCTCTATTTCATCATTATTGTAATTATCTAGTTAGTTAAGCATTAATCTTTTACCTAACTTTGATAATTATAACTGCAGTGTTTGTGAATGGATTATTTTGCAAAGACCCAGCACTTGCTGTGGCAGAAGATTTCTTTCTACCACGATTTAACAAACCTGGAGTCATTAAGAGTCCAGTAGGGTCTGTAGTCACACAGGCTAATGTTGCTCAAATTGCTGGACTTAACACTCTTGGTATCTCCATGGCTCGTATTGATTATGCAGCCAAGGGCCTTAACCCACCACACACCCATCCAAGGGCAACAGAGATTTTAGTCGTATTGGAAGGTACCCTTCATGTCGGATTCGTCACATCAAACCCAGATAACAAGCTATTCACGAAGGTGCTGTACAAGGGAGATGTATTCGTATTCCCAGAAGGACTCATTCATTTTCAAATGAACTTGGAGAAAACCCCAGCTGTTGCTATTGTCGCACTAAGTAGCCAAAATCCAGGGGTTTTCACAATTGCAAATGCCGTTTTCGGATCAAAAGCACCCATCAGTGATGATGTTCTCGCCAAGGCTTTCCAAGTTGATAAGAAAGTGGTTGATTTTCTTCAGTCTCAGTTTTGGATGGACAACTAGACTGAAAATCAATGAATGAATTACGAATGTTGGTACTTAAGAATAAACTAAAAGATATACTTTATTTATTATTAATACTGATGTAACCTTATGTTTGCGCTTGGTGATGTTTTGCATTTCATAGTATAATAAAGACGCTTCTTATAAATTCCGCACTTATGTTCAATAAGTTTTAGTCTTCTAACTTTCTTGCGAGGATAAATGATGAAACTAGCTGGCACTTATTCTATGATTATTGGAAGACCTGAAGAATATGGAATTACTTTGTTGAAGGATGTCAATTTCGGTGGATTTATGATTCAAATGTCAAATGTCACCACAACGGTAAAATCTTGGAAGTTTAATTGGGGAGATGAAAGACTTAGTAAAATATGGAATAATATCCCATTGCAATACGGTGGTGTATATGGAATGAGCGAAATGCAAGAGTCTTCGAAAGGAAAAAGAAAATTTTGGTAAGCCTCATTAGAAATGTTTAACTCCAAACGTTCTTTTGCGCGGAGTCGAACACAAGGATGTTAGGTCTAACGGCGAATACGGTAATAGCATTTTGGGACTCTTTATTCCGGCCTTCATAATCTTGGTTTGGTTTTGTTTTGGGTTGCCGAATCCCCTTTCGGCTCCCTTTTCTCGTTGCTCTTGTTTGTTTTCATTGGGTTGAGATACCCCTCTTAAGTACCTCATTTTCAATGAATTTCCTCCTTGATCGATCAAAAAAAAAAAAAAAATCTTGTTTTATCAAAGATTATATTTAGTATATATGACTACATGATATGAGCACCCTGAAAAGACTGAATGGATTTCACAGAAAGATTGTGATCATAGAAAACCTAGATTTGGTGAGAAAATTACAATTAATTATCAGTGCTATGCAGCATCCATGAAGTTTGCGGGATCCTAAGGCCCAGCCACCCGATTGCGTCCTTTTTATGCAGCATCTGCTCATTCACGATCATTGGCATAGAAAAGCTAATGCAGTTCATGTGGAGCCATATCACTTTGTGCTTTTAACAAATGTTTGCAAGTATGGAAGTCAAGTTTAGTGAACATAAATAGTCATCTAAAGAGATGAGAGCCTATTATGCTATGTCTAGCGTTGAAGAATCGTGGGGAAACCTCCACGCATATGCGAAAAGGGTAAGGAGATAAAAGAATTATCCTTCCTCAATTCTTTAGGCTAAGTCCTACGGGCTAGATTGAGCTGCTAGATTAGCCATTAAGTGTTGCTATTCAAAAAAAAAGTATGGTCTAAAAGTTAACTCTAGTTCTTTCTCCTAGTATGTGCTCGCAGTTCAACTAGCAGCGAGATTGAGACGCTGAATGATTCAGCGTTGAAAAAGTGATCTTAACACTGAACGATTCAGAGCTTGGCGAATATTCCAGGGCATCATCGATGAATTATTCAAGAAAATTAAAATGAAAATGAGTACAAATGTAAATGTACTTACCAATGACAAATCCATCTCCCGAAAGTTATACGGACAAGGAACCCTTGGAACTTGTAATTGACGTGCTACGCCGGCTTCATGGGAAAATGGTAAACTGAAATATATCTCTGGAAGTGGTGATGGGGGCTCATTATGTGTTTCATAAGTATATGTCTGCGACATCATGTCAGGAGGCGGATGATTAGGAAACAAACGGCGAGGAACAGTTGAGTTACCCAATGTTATATCATCGACATTTTGTGCATGGTATGACTCGGTAACATAAGGTCCAACACTCTTCTTTTTCCACCAAGTGTTATATTGATCCTCAGGGACTGCATTCGGTGACCTCTACAATCGCTTTGTCCTTAATTGCTTCAAAATTTGGAGGATATGCTGGGACTACAATCTCACCTGCAATGTGCCTCTGGAATCTCTCTGAAAAGTAGCAACTAACTCTTGTGTGTTTTTCCAGGTCAAAAAACAGAACTCTCATTTTGGATACCTTTAGTGCATTTTCATATTGTTCTCCCACAGAATACTCACTATCTTCCCATGGTTTCCAAATACATGATTCACTTGTTCTAGTGTCAATCTGTATTCTTGCGCTTGTGACCGATTGTTTCCTAGTATCCTTTTGGCCTCCTTGATGTCCTCTCTTTCTTGATGCAATCCTAATCTTCTTGAAGAGATAAATCTTTGGGAAAACATCATAATGTCCTCCAGGTGTCTGAAAAAGCAAGGGTTGCATGTTGCGGAAGTAGTAATAGTACCAATACTCAAGTACCATAACCATGCCAGCTAAATTCGTACCCTTGGTTGACCAATCATTGAGATATTTTTAGGTATTAACTATCGAAGCTATACCCCAATCATATTCCCCAACTCTATCTAAGTCATCCAACAACAGAACCCAACATTTATCTGCTCTTCCAGTAGAATGCACTATAAGAAAATGACCAAAACACCACATAAAGAATATTCGTGTCAATGTCTCTGCACATCCAATATTATCATGTTCTTTTCTACTTTCAATGTACTCTTTCAAGATAGCCAAGGATAATGAATTTTTCTTAGAGTCCCATGCACCATGATTTTTGATATCCAAAAAATATAAATCATCCAGAGAAGGATATGTTAGATCACTACCCAACGATGGCATAAGTATTGGTCGTTTACTAGGGACACCAGTGGGAATTCCCGTTAACATGTACCAATCTAAAGGAAGGAAGCCAATTTCAAACTCCCGAAAATGAAAGCTCTTGTTTTTTACCACCATCTCTCATCTATGGCTTCAACTAAGCCTCTATCCCCACTGGCGAAATCAAACTCAAAAACAACAGAAAAGCCACAATTGTCACAATATCGTTGTGCTACAGGATTATCTTTCACTACAATTTTGTTTATACACTCAACATCATTCAAACTACCTTTAAAGCTTAGTTTGCAAGGGAATTTCGTAACATCTTGACATACATGTTTATCACAATTCTTTGATGAAAATATATCCAACCTATCTAGCATTTCATCCATACTTATACTACAATCAATAACAAACATGAAAAAAAATATCAATCATACAAATTTTCATCACAAATAATTATACAAACTAATCAAAAATAATTCATTTTCATCATACAAATAATCAAATTATCACTACACCAAATCCTGGTCATGATCATGGACCTGGGCTTCTAGTTTACAAGCTTGTGATACTGGTCCTCATCCTGAAACCAAATTGCATGCCATTCTTTTTGGAATTGCAATTCATACATTCACAAACTGCATAAAGGATGTCATTCATACATTCAATATAGAAAACAAAGGAAGTAATGTATCCAAAAACAATTGAATCTTATTTATTAGTCTCAGACAAGAGTTATAATTGCGTACGCAAAGTTGATAATAGACATGGTTCAACATGTGATAAAAGTTGATAATGTAGTGGTTACTGAATACCATATAAGCAATTTGAAGCAGTCTGTCTTAGTAGCTTATTCCAGCTGCAGCACTTTACATTGAGGAATCTTCACAAGAAAAGAACAAAAATTATCAACAAAACTTACAACAATGAACACGGCATCATAAATTGAATCAGCTTGACCTTTTTTCTCAAAAGTGGTATCTTCTTATGTAACAGCAAAATTGAATCTAAAGAGAAATGTCGTCCATCAGCATACCCTCCATTTGTCAATTGATTTACACACGAAGAGGTTTTTGATAGTCATGATCTTAGCTCATCAACGAATGCCAAGGCATAAACCCTATCACAGAGATCTTGCAAGAATAGTTTCCTTTAGCTGCCAAATCATAATTCCAAGTGGTTAAATATTATGGATACACGGAGGTGTACCAAGAGAGGTAAGGTTAAACTTCATAAGCAATGCAATTTGTGAAGGAGAAAGAAACGAATGCATTATGATTTCTGAATTAATCAGTTTTGCAAATGGGTTACCTCTCTGTAGATGCATTATCTTAATGGCCCCAACAAGTTTTCGTATAACCTGCAATGGAAACAATGTCATTAGTACTCTTGATAATTTTTAATTTCATCGGCTGCATGTTCCCCGTATTTCACCAACAGAAGAGCACTTCATTTTAAAGTGCAAAGGACACTACAAGACATACATAGTTTCTCCAAACCATGATAATTTATTCCAAGTAATAAAGAGAAAATTAGTAGTTCACAAATATTTACCTAAATCTTCCGAACAAAGAGATTTCTTTTGCTTATTCCTTACAAGATTCTTTCTACAAAACATCAAAAAAAAATATGGAAATATTAAGCCAAATACTTTTGTTTCATTATCTCCCAAGAGAAAGCATAAAGAATGTTATAGAACATTGAGAAAGTGTACAAGAGAAATGGGTTTAAGTTTTTTGACCTTTTCCAATTAGCTGCAAGTGTTCTACTTCCTCAGGCCTTCCCCTATGATTTGTTGACTGTGTGCAACTCGTGGTATAATTCCTGCATATCTATCAAGGTAATTTAGTTGTTGACCTGGATCCGGTAATAGCAGTTTTCCTTATAAAAACTCACAGAAGTAATTTGAGCTAAAGATACAAGTTCCTCGCCGTCAATTCTTCGTCTTCTTTCGATATTTTGTAAGTGATACCATCTAAATCCCCCTGCAACACGAAACCCGAATGTTAAAGAACTAATACCTTAGAAACTAAGATTTAAAACTACTAACTAGTGTATAGCATATACCTTACTTTTGAAATTAGGGTCCTAGGATATGCCATTCTGGAGCGTTGCATAGACTCCTAAATCACACTATGCTCTCAAGAAAAAAGCAAACTCCTCCCTGTGAAAGTAAAATACGCGTGAAGAGTTATGATCGGAATAAATTTGATAAAACACACCATACGCATACTGGAAAATATGATATTATATTAAGTCCATCTTTCTTTGCCACCTTTTTTCAACAGCTGCAATTTTTATTAACTCCTCCATATCATTAGACACCAATCTTTGCACTCCATCCAATTGTAGAACCCTTTTCTTCAAGTGAAGCATGTTTTCTTTTGAAAGTGATTTCAAAATGTTTGCAATTTTTGATCTCAAGTGTGAGAATACAAACATCGTTTCCTTCAGATGACATTCCATTCACATAAGAAACAGTTATATATACAGAGAAAATTATCACGAGTTAAAGTATATGAAAACAACCCTGTAATTGGATGTGCTTTGTTCTCCAATATTCGATAGAGTTTCCATCATTTAACCTGAATGGTCAAGTATACAACAGTGAATTAAAAACTGTAGTCAAACTAATCAATCTAATGAAAACAAATGTATGTTGATACGCAGTTGAAGTCCACCTATAAAGTTCAACCGCAGAGTTGCCAAGGAATTGAAAATACTGCAAATCTGAGAATGTTCGGGTTCATAGCTTAGTACAAACAAGTCAAGCCTAGGATACTTCTCACCTAGGATACTTCTCAAGGTAGAAAAAGTATATCACTATCGAGGTATAAAGAAGTATAAAAATACGATTTCTCATTTTCTTGAACACGTAACGGCACTACCAATACCAAATAGAAATTTCCAACTCCAACATCACCACCAATAGAACCACCAGTCCACCACCAATACCAACACACACTTAGCTTACCAGTGATCAACACGTGGAGAAGCATAAGATAGCTTACAATCATATGACTGCAAAATACGAAGACGAAACATTCAACCATATGTATAACTTGGACATAGACTATTTATGTTCTGCACTAGGGACAGAACATGTGACAGGCATAACATACTGTTATTAGGAGGAACTGACACTAAAAAAATATTCTTGTAACTACATTCTCATGTAGTAATACCAAATTCTTAATAACCAATCACTTACCCAAAATTAGCAGGACATATGCAATGATAGCAAAAAAAAAAAAAAAAAAAATTATCCACATCCATCTGCACACCCGATTCATATCATTAACATACAAATCAAGATTTTGACTAGGAAAAAGAATACAAACTTATTTGCTTCATGCTAATCCTTCAAACCAATGTTGATTTGTTGCTTTGCAAATGACTGATGCCATATATTACTCTTAGGGTGTGGAATGCTTCATAAAAGCTATCACCAGTAGACTTTTTTCTCTACAAGATTGCCCAAATTCTCCTACAATTCAGATATAGCTTTCACAAATCACAACAAATTCAGGAACTATAAAAACTTAATCAAAAAAATTACGAGAAAAAAATAATAGAGAAAGGAGGCAATCGGCAATAATATGTAAAATTGAGAACACAAATTAGGGTTCTGAATAAGGTTTTGTAAATCGAAAACCCAATTTTATTTTCAATCTCACTTACTAGGTTTTGCAATTCAAAATCCCAATTTTATTTTCAATCTCTCTTATTTTCACCTACACTGCCTTACTCCATTTACTATATCTAACCTCATAAATCAGAGAAGGTGCAAACTCAATCAATGACTATGAATACTTAACCAAAATTAAGGAAAAAATAAAAAATTGCAACTCAGGAATCACCATCACAGTTGAAGAGCCCAAAACCAACATACTAATTCTCAGGCTTTAATTTGAAATAGAAAAACAAACCCCAATTCCAAACTATTAACTTTGAAAGGAAAATTGAAAACCTTAAATTCAACACAACAAATTAACAAGAAAAAAAAGAAGAAACCCTGATTTGAAAGAATCAACTCATAAAAAAATAAATCGAAACGCCAATATATAGATCTGAGATTAGTAATACTTTATAAAAGTGAAAGAGAAACAAGAGATGCCTGGAAGAAGTTAGGGTTGTCGAATATATAAGAGGTCATGAACAGATCAGTGACAGTGAAGGTATTCGGTGGTGGTGAGAACTGATTAGGGAATTAAGGTGGATTTGTGGGTTAGGGTTTCCGTCAAAAGAGAAGAAGAGGCTGTGAGCGAGAGGCGGAGAAAGATATGGATTTAGATTTTAGGTTTTCAATTTTATTTTATCTCTCATCAAACTTTCTATAGACCACACTAGTTACAGTGCAATAGAGCTGGACGATTATTGTCTTTGACACCAATTTGATTGGTTCACAAAGATTTAATGGTTAACTTCTAGCCACGTGTCAGGAACAAATTCATCGGACGGTTCTCATTGTTTTAAAATTAGTCAGTGTACTTTATACTAAAGTTCCTAGAGTTAGACATGAGTCTCTCATTCGGATGAACTACAAAGATTACTAGAGTTACACCTGAGTTTCTCGTTCGGATAAACTGGAGACTAAATATATCATAATTTAACATCACAGGTTCAAATATTACTAGAGTTAGACCTGAGTTTCGCTTCCGGATGAACTAGAGACGATATATATCAGAATTTAATATCACATGTTCAAAGATTACTAGAGTTAGACCTGAGTTTATCTTTCGGATGAACTGGAGATGAAATATATCAGAATTTAACATCACAGGTTCAAAGATTACTAGAGTTAGACCTGAGTTTCTCTTCCGGATGACTTTGACTCTTTGAGACGAAATATATCAGAATTTAACATCACGGGTTCAAAGATAACTAGAGTTAGACCTGAGTTTCTCTTCCGGATGAACTGGAGAGGAAATATATTAGATTTTAACATCACAGGTTCAAAGATTACTAGAGTTAGACCTGAGTTTCTCTTTCGGATGAACTTGAGACGAAATATATCAGAATTGAACATCACAGGTTAAAATATTACTAGAGTTAGACCTTTGTTTCTCTTTCGGATGAACTAGAGACGAAATATATCATAATTAAACATCACATGTTCAAAATTACTAGAGTAAGACCTTAGTTTCTCATTCGGATGAACTGGACAAGAAATATATCAGCATTGAACATCACAGGTTCAAATATTTTTATAGTTAGACCTGAGTTTCTCTTCCGGATGAATCGGAGACGAAATATATCATAATTGAACATCACATGTTCAAAGATTACTAGTGTTAGACCTGAGTTTCTCTTTCGGATGAACTGGAGACGAAATATATCAGAATTTATCATCACAGGTTCAAAGATTACTAGATTTACCTGAGTTTCTCTTTCGGATGAACTGGAGACGAAATATATCGAAATTTAACATCACAGGTTCAAAGATTACTAGAGTTAGACCTGAGTTTCTCTTCCGGATGAACTGGAGACGAAATATATCAGAATTTAACATCACAGGTTCAAAGATTACTAGAGTTAGACCTGAATTTCTCTTCCGAATGAACTGGAGAAGAAATATATCAGAATTGAACATCACATGTTCAAATATTAGTAGACTTAGACTTGAGTTTCTCTTTCGGATGAACTGTAGAATAAATATATCATAATTTAACATCACAGGTACAAATATTACTAGAGTTAGACCTGAGTTTCTCTTCCGGATGAACTGTAGACGAAATATATCAGAATTTAACATCACAGGTTCAAAGATTACTAGAGTTAGACATGAGTTTCTCTTTCGGATGAACTGGAGACAAAATATATCAGAATTTAACATCACATGTTCAAATATTACTAGAGTTAGACCTGAGTTTCTCTTTCGGATGAACTGGAGATGAAATATTTCAGAATTTAACATCACGGGTTCAAAGATTACTAGAGTTAGATCTGAGTTTCTCTTTCGGATGAACTGGAGATGAAATATATCAGAATTGAACATCACCGGTTCAAATATTACTAGACTTAGACTTGAGTTTCTCTTTCGGATGAACTGTAGAAGAAATATATCAGAATTGAACATCACAGGTACAAATATTACAAGAGTTAGACCTGAGTTTCTCTTCTGGATGAACGGTAGACGAAATATATTAGAATCTAACATCACTGGTTCAAAGATTACTAGAGTTAGATCTGAGTTTCTCTTTCGGATGAACTGGAGACGAAATATTTCAGAATTTAACATCACAGGTTCAAATATTACTAGAGTTAGACCTGAGTTTCTCTTCTAGATGAACTGGAGACGAAATATAACATAATTGAACATCACATGTTCAAAGATTACTAGAGTTAGACCTGAGTTTCTCTTTCGGATGAACTGGACAAGAAATATATCAGAATTGAAAATCACAGGTTCAAAGATTACTAGAGTTAGACCTGAGATTCTCTTCCGGATGAACTGGAGACGAAATATATCAGAATTGAAAATCACAGGTTCTAAGATTACTAAAGCTATACCTGAGATTCTCTTCGGGATGAACTGGAGAAGAAATATATCATAATTGAACATCACAGGTTCAAATATTACTAGACTTAGACTTGAGTTTCTCTTTCGGATGAAATGTAGAAGAAATATATCAGAATTGAACATCACAGGTACAAATATTACTAGAGTTAGACCTGAGTTTATCTTTCGGATGAACTGGAGATGAAATATATCAGAATTTAACATCACAGGTTCAAAGATTACTAGAGTTAGACCTGAGTTTCTCTTCCGGATGAACTGGAGACGAAATATATCAGAATTTAACATCACGGGTTCAAAGATAACTAGAGTTAGACCTGAGTTTCTCTTCCGGATGAACTGGAGAGGAAATATATTAGATTTTAACATCACAGGTTTAAAGATTACTAGAGTTAGACCTGAGTTTCTCTTTTGGATGAACTGGAGACGAAATATATCAGAATTGAACATCACAGGTTCAAATATTACTAGATTTAGACCTTTGTTTCTCTTTCGGATGAACTAGAGACGAAATATATCATAATTAAACATCACATGTTCAAAGATTACTAGAGTTAGACCTTAGTTTCTCTTTCGGATGAACTGGACAAGAAATATATCAGAATTGAACATCACAGGTTCAAATATTTTTATAGTTAGACCTGAGTTTCTCTTCCGGATGAATTGGAGACGAAATATATCATAATTGAACATCACATGTTCAAAGATTACTAGAGTTAGACCTGAGTTTCTCTTTCGGATGAACTGGAGACGAAATATATCAGAATTTATCATCACAGTTCAAAGATTACTAGATTTAGACCTGAGTTTATCTTTCGGGATGAACTGAGACGAAATATATCAAATTTAACATCACATGTTCAAAGATTACTAGTGTTAGACCTGAGTTTCTCTTTCCGGATGAACTGGAGACGAAATATATCAGAATTTAACATCACAGGTTCAAAGATTACTAGAGTTAGACCTGAATTTCTCTTCCGGATGAACTGGAGGAGAAATATATCAGAAATGAACATCACGGGTTCAAATATTAGTAGACTTAGACTTGAGTTTCTCTTTCGGATGAACTGTAGAATAAATATATCAGAATTGAACATCACATGTTCAAATATTACTAGAGTTATACCTGAGTTTTTCTTCCGGGTGAACTGGAGACGAAATATATCATAATTTAACATCACAGGTTCAAATATTACTAGAGTTATACATGAGTTTCTCTTTCGGATGAACTGGAGACAAAATATATCAGAATTTAACATCACATGTTCAAATATTACTAGAGTTAAACCTGAGTTTCTCTTTCGGATGAACTGGAGATGAAATATTTCAGAATTGAACATCACGGGTTCAAATATTACTAGAGTTAGATCTGAGTTTCTCTTTCGGATGAACTGGAGATGAAATATATCAGAATTGAACATCACAGGTTCAAATATTACTATACTTAGACCGAGTTTCTCTTTCGATGAACTGTAAATATATCGAGAATTGAACATCACAGGTTCAAAATATTACAAGAGTTAGACTTGAGTTTCTCTTCTGGATGAACGGTAGACGAAATATATTAGAATCTAACATCACAGGTTCAAAGATTACTAGAGTTAGATCTGAGTTTCTATTTCGGATGAACAGGAGACGAAATATTTCAGAATTTAACATCACATGTTCAAATATTACTAGAGTTAGACCTGAGTTTCTCTTCTAGATGAACTGGAGACGAAACATAACGAAATTGAACATCACATGTTCAAAGATTACTAGAGTTAGACCTGAGTTTCTCTTTCGGATGAACTGGAGACGAAATATATCAGAATGTAACATCACAGGTTCTAAGATTACTAAAGTTAGACCTGAGATTCTCTTCCGGATGAACTGGAGACGAAATATATCAGAATTGAAAATCACGGGTTCTAAGATTACTAAAGTTAGACCTGAGATTCTCTTCCGGATGAACTGGAGAAGAAATATATCAGAATTGAACATCACAGGTTCAAATATTACTAGACTTAGACTTGAGTTTCTCTTCCGGATGAAATGTAGAAGAAATATATCAGAATTGAACATCACAGGTACAAATATTACTAGAGTTAGACCTGAGTTTCTCTTTCGGATAAAATATATCAGAATTGAACATCACATGGTCAAAGATTACTAGAGTTAGACATGAGTTTCTCTTCCGGATGAACTGGAGACGAAATATATCATAATTGAACATCACAGGTTCAAAGATTACTAGATCTAGACCTGAGTTTCTCTTTCGGATGAACTGGAGACGAAATATATCAGAATTGAACATCACATGTTCAAATATTACTAGAGTTAGACCTGAGTTTCTCTTCCGGATGAACCTAAAGAAGAAATATATCATAATTGAACATCACATGTTCAAAGATTACTAGAGTTAGACATGAGTTTCTCTTTCGGATGAACTGGAGACTAAATATATCAGAATTGAACATCAGAGGTTCAAAGATTACTAGAGTTAGACCTGAGTTTCTCTTACGGATGAATTGGAGACGAAATATATCAGAATTGAACATCACAGGATCAAAGATTACTAGATTTAAACCTGAGTTTCTCTTCCGGATGAACTGGAGACGAAATATATCATAATTGAACATCGCATGTTCAAATATTACTAGAGTTAGAACTGAGTTTCTCTTCCGGATGAACTGGACAAGAAATATATCATAATTGAACATCACAGGTTGAAATATTACTAGAGTTAGACCTGAGTTTCTCTTCCGGATGAACCGGAGACGAAATATATTAGAATTGAACATCACATGTTCAAAGATTACTAGAGTTAGACATGAGTTTCTCTTTCGGATGAACTGGAGACCAAATGTATCAGAATGTAACATCACAGGTTCAAAGATTACTAAAGTTAGACCTGTGTTTCTCTTTCGGATGAACTGGAAACGAAATATATCATAATTGAACATCGCATGTTCAAAGATTACTAGAGTTAGACCTGAGTTTCTCTTTCGGATGAACTAGACAAGAAATATATCAGAATTGAACATCACAGGTTCAAAGATTACTAGAGTTAGACCTGAGTTTCTCTTTTGGATGAACTGGGGACGAAATATATCAGAATTGAACATCACATATTCAAATATTACTAGAGTTAGACTTGTGTTTCTCTTTCGGATGAACTGGAGACGAAACATATCATAATTGAACATCGCATGTTCAAAGATTACTAGAGTTAGACATGAGTTTCTCTTTCGGATGAACTGGACAAGAGATATATCAATCAAAAATCATACTTTGTCTTTCGGTTCAAATATTACTAGATTTAAATCTGAGTTTCTCTTCCGGGTGAACTGGAGACGAAATATATCAGAAATGAACATCACATGTTCAAAGATTACTAGAGTTAGACCTGAGTTTCTCTTCCGGATGAACTTTAGACGAAATATATAATAATTGAATATCACAGGTTCAAAGATTACTAGAGTTAGACCATAGCTTGTCTTCTTTGATGAACTGGAGACCAAATATATCAATTGAACATCACAAGTTCAAAGATTACTAGAGTTAGACCTGAGTTTCTCTTTTAGATGAACTTGAGACGAAATATATCGTAATTGAACATCACAAGTTCAAAGATTACTAGAGTTAGACTCGAGTTTCTCATTCGATGAATGAGACGAAAATATATCGTAATTGAACATCACAAAGTTCAAATATTACTAGAGTTAGACCCGAGAGTTTCTCTTCGGATGAACTCTGAGAAGAAATATATCAGAATTGAACATCACAAAGTTCAAATATTACTAGAGTTAGACCCTGAGTTTCTTTGGATGAATCGAGACGAAATATATCGAATTGAACATCACAAAGTTCAAAGATTACTAGAGTTAGACCGAAGTTTCTCTTTGTTGATGAACTCAAGACGAAATATATCATAATTGAACATCACAGTTCAAAGATTACTAGAGTTGACCTGAGTTTCTCGCTCATGAACTCGAGACGAAATATATCATAATTGAACATCACAGTTCAAAGATTACTAGAGTTAGATCTTAAGTTTCTCTTCGATGAACTGAGATGAAATATATCGAATTGAACATCACAGGTTCAAAGATTACTAGAGTTAGACCCTAGATTCTCTTCCTGATGAATCGAGACGAAATATATCATAATTGAACATCACAGTTCAAATATTACTAGAGTTATACTCGAGATTCTCTTTCTAATGAACTGAGACGAAATATATCAATTGAACATCACATGTTCAAAGATTACTAGAGTTAGACATGAGTTTCTTTCCGGATGAACTCAAGACGAAATATATTAGAATTGAACATCACATGTTCAAAGATTACTAGAGTTAGACCGAGTTTCTTTTCGATGAACTCGAGACGAAATATATTAATTTAAACATCACACAGTTCAAAGATTACTAGAGTTAGACCCAGTTTCTCGCTCATTGATGAACTGAGATGAAATATATCGAATTGAACATCACATGTTCAAAGATTACTAGAGTTAGACCCTAGTTTCTCTTCTGATGAACTCGAGACGAAATATATCAGAATTGAACATCACGGGTTCAAAGATTACTAGAGTTAGACCCGAGTTTCTCTTCTATGAACTCGAGACGAAATATATCAAATTGAACATCACATATTCAAAGATTACTAGAGTTAGACCTGAGTTTTCTTTTCTGATGAACTGAGATGAAATATATCAGAATTGAACATCACGGTTCAAAGATTACTAGAGTTAGACCTTGTTTCTCTTTCTGATGAACTGAAGATGAAATATATCAAATTGAACATCACATGTTCAAAGATTACTAGAGTTAGACCTGAGTTTCTCTTTCGATGAACTGAGACGAAATATATCGAATTGAACATCACAGGTTCAAAGATTACTAGAGTTAGACCCTGAGTTTCTCTTCGATGAACTCGGAGACGAAATATATCAAATTGAACATCACAAAGTTCAAAGATTACTAGAGTTAGACCTGAGTTTCTCTTCGATGAATCGATACGAAATATATCAGAATTGAATATCACAGTTCAAAGATTACTAGAGTTAGACCTAGTTTCTCTTTTCGATGAACTCGAGACGAAATATATCAAATTGAACATCACGTTCAAAGATTACTAGAGTTAGACCCGAGTTTCTTTCGATGAACTCAAGACTTAAATATATCGAATTGAACATCACATGTTCAAAGATTACTAGAGTTAGACCTGAGTTTCTCTTTTGGATGAATCGGAGACGAAATATATCGAATTGAACATCACAGTTCAAAGATTACTAGAGTTAGACCTGAGTTTCTCTCTGGATGAACTTGAGATTAAATATATCGAATTGAACATCACAGTTCAAAGATTACTAGAGTTAGACTCGAGTTTCTTTTCGATGAACTCGAGACGAAATATATCGAATTGAACATCACAGGTTCAAAGATTACTAGAGTTAGACCCGAGTTTCTTCTATGAACTGAGACGAAATATATCGAATTGAACATCACAGTTCAAAGATTACTAGAGTTAGACTTGAAGTTTTCTCTTCGATGAATCGAGACGAAATATATCGTAATTGAACATCACAGTTCAAAGATTACTAGAGTTAGACCAGAGTTTCTCTTTACTGATGAACTGAGACGAAATATATCATAATTGAACATCACAGTTCAAAGATTACTAGAGTTAGACCTGAGTTTCTTTCTGATGAACTGAGAGACAAATATATTATAATTGAACATCACATGTTCAAAGATTACTAGAGTTAGACCCGAGTTTCTCGTTTCGATGAACTGAGACGAAATATATCAGAATTGAACATCACATGTTCAAAGATTACTAGAGTTAGACCTAGTTTTCGCTTAAGGATGAACTCGAGACGAAATATATCATAATTGAACATCACGGGTTCAAAGATTACTAGAGTTAGACCCGAGTTTCTTTTCGATGAACTCGAGACGAAATATATCAATTTGAACATCACAAGTTCAAAGATTACTAGAGTTAGACCGAGTTTCTCTTTGATGAATCGAGACTAAATATATCATAATTGAACATCACAGTTCAAAGATTACTAGAGTTAGACCCGAGTTTCTCGCTTCGATGAATCAAGACGAAATATATCGAATTGAACATCACATGTTCAAAGATTACTAGAGTTAGACCTGAGTTTCTCTTTGATGATGAACTCAAGACGAAATATATATCAATTGAACATCACAGTTCAAAGATTACTAGAGTTAGACCTTGAGTTTCTCTTTCGATGAACCGAAGACGAAATATATCGTAATTGAACATCACATGTTCAAAGATTACTAGAGTTAGACCTGAGTTTCTCTTCTGATGAACTGAAGACGAAATATATCGTAATTGAACATCACAAGGTTCAAAGATTACTAGAGTTAGACTCGAGTTTCTCTTTCGATGAACTGAGACGAAATATATCATAATTGAACATCACATGTTCAAAGATTACTAGAGTTAGACCCGAGTTTCTCATTCGATGAACTCAAGATGAAATATATCGAATTGAACATCACAAAGTTCAAAGATTACTAGAGTTAGACCTGAGTTTCTTTTGGATGAACCTGAGACGAAATATATCAATTGAACATCACAAAATCAAAGATTACTAGAGTTAGACCTGAGTTTCTCTTTCTATGAACTCGAGACGAAATATATCGAATTGAACATCACGGGTTCAAAGATTACTAGAGTTAGACCTCGAAGTTTCTTTTTGATGAACTGAAGACGAAATATATCATAATTGAACATCACAGTTCAAAGATTACTAGAGTTAGACCTTAGTTTCTCTTCTCGATGAACTCGAGACGAAATATATCATAATTGAACATCACATGTTCAAAGATTACTAGAGTTAGACCTGAGTTTCTCTTCCGATGAACTCGAGACGAAATATATCATAATTGAACATCACAAAGTTCAAAGATTACTAGAGTTAGACCTGAGTTTCTCTTTGATGAACTGAGACGAAATATATCGGGATTGAACATCACAGTTCAAAGATTACTAGAGTTAGACCTTAGTTTCTCTTTCGATGAACTCAGACGAAATATATCGTAATTGAACATCACAAAGTTCAAAGATTACTAGAGTTAGACCTCGAAGTTTCTCTTTCATGATGAACTCAAGACGAAATATATCGAATTGAACATCATCACATCAAAGATTACTAGAGTTAGACCCGAGTTTCTCTTCTTTGATGAACTCGAGACGAAATATATCAGAATTGAACATCACAGTTCAAAGATTACTAGAGTTAGACCGAGTTTCTCTTCCGATGAACTGGAGACGAAATATATCGAATTGAACATCACAAGTTCAAAGATTACTAGAGTTAGACCTCGAGTTTCTCTTCCGATGAACTGAGACGAAATATATCGAATTGAACATCACAGTTCAAAGATTACTAGAGTTAGACCTGAGTTTCTCTTTCGATGAACTCGAGACGAAATATATCGAATTGAACATCACATGTTCAAAGATTACTAGAGTTAGACCTGAGTTTCTCTTTCGGATGAACTCGAGACGAAAATATATCGAATTGAACATCACAGTTCAAAGATTACTAGAGTTAGACCCGAGTTTCTCTCTTCGATGAACTCGAGACGAAATATATCATAATTGAACATCACAAAGTTCAAAGATTACTAGAGTTAGACCCAGAGTTTCTCTTTCGATGAACTGAGACGAAATATATCGTAATTGAACATCACAGTTCAAAGATTACTAGAGTTAGACCTCGAGTTTCTCTTTTGATGAAACTTGAGACGAAATATATTAGAATTGAACATCACAAAAGTTCAAAGATTACTAGAGTTAGACCTGAGTTTCTCTTTAGATGAACTCGAGACGAAATATATCATAATTGAACATCACATGTTCAAAGATTACTAGAGTTAGACCTGAAGTTTCTCTTTCGATGAACTCGAGACGAAATATATTTAATTGAACATCACAGTTCAAAGATTACTAGAGTTAGACCCGAGTTTCTTCTTTAAGATGAACTGGAGACGAAATATATCAGAATTGAACATCACAAAGTTCAAAGATTACTAGAGTTAGACCGAGTTTCTCTTCGATGAACTGAGACAAAAATATCGAATTGAACATCACAGGTTCAAAGATTACTAGAGTTAGACCTCGAGTTTTCTTTTGATGAACTCAAGACGAAAATATATTTAATTGAACATCACATGTTCAAAGATTACTAGAGTTAGACCTCGAAGTTTCTCTTCTGGATGAACTGAGACGAAATATATCGAATTGAACATCACATGTTCAAAGATTACTAGAGTTAGACCTGAGTTTCTCTTTCGATGAACTGAGACGAAATATATCATAATTGAACATCACAGTTCAAAGATTACTAGAGTTAGACCTGAGTTTCTCCTTGATGAACCGAGACGAAATATATCGTAATTGAACATCACATGTTCAAAGATTACTAGAGTTAGACCCGAGTTTCTCGTCTTGATGAACTGAGACGAAATATATCGTAATTGAACATCACATGTTCAAAGATTACTAGAGTTAGACCTGAAGTTTCTCTTCCGATGAACTGAAGACGAAATATATCGAATTGAACATCACAGTTTAAAGATAACTAGAGTTAGACCTGAGTTTCTCGTCCTGATGAATTGGAGACGAAATATATCAGAATTGAACATCACCTGTTCAAAGATTACTAGAGTTAGACCTGAGTTTCTATTTCGAATGAACTGGAGACGAAATATACCAGAATTGAACATCACAGGTACAGAGATTACTAGAGTTAGACCGAGAAGTTTCTCTTCTGATGAACTGAAGACGAAATATATCGTAATTGAACATCACAGTTCAAAGATTACTAGAGTTAGACCTGAGTTTCTCTTTCGATGAACTCGAGACGAAATATATCGAATTGAACATCACATGTTCAAAGATTACTAGAGTTAGACCCGAGTTTCTCTTTCGATGAACTGAGATGAAATATATCGAATTGAACATCACAAAGTTCAAAGATTACTAGAGTTAGACCCGAGTTTCTCTTTTCGATGAACTCGGAGACGAAATATATCATAAATGAACATCACATGTTCAAAGATTACTAGAGTTAGACCTGAGTTTCTCTTTGGATGAACTCTAAAGACGAAATATATCGAATTGAACATCACAGTTCAAAGATTACTAGAGTTAGACCTGAGTTTCTCTTTCGATGAACTGAGACGAAATATATCATAATTGAACATCACATGTTCAAAGATTACTAGAGTTAGACCTAGTTTCTCTTCTGATGAACTGAGACGAAATATATCAGAATTGAACATCACAGTTCAAAGATTACTAGAGTTAGACCTGAGTTTCTCTTCGGATGAACTTAAGACGAAATATATCGTAATTGAACATCACAAACATGTTCAAAGATTACTAGAGTTAGACCTGAGTTTCTCTTTCGGATGAACTCGAGACGAAATATATCGAATTGAACATCACAGTTCAAAGATTACTAGAGTTAGACCTGAGTTTCTCTTCCAATGAACTCGAGACGAAATATATCGAATTGAACATCACATGTTCAAAGATTACTAGAGTTAGACCTGAGTTTCTCTTTCGATGAACTCGGAGACGAAATATATCATAATTGAACATCACAAAGTTCAAAGATTACTAGAGTTAGACTCTAAGTTTCTCGTCGATGAACTGAGACGAAATATATCGAATTGAACATCACAGTTCAAAGATTACTAGAGTTAGACCTGAGTTTCTCTTCGTGATGAACTGAGACGAAATATATCAATTGAACATCACAAAGTTCAAAGATTACTAGAGTTAGACCTGAGTTTCTCTTTTCCTATGAACTCGAGACGAAATATATCAGAATTGAACATCACAGGTTCAAAGATTACTAGAGTTAGACCTGAGTTTCTCGTCCGATGAACTGGAGACGAAATATATCGTAATTGAACATCACATGTTCAAAGATTACTAGAGTTAGACATGAGTTTCTCATTCGGATGAATTGGAGACGAAATATATCAGAATTGAACATCACAGGTTCAAAGATTACTAGAGTTAGACCTGAGTTTCTCTTTCTGATGAACTGAGACGAAATATATCGAATTGAACATCACATGTTCAAAGATTACTAGAGTTAGACCTCGAAGTTTCTCTTTCCGGATGAACTCGAGACGAAATATATCGAATTGAACATCACATGTTCAAAGATTACTAGAGTTAGACCTGAGTTTCTCGTTCGATGAACTCGAGACGAAATATATCGTAATTGAACATCACAGTTCAAAGATTACTAGAGTTAGACCCGAGTTTCTTTCTTTCCTGATGAACTCGAGACGAAATATATCAAATTGAACATCACAGTTCAAAGATTACTAGAGTTAGACCTGAGTTTCTCTTCGATGAACTGAAGACGAAATATATCGAATTGAACATCACAAGTTCAAAGATTACTAGAGTTAGACCCGAGTTTCTCTTTCCGATGAACTGAGACGAAATATATCGAATTGAACATCACAAAGTTCAAAGATTACTAGAGTTAGACCCGAGTTTCTCTTTCCGATGAACTGAAGACGAAATATATCGAATTGAACATCACAAGTTCAAAGATTACTAGAGTTAGACCTGAGTTTCTCTTCGATGAACTCGAGACGAAATATATCGTAATTGAACATCACAGGTTCAAAGATTACTAGAGTTAGACCCGAGTTTTCTCTTCCTGGATGAACTCGAGACGAAATATATCGAATTGAACATCACATGTTCAAAGATTACTAGAGTTAGACCGAAGTTTCTCTTCCGAACTGAGACGAAATATATCGTAAATTGAACATCACGGGTTCAAAGATTACTAGAGTTAGACCCGAGTTTCTTTCCTGATGAACTCGAGACGAAATATATCGTAATTGAACATCACAGTTCAAAGATTACTAGAGTTAGACCTGAGTTTCTCTTCGATGAACTCGAGACGAAATATATCGAATTGAACATCACAGTTCAAAGATTACTAGAGTTAGACCTGAAGTTTCTCTTTTGATGAACTCGAGACGAAATATATCGAATTGAACATCACAGTTCAAAGATTACTAGAGTTAGACCTGAGTTTCTCGTCCTGATGAACTCAGACGAAATATATCATAATTGAACATCACAGTTCAAAGATTACTAGAGTTAGACCCGAGTTTCTCGTTCGATGAACTCAAGACGAAATATATCGTAATTGAACATCACAGTTCAAAGATTACTAGAGTTAGACCTGAGTTTCTCTTTCGATGAACTGAGACGAAATATATCGAATTGAACATCACAGTTCAAAGATTACTAGAGTTAGACCCGAGTTTCTCTTTCGATGAACTCGAGACGAAATATATCGTAATTGAACATCACATGTTCAAAGATTACTAGAGTTAGACCTGAGTTTCTCTTTGATGAACTCAAGACGAAATATATCAAATTGAACATCACAGTTCAAAGATTACTAGAGTTAGACCTGAGTTTCTCTTTCCTGATGAACTGAGACGAAATATATCATAATTGAACATCACAGTTCAAAGATTACTAGAGTTAGACCTGAAGTTTCTCTTTGATGAACTCAAGACGAAATATATCGTAATTGAACATCACATGTTCAAAGATTACTAGAGTTAGACCTGAGTTTCTTTTCGATGAACTCAGACGAAATATATCGAATTGAACATCACAAAATTCAAAGATTACTAGAGTTAGACCCGAGTTTCTCTTCCTGATGAACTCGAGACGAAATATATCATAATTGAACATCACAGTTCAAAGATTACTAGAGTTAGACCCGAGTTTCTCTTTTGATGAACTGAGACTAAATATATCGTAATTGAACATCACATTTCAAAGATTACTAGAGTTAGACCCGAGTTTCTCTTTCGATGAACTGGAAGACGAAATATATCGTAATTGAACATCACAGTTCAAAGATTACTAGAGTTAGACCCGAGTTTCTCGTCCTGGATGAACTCGAGACGAAATATATCGAATTGAACATCACAGTTCAAAGATTACTAGAGTTAGACCTGAGTTTCTCTCCGATGAACTGAGACGAAATATATCGAATTGAACATCACAGGTTCAAAGATTACTAGAGTTAGACCTGAGTTTCTCGTCCGATGAACTCAAGACGAAATATATCATAATTGAACATCACAAAGTTCAAAGATTACTAGAGTTAGACCTGAGTTTCTCTTCCGATGAATCAAGACGAAATATATCAAAATTGAACATCACAAAGTTCAAAGATTACTAGAGTTAGACCTGAGTTTCTCTTTGATGAACTGGAGACTAAATATATCGAATTGAACATCACATGTTCAAAGATTACTAGAGTTAGACCTGAGTTTCTCGTTGATGAACTCGAGACGAAATATATCGTAATTGAACATCACAAGTTCAAAGATTACTAGAGTTAGACCCGAAGTTTTCGTCTGATGAATCGAGACGAAATATATCGAATTGAACATCACAGTTCAAAGATTACTAGAGTTAGACCTGAAGTTTCTTTTTTCGATGAACTGAGACGAAATATATCGTAATTGAACATCACAGTTCAAAGATTACTAGAGTTAGACCTCGAGTTTCTCTTCGGATGAACTGAGACGAAATATATCGAATTGAACATCACAAGTTCAAAGATTACTAGAGTTAGACCTGAGTTTCTCTTTCGATGAACTGAGACGAAATATATCGAATTGAACATCACAGTTCAAAGATTACTAGAGTTAGACCTGAGTTTCTTTTCGATGAACTGAGACGAAATATATCAAATTGAACATCACATGTTCAAAGATTACTAGAGTTAGACCTGAGTTTCTCTTTCGATGAACTGAGACGAAATATATCGTAATTGAACATCACAAGTTCAAAGATTACTAGAGTTAGACCCGAGTTTCTTTCGATGAACTTCAAGACGAAATATATCGAATTGAACATCACAGTTCAAAGATTACTAGAGTCAGACCTGAGTTTCTCGTTCCGATGAACTGGAGACGAAATATATCAGAATTGAACATCACAAAGTTCAAAGATTACTAGAGTTAGACCTGAGTTTCTCTTCTGATGAACTCAAGACGAAATATATCGTAATTGAACATCACAAGTTCAAAGATTACTAGAGTTAGACCTGAGTTTCTCTTTTGATGAACTTGAGACGAAATATATCGAATTGAACATCACATGTTCAAAGATTACTAGAGTTAGACCCGAGTTTCTCTTCGATGAACTGGAGACGAAATATATCGAATTGAACATCACAGGTTCAAAGATTACTAGAGTTAGACCCGAGTTTCTCTTCTCGATGAACTCGAGACGAAATATATCGAATTGAACATCACAGTTCAAAGATTACTAGAGTTAGACCCGAGTTTCTCTTTCTGATGAACTGAGACGAAATATATCATAATTGAACATCACAGTTCAAAGATTACTAGAGTTAGACCTGAGTTTCTCTTCCTGATGAACCGGAGACGAAATATATCGTAGAATTGAACATCACAGTTCAAAGATTACGAGAGTTGGACATGAGTTTCTCTTTCGGGTGAACCGAAGGAAATATATCAGAATTGAACATCCCAGGTTCAAAGACTACTAGAGTTAGACCCGAGTTTCTCTTCCGGATGAACTGGAGACTAAACATATCAGAATTGAACATCTCATGTTCAAAGATTTCTAGAGTTAGACCTGAGTTTCTCTTCCGGATGAACTGGAGATGAAATATATCGGAATTGAACATCACAGGTTCAAAGATTACGAGAGTTAGACCTGAGTTTCTCTTTCTTGATGAACTGGAGACGAAATATATCGTAATTGAACATCACATGTTCAAAGATTACTAGAGTTAGACCCGAGTTTCTCTTTCTGATGAACTCAAGACGAAATATATCGAATTGAACATCACAAAGTTCAAAGATTACTAGAGTTAGACCTGAGTTTCTCTTTGGATGAACTGAAGACGAAATATATCGAATTGAACATCACAGTTCAAAGATTACTAGAGTTAGACCCGAGTTTCTTCGTCGATGAACTGAGACGAAATATATCGTAATTGAACATCACAAGTTCAAAGATTACTAGAGTTAGACCTGAGTTTCTCTTTCGGATGAACTGGAGACGAAATATATCAGAATTGAACATCACATGTTCAAAGATTACTAGAGTTAGACCCGAGTTTCTCTTTCGATGAACTGAAGACGAAATATATCATAATTGAACATCACAAGTTCAAAGATTACTAGAGTTAGACCTGAGTTTCTCTTCCGATGAACTCGAGACGAAATATATCAAATTGAACATCACAAGTTCAAAGATTACTAGAGTTAGACCTGAGTTTCTCTTTGATGAACTGAGACGAAATATATCATAATTGAACATCACAGTTCAAAGATTACTAGAGTTAGACCTCGAGTTTCTCTTCTTTAATGAACTCGAGACGAAATATATCGAATTGAACATCACATGTTCAAAGATTACTAGAGTTAGACCTTTAGTTTCTCTTTCTGATGAACTGAAGACGAAATATATCGTAATTGAACATCACAAAGTTCAAAGATTACTAGAGTTAGACCTCGAGTTTCTCTTTCGGATGAACTCAAGACGAAATATATCAATTGAAATCACAGTTCAAAGATTACTAGAGTTAGACCTGAGTTTCTTTCTTCGATGAACTCAAGACGAAAATATATCGAAATTGAACATCACAAAGTTCAAAGATTACTAGAGTTAGACCCTTGGAGTTTCTCATTCGGATGAACTGGAGACGAAATATATCAATTGAACATCACAGTTCAAAGATTACTAGAGTTAGACCTCGAGTTTTTCTCTTTCGGATGAACTGAAGACGAAATATATCGTAATTGAACATCACAAGTTCAAAGATTACTAGAGTTAGACCTGAGTTTCCTTCGATGAACTGAGACGAAATATATCGAATTGAACATCACAGTTCAAAGATTACTAGAGTTAGACCAGTTTCTCTTCCTGATGAATCAAGACGAAATATATCGAATTGAACATCACAGGTTCAAAGATTACTAGAGTTAGACCCGAAGTTTCTCTTCCGATGAACTCGAAGACGAAATATATCGAATTGAACATCACATGTTCAAAGATTACTAGAGTTAGACCTGAGTTTCTCTTCGATGAACTCGAAGACGAAATATATTAGAATTGAACATCACAAGTTCAAAGATTACTAGAGTTAGACCTTGAGTTTCTCATTTTGATGAACTCGAGACGAAATATATCGTAATTGAACATCACAGTTCAAAGATTACTAGAGTTAGACCTGAGTTTCTCTTCCTGATGAACTCAAGACGAAATATATCGAATTGAACATCACAGTTCAAAGATTACTAGAGTTAGACCTGAGTTTCTCTTCCGATGAACTCAAGACGAAATATATCGAATTGAACATCACAGTTCAAAGATTACTAGAGTTAGACCCGAGTTTCTCTTTTGGATGAACTCAAGACGAAAAATATATCGTAATTGAACATCACAGTTCAAAGATTACTAGAGTTAGACCTGAGTTTCTCGTCGATGAACTCGAGACGAAATATATCAAATTGAACATCACAGGTTCAAAGATTACTAGAGTTAGACCCGAGTTTCTCTTCCGATGAACTCGAGACGAAATATATCGTAATTGAACATCACAAGTTCAAAGATTACTAGAGTTAGACCTGAGTTTCTCTTTCGATGAACTCGGAGACGAAATATATCAATTGAACATCACATGTTCAAAGATTACTAGAGTTAGACCCGAAGTTTCTCTTCCGATGAACTCGAAGACGAAATATATCGAATTGAACATCACAGTTCAAAGATTACTAGAGTTAGACCCGAAGTTTCTCTTCGATGAACTGAGACGAAATATATCGTAATTGAACATCACAAGTTCAAAGATTACTAGAGTTAGACCCTGAAGTTTCTTCCCGATGAACGAGACGAAATATATCGAATTGAACATCACATGTTCAAAAGATTACTAGAGTTAGACCTTGAGTTTCTCTTTCAGATGAACTCGAGACGAAATATATCGTAATTGAACATCACAGGTTCAAAGATTACTAGAGTTAGACCTGAGTTTCTCTTTCGATGAACTCAAGACTAAATATATCGAATTGAACATCACAGTTCAAAGATTACTAGAGTTAGACCCGAGTTTCTCTTCCGGATGAACTCGAGACGAAATATATCGAATTGAACATCACATGTTCAAAGATTACCAGAGTTAGACCCGAGTTTCTCTTTCGGATGAACTGAGACGAAATATATCAGAATTGAACATCACAGTTCAAAGATTACTAGAGTTAGACCTGAGTTTCTCTTCCTGATGAACTAGAGATTTAAATATATCGTAATTGAACATCACAGTTCAAAGATTACTAGAGTTAGACCTGAGCTTCTCTTTGATGAACTCAAGACGAAATATATCAATTGAACATCACAGTTCAAAGATTACTAGAGTTAGACCTGAAGTTTCTCTTCCGATGAACTGGAGACGAAATATATCGTAATTGAACATCACATGGTTCAAAGATTACTAGAGTTAGACCTGGAGTTTCTCAGTCCAGATGAACTCAAGACGAAATATATCAGAATTGAACATCACAGTTCAAAGATTACTAGAGTTAGACCCTAGTTTCTCTTTCTGATGAATTCAAGACGAAATATATCAAATTGAACATCACAAAGTTCAAAGATTACTAGAGTTAGACCCGAAGTTTCTCGTTTCGGATGAACTGGAGACGAAATATATCAGAATTGAACATCACGGGTTCAAAGATTACTAGAGTTAGACCCGAGTTTCTCTTCCGGATGAACTGAAGACGAAATATATCGGAATTGAACATCACATGTTCAAAGATTACTAGAGTTAGACCTGAGTTTCTCGTTTCCTGATGAATCGAGACGAAATATATCAAATTGAACATCACAAGTTCAAAGATTACTAGAGTTAGACCTTGAGTTTATCTTCCGATGAACTGAGACGAAATATATCAGAATTGAACATCACATGTTCAAAGATTACTAGAGTTAGACCCGAGTTTCTCTTTTCGATGAACTCAAGACGAAATATATCATAATTGAACATCACATTCAGTTCAAAGATTACTAGAGTTAGACCTGAGTTTTCTCTTTTCCGGATGAACTCAAGACGAAATATATCGAATTGAACATCACGGGTTCAAAGATTACTAGAGTTAGACCTGAGTTTCTCATTCCGATGAACTCGAGACGAAATATATCAAATTGAACATCACGGGTTCAAAGATTACTAGAGTTAGACCCGAAGTTTGTCGTCCGATGAACTGAAGACGAAATATATCGTAATTGAACATCACAAAATTCAAAGATTACTAGAGTTAGACCCGAGTTTTCGTCCTTGAACTCAAGACGAAATATATCGTAATTGAACATCACAGTTCAAAGATTACTAGAGTTAGACCCGAGTTTCTCTTTCGATGACTCAAGACGAAATATATCAAAATTGAACATCACGTTCAAAGATTACTAGAGTTAGACCTGAGTTTCTTTCCGATGAACTCGAAGACGAAATATATCGTAATTGAACATCACGTTCAAAGATTACTAGAGTTAGA